>CM055841.1:35359818-35702318 GCA_029490765.1 Euthynnus affinis | reverse complement strand
GAGTGTGTGTGTGTGTGAGTGTGCGTGTGTGAGTGTGTGTGTGTGTGAGTGTGTGTGTGTGAGTGTGTGTGTGTGTGAGTGTGTGTGAGTGTGTGAGTGTGTGACTGTGTGTGTGTGAGTGTGCGTGTGTGTGTGTGTGTGAGTGTGTGTGTGTGTGAGTGTGTGAGTGTGTGAGTGTGTGAGTGTGCGTGTGTGCGTGTGTGTGTGTGTGTGAATGTGCGTGTGTGTGTGAGTCTTTGTGTGTGTGTGTGTGAGTGTGTCTGTGAGTGTGTGTGAGTGAATCGTCCTCGCTGTGGTCTGATGGCGGTGATTCTGACGCTCCGTTCACACTGAAGATCGACTCATTTTTTCATCAGGACTAAAACAAACGCTGCTGAACGTGACCCTGCAGCGCCGACTGAGAGCTGATCAGCGCCACCGTGTTGCTGCCGGCATGACAGGAAGAACGGTGATGTCATCTCCCGCCCTGCTGACAGCGACCAATGAGAGATTAGCCAGAGGCGGCGGCGGGCGATCGCCTCGTCCTTCTTAACGTTTCTCCTCGCTGACCTGCATTTATTTATGTTTTATGTTTTTAACGAGAGCTGAAATATTAAATTGGACGTCGTCATCTCAACTAAAAGCGGCGCCAACACTGAAAGTCGTAGTTTACAGACACGTTAACGTTTGGATTGATGAGACGTTATCTTTCAGAAACTAAAGCAGAAGATCGTTTTTTAATTCTGCTTCCTGCTGGTAGAAAAATCCTTGAAGCAGCTTTTGATCATTTAGACGACGGTGACGTCTCGTAGAGGCGACGTTAAAGCTTCTTGCTGCCGTTCAGGTTCGTTACTGCTGATAACATCCATCACTGCGTCCTGAACAGCGGCTCAGCTGGTCCTTTCTCTCTCTGGGAGAACAGATTTACATTTACTGGACGTTAAACCAGAACGACTGGCTGGTTTTCGCTCCACGTCGTGTTCATACAGAACCTGAAAGATCTGCTTCACACGTCAACCAACGAGCTACAAACACTTTAAATAAAGAGTCTGAAACCTTTTGACTTCTGTTTGTTCCTGTTTCTAACTGATGTTGTTGTTTATTGATCATATTTATGTTGTTTTATTGATTCTTTCTTTCTCTACGTCGCTGTAAATTAGAGATTTTTGAGTTTCAATAAAGACAAACGTGTTTTCATCTGGTTTGTTTTTCTTTGGAAAAGACAAAATCACAAAGATCTCTGTTGATATTTTTACATGAATCTGTTTTCCAGTTTATAAATAAACTGTTTATAAGCTGCTGTGTGAATAACATGCTCGTTCCCCTGCGACTGGCGATAATCATGTCGGCTGAGTCAGCGGGTCTTAAAACAGACTTTTATCAGAGAGACTCTCCTGCTTTAACTTTAAGTGTCATTTATTTCTGTTTTCATTTATTTTAAATCTCACACTGAACTGGTTTTATTTGTTTTTTTTCCATTTGTCTGTTTGCTGCCTCTGAGAAACACTTTGCTCTGACAGAGATGACTAATATTAGTGTAATAAGTTCATCAGTCCAGCAAACAGTGAAGATCTTTTTCCTCTTCAGCTAAATCTCTAAAGTGTTTTTTATATTTCAGTGTGCAGCGTCAGTTTGGGTTAGTTTAGTTACTGAAGGTCTGCAGGGTGAACGGAGCTGTTTACATGCAGCCTGCAGAGGAGAGAAACCAGTGTGATCAGCTGATCAACAGCATGCAGACACACACACACACACACACACACACACACACACGACGACGAGCAACAAGACAGACAAAAGCAGAGTGGAGATGGAGGAAGGCGTTGAGGGTTAAAGGACGAGTTCACAGTTTTCCAGTCAGTCAGTAAATGATCAGTGAAGCTGCTGTAATGATTCCTCCTGTTCATACTGAAGATCCTTCATAATGACCTTACAGTGGAAGTGATGGAGGACTAAATCCACAGTCCTCCTTCTCTACAAACATGGATTTAAAGTTGATGTGAAGCTAATATGAAGCTCTGGCCTCAACTCTGAAGTCCAACCCCTCCCATCTGAGTGGAAACAAGCTGCAGGATTCAGGAGTGAAGCTGCTGTGTGCATGTTACTGTTGTAGCTGCTGGAGGTGATGTGTTTAAAAGTTGATGTGAAGCTAATATGAAGCTTCAGCGTCCAAATGAGTCAAATCCAGTAGATATCTTTCAACGTTACAGTCTTTTTAGTGGCAAAGTCCCTCTTTTTGTTTCTATACTTCCACCTGCAGCTCAACAGGGAAACACAAAGAGGAGAATTTGATGCTAAAAAGACTGTAAATGTGTCAGATATCCACTTGATATGACTAACTCAGACTGCTGAAGCTGAACAGAAGCTTCACACACACTTTAAATGTCTATCTGGACACACTGTGGATGAAGGAGATCTTTTAATATCCAGTATGAACAGGAGGAATGATTACAGCCAGGAAACTGGTTTAACTGGGAACACTGGGAGCACTCCTTTAAGATTGTGGTTGAAATCCTGATACCTGATTGGCTGCTCAGGTTGTTTAATACAACATGAGGGACTGAAGGAGACGAAGAGAGAGAGAAGCACAAAGGACAAGTTGAGAAAAGGTCGCAGTCAGAGACACACACACACACACACACACACACACACACACACACACACACACACACACACACACTCTACTTACAGTTAGTGAGGCAGGGCTGTAGACACACACACACACAGCTGTGTTCCCACATTACATTGTCTCTGTATTGCTTATCAATATAAATATTTATTAGCTCTGATGTTTTGTTGTTTATGAAACTAATCAGCAGGAAGATAAAACAACATGTCAGTGAGTTAAATACTAAATATCATAAACATGCTAGAAACATGTTTTATGTTTATTGGCTCCGTGCTGTGAGACAGACACCTTATTAACTACTTTACATTCATCTATCTATTTATATTAGCTTTAGTTTCTGCTCAGATTTATATGTGAAACATGATCAGTTTTATTAAAGGATGTGAGGACACTGCTGCTCCAAACATGCTGGGATCAAACCAGTTTAGAGGAAGTTAGTTTTCTCTTAGTATTTCTTCTGTTTGATGTACATTTGGTTCATAAACAGTTAACGTGTGTCTGAAAGCCACTCATTATAAAGACATAATGAAAGGTTGTGATATACTCACTGTAGCCCATCCCCTGGACAAAGTACTTAAAGGCCTCGGCTAGTTTTCCAGGCTGAGGACAGAAAACACAGTTTGAAGATCAACGCTGGCAGAAAACTGTCAGCTGGCACTTTAATCAGACACAAGGAGGAGGAGACATGAGGAGAGGAGGGTTGATTCATGTTTCAGAGCCTCACCTGCACCACCTGAGGAAGTCCTCCACAGTCCGCCATCTAGTGGAGACACAGAGAAGAACATGTGATCAGAGCAGGAACGACCCTTCATTTCTAACAGCTGATCAGATCCATGTTTACATTAACTCATATATGACATGAGTGCAGCATTAAAGGAGGTTCCCAGTGTTCCCAGTGTTCCCAGTGTGTGTTAAACCACACAGTCATTTAAAGTGTGTGTGAAGCTTCTGTTCTGAGTTTAGTCATATCAAGAGGATATCTGACAGAAACGTCTCACGTACCTTCAGCAGGGTCGTCTTTGTGGGGTTCAGTCTGGAGTTACACTCCACCTGCAGACACACACACACACACACACACACAATATATTTAAAACAGAATGACATCACCAAGTGGCTGTTGTTATGGAAACAGGGCAGACACTCACCACGGCATCAACAGCAGGCGACGTGTCTCCAACCACCAGCAGAGCAGGACACCTGACACACACACACACACACACACACACACACACACACAGTAACAGGAAGTGTGAGTGTGAATCTGAACAATCAGAAACAATAAAGTGAAAAGCAGTGATCTGAGTACCTCAGCGTGGCGACGGTGTCTTCGTTCAGACCGGGGATCGGCCGCTCCATCTGCAACTCAGTACGACTAACACACACACACGCACGCACGCACACAGACACACACGCACACACACAGACACACACACACACACACACACGCACACAGACACACACACAGACACACACACACAGAGCAGGTTAAAGGTCAGGAGAGAAAAGATGTTTATGTTTTATTTCAGGTTTAAATATTCAGTAAAATGTTTGGACGTTTTGTTCTCGTCTGTGTGATGAATGTTTCAGCTCCACATTTTAATAAAACACAGAAAGCAGTTTAATACCTGCTGCAGTCAGATAATCAAACACGTCAGTGCTGATAAAAGCTGGAATAACATTTCTGTCATTACTTCCTGACCAATAATAATAATAACAACAATAATAATAATAATAATAATAATAACAATAATAATAATAATAATAATAATATCAGTAACGGCTCATTAATCAGGCTGGCTGTGGCTCAGCAGCAGATTAAGCAGTTATAAATGAGACTGAAGCTCAGAGGAACAGCTGCTGATGTTTGAACCATTTATAAATAAACTGAACAGTCAGCGCTGAGTTCACAGCAGCAGCAGCATCACTGCCTCCAGCTGGACAGAAAATATATTACAGACTTTTACTTCTAAAGGTCTTCAAACAGGATGTGATTTTATTCTGTGATTAATGAGCTTTCACACAGAACATGAACATTACGAGGCGAGTTTCCACACAGTGAATAAAAGCATCAGCCAATCACAGAGCACCATCTGCACAGTCAGCTGTTTCTGGCGACGCCCACCTGGGCTGCATGTGTTTAAACTTATTGATCGTATCAGCATTGATTGATCAGCTGCCAGTCTGTCTGTTTCACAGGCAGACTGGCAGGCAGGTAGATTCACTACAGTGATGTATCATCATCATCATCATCATCATCATCATCCTCCAGTGATGATGATGATGATGATGTTCTTCTTCTCCTCAGTCTAAAGAGGAGGAGAGTGTTATATCTGTTCAGTCCTCGCCGGCCTGCGTTCAGCGTTTCTGACTGACGGCAGGTCGAGCCGTCGCATCGCCGCCGGCGTGAACAGAGCTGATTCAAACTAGCAGGAGATTATTTTGTAATTTGGTGTTTATTCACGTCGCTGTGTTTGTGTGAAGGCCTTCAGGCTGTTTGTTTTGTTTTTGTGAGGAAACCTGCATAAACTCTGATGTCTCTGCTGCAGCTGTGTGAACATCACTGAGCATCAAACAGCTGATTCATTAATGGACAGATATAAATAACTTCAGCTTCCTCTGCTGCTGTTAATGTTGTTCCCACAGGAAGGTCCTCTAATCTGAAGGATTACCATCACACATTTTAATCAATATCACACACACACACACACACACAGACACACAAAGACACACACACACACACACACACACACACACAGGTCTCCTCACCTGTCGTAGCTGTTGTAGAACATGGCCAGGTTGTCCTGCGGTATATCCTGTGAGATGTGGAGTCTGTATGTCTGTATGATCTCCATGTTGTCTGTTAACTCATCCTACACACACACACACACACACACACACACACACACACACACACACATACACACACACACACAGAGAGTTAAACATAGAAACATAATGTTAATATGGACGTGATATAACACGCTGTGTGTGTAGTATTGTATAACCATGCATTCTACTTTATAAAGCTTTTAAACTGACACTTCAAGATTGCAGTTTTTACTATTTTCCAGTTTGTCTTGAAGAACAAACACAAACTGTGTGTATGTGTGTGTGTGTGTGTGTGTGTGTGTGTATGTGTGTGTGTGTGTGTGTGTGTGTGATGTGAAGTGAAGCTCACGGTGCTGAAGTGATGTCCCATGATGACGTCCACCAGGTTGCTGGTCCAGCCGCTCAGCTGCAGGAGACACAAACATTTAGACTTTTAAAGGTCTTTATTAAACTAATAACTCTTCTACAAGTATGAAGGAAAGAATGATACAACTAAATACTAAGAACATTAATTTATTTGTGTCAGTAGTTTCTGTACAATCATTTCTCATAAGAATAAAATTATATCAGCTGATTTACTTATTTAAGCACTAATATCAGAGCTCCAGGATAATATCAGTAAAACACTCCAACACTAATAAATAATAATGTAAAAACCAATAAAAAGGAACCAATAGTTGATATATGATGGATTATTATTATTTTCATTATCAATCAATCTATTGATTATTTTCCTGATTAAATAATGAGTTATAGGTCAGTGTTTCCTAAAGTCCACGATGACAAAGATCTTCAGTTTAGTGTCACAGAGAAACCAGGAAATAATCACATTAAGAGGATGTTTCTGAACTCGTTATCTGAACAGTTGCTGATTAAACAGATTAATTATTGCAGCTCTGATAGATTTATTATCCTCACAGGGAAACGTGCAGGTTTCATAACGCGCCTAAATAAAAAAACGTGTGTGTGACCTTAGAAGCAGCCCAGTCCATCCAGCCTTTGGCACAGGGGTCAACGTTGATCAGAACTAAACCTTCCACCAGACTGGGTTCATTCAGCTGCACAACAACAACAACAACAACAACAACAACACCACAGTGAGATGAATGAAGGACTGAAACCAGCAGCTCTGCAGTTTAAACATCATTCTGCTTCATGTTGTGGTGAACTGATCTACTAACAGTATCGTATCTGATTAAAACCCGCCAGCGAATCACAGCGCTGCTCTGGGTCACATGATCCTTCATCAGGAAGAGTTTGGCCATGTTAGTTTAGAAACGGCTCCAAACATCTCTCCCGGCCAGCAGGGGGCGACTCCAGCAGCTTCCAGCAGGAAATGTAAACTGTTTCCTGACGACGTTCATTTAGTGAATGATGCTCCCATTTAGGGTGAAACAGACGGTAAAGCAGATGTGATTCAGGGTGTGGCTGCCTGGTGATAGACTCCCATCCAAATATGGTCATGTGACATCACTTCTGGCTCCAAAATGGCAACGGTCAAAATGCTTCAGAACGGGACCAGCAGGTGGCTGCTGGTGTTCATTATTTTCACAGCGTCTACTCCAAACACTAATAACAGCGTTTCAGTCTCCAGCGAGCAGCTCTGCGTACGGCAGACGCTACTGAGCATGTGCAGTAACGTGCTTCTGTTTACAGCTCAGATCAAAACCTCTGACTGTGACTCAAATAAGTGCAGTACGAAGAGGAATCAGATTTATCAGCTGTGATCAGTTCATCACAACATGAAGCAGATCGATCCTTTAATTTATTGACTAGTTTATTGATAAATGATCGAAGTGGATTTACTCACAGCCAGTTTGGTGAGGATGTAGGCGCCGGCTCCGACCCCGATACCAATCACACTCTTCACCCTGAGACACACACACACACACACACACACACACACACACACACACACACACACACACACACACACACAGGGATGAGCTGTCTGAAGCTGCTACTACATTACCCATAATGCACTTCACAGCAGACTTACTGTAGTTGTGACATGACAAACGGCAGCATCTCAGCCAGCTCATCCATGGTGGGGTACTGGTACCTACACACACACACACACACACACACACATTTAAACAGTTTAATAAACAGCTGATGTGACGACTCGCTGTTGCAGGTTGTCATGGCAACACAACAGGCTTTGTGAATGTGAGCCGACTGGCAGAAAGGATCCTTCACTGTCTGCAGGTTGATGTTTGTGTCAGCTGATCACAAACATAAACAAACAAACAGCTGTTGTCTGTTCTTTGTGTCTTAAATACAAAAAGAAACACATTTAACATATCAACATGTTGAATTGTGAGGTTAGATCATGTATCTGCAGTGTTTCCTGCAGTAGTTCAGCTCAGGAAATATATATTGTAGAAAAAAACAGCAAATACTCGTTCATTCAGAAATCTGCGGTGCTGTTTCAGCGTGAGTCACAGCGGTGTCGTTGCCGTGGAAACTGCCAGTAGCGGATCTTCCCGGGAGAACGTGATCCGATGATCTGATCTCTGCAGATCTTTGCTGATTCAAGTTTGAATCAGTCAGTGAACTCAGCGCAATTTATAAACTCTGTTTTAAAAGGGTGCTATACAAATAACAATATTATTATTATTATTATTATTATTATGTGTGTTTATACCCAGCAGAGAATGAAGAGTGTGTGTCTGTGTGTGTGTGTGTGTGTGTGTGTTAGTGAGTGTGTGTGTGTGTTAGTGAGTGTGTGTGTGTTACTGTGTGTGTGTGTGTGTGTGTGTGTGTGTTACTGTGTGTGTGTGTGTGTGTGTGTGTGTGTGTGTTACTGTGTGTGTGTGCGTGTGTGTGTGTGTGTGTGTGTGTGTGTGTGTTATTACCCAGCAGGGAATATGGGAGCGTTCTCTTGTTGTCCCGGAGCATCAACATGCAGAACTGAGAAATGCTGCGTCATCTCCTGCATGTCCTCGTAATTAAAGAGGCTGTTAAAACAAGACTTATCTACACACACACACACACACACAGTGACACACACACACACAGTAACACACACACGGTTTGTGTTTGTTCTTCAAGACAAACTGGAAAATAGTAAAAACTACAATTTTGAAGTGTCAGTTTGAAAGCTTTATAAAGTAGAATGCATGGTTATACAATACTACACACACACACACACACACACAGACACACACACACACAGACACACACACACACACACACACACACACACATACACACACACACACACACACACACACACACACACACACACACACATACAGTTTGTGTTTGTTCTTCAAGACAAACTGGAAAATAGTAAAAACTACAATTTTGAAGTGTCAGTTTGAAAGCTTTATAAAGTAGAATGCATGGTTATACAATACTACACACACACACACACACACACACACACACACACACACACACACACAGTCACACACACACACACACACACACACACACACACACACACACACACACTAACAATTATATATATACTTTCAGATTCAGGAGTTACAATAGAATCTTTTTGTGTGAACTCTGTTTACGTGTGTGTGTGTGTGTGTGTGTGTGTGTGTGTGTGTGTGTGTGACTGTGTGTGTGTGTGTGTGTGTGTGTGTGTGTGTGTGTGTGTGTACTCACGGTTGAGTCCGATGTCATGGTAGGTGAGGATTGTGGGTCGGTTGCCCTTAGCAACCCCCCTCATAGTAACGTGCAGCACGCCGTGGGCCGTCTCCACATCGTGCTCCTGAACAACAAAAACAAACAAACATCTTGTCAACAACAACAAACAGGCTGAGAGGATTTCTTCAGTCTGAACACGAGTGAAGGAAACAGCGTCATCATGAGTCAGCAGGAAATAACAAACATCTGTTTACTACAATATGATCCTTTATTCACTGAACGGAACAAACAGCGTTCATGTTATTACTGACAGTCAAACAGCTGTTTTCACGCAGCAGATTTAACTGATTTATTTTGAATTTCAAACATATTTGTAAAATGTAAATTAATGTTATTTCTCCAGCTGCTGCAGAAGAGCAGCAGTCCCTGAAAGTTTATTAACTTAAATATCATTTATAGCATTTAATAATAAACTCACTGTGATGTCGTTAATAAGCAGAAATAAGGACGTCTGCTCGTTAATGTATTTGATTGTGTTTCATGTGAGCTGAATTTAAATCCTACAGATGTGATTGGACGGCTCAGAAGGGGGCGTGGCTCAGCGCTACGCTCCTCGCCGTCGCATCGTAACCAGGAAAGAAGAAATTCACACATTCAGCTGGTTTTTGGAAATAAAACAGGTCAACTAACAATTATTCTGAATATTATTTACTGATTTATTCTTTTTATCAATACACCAGTTTTTCCAGCACAGCCAGGCTAAAAACCTTTTTAATATATTTTGACTTTATTTTCTCTTGTTTTCATGGACAGAAATGCACTTCATGTTCTGAACCTACGGAGAAAGTGTCTGTAGATCAAGCAAAGCAAATACCTGATAAATCAACATATTGATGCTAAAATGATGTAAATATCCTACACAGAGATATTTACAGTATAAAGTGTCTGATGGTTTATATAATCACACAAACCTACAGCGTGCTGAGTTTAATCAGCTGTTTGTTTACAGAGGAGCAGCTCGTCCTCTGTGCACCAATAATATTTATTTACCTTCCAGGGAGAGACACAGACTGATGAATGATGAATGGACTCATGTAGATTAGAGTGTTGACTGGTAATCTCATTAATGAAGTGACCATGGAAACAGCCGACAGATCCTATTAATGGATCTTAAACTTCCTCACACACACAGTCTGTCACCACATTACTATTTAAATCACTGCAGTCTCCTCGATGTGCTGAATATCCTCTAAATAACTTCATCATCAGCTGAAGCTGTTTGTTCAAAGACTTCACAGATCAACTGTTTTATTTACAAACTGCATCCAGAAACATTTTCTGCATTTAAACCTGATTTTTAACTGAAATAAAAAGTATTTTTAAAGATCTACTTTTCCTGTTTTTGAGCTGTGATTGTGATTTTATTGTGATATAACAGAATGAATACAGGTGAGCAGCCGACTGGCCGCCAGCTAACAGCGTCTGCAGGTGAGCAGGCTACGTTGCTAACGGGCTAAAAGGCTAGCAGCTGGTACAGCATGACTCAGTACTACTGAACTACTCACCACCCCAACTCCTAAAGAACAGGAGATCTGGTGCAAGTCCAGAGAGTCAAACATCCTGACAGAGAGGAGGAGCAGGAGGAGGAGGAGGAGCAGGAGGAGGAGGAGGAGGAGGAGGAGGAGAGTTTAGGAGACGGAGTGATTCATAAAGAGAGAATGTTTTGGAGAGGACAGAGAGGTCAGTGGATCCAGAGGGCAGCTTGTTGTCCTTCAGCCTTCTGCCAAGTGCAGGTATAGAGAGGGAGAAAGAGGGGGCGGTGTGATTGGATCAACAGCAATAAGCTCTGCAGTGATTGGCTGAGAGCCGCACAATCTCTCAACAGCCAACCACTTGTTGGCACATCCTTCAGCGCTGTTTCATCACATTTTATTCTGTCCTCCACTCCTTCCTCCTCCTCCTAATCCCAACCTTCCTCCTCTTGCACTCATCCCAGTTTTAATAACAGTTTTAATCAGTGTTTCTCCGTCACTGTTCAGGCTCAGTATGAATCTCAAATTAACATTCATTATGTCCACTGAGACAAATTAAACACCAGCTTTTCTCCTTTTTGAAGGTTAATAATGAACAAACAGCTGGACGGTGAGACGCTGCTCTGCTTTCTCTGCTCATAAATCTGACAGTGTGACAGAATGATAAACTTCCAGCTAGTAAACAGAGGAAACAGTGTTTGTGAGGATCCATGGACCTCTGAACAGATCGTGTAGTGATTTCTGTAGATGTCAGTAGAGCCTATAAACCTTTCAGCTGCATCATTCTACACATGCAGGACAGTATTTCCTGCTCCAGTGTGAAAGCCAGTGAATAACAGTGAACTGGATATCTTATATATTTAGATTATATTTAACTCACATGTTTCAAATGTTCACAGCACTACAGAGTGTTTCAGAAACAGGTGTGATCATGAACTCACCTGACAGTCAAAGTCCTGCAGATTCCTCCCGTTCTGAAGAGAGAGAGATTATTTCATCATTAAATGAGTTTATGCAACAATGAGAGCATCCAGGACAGGAAGCTGATGGTCAGACAGGTTATAAACTAGAACAGCAGTCAGTGAAGCTGCTGTAATGATTCCTCCTGCTCATACTGAAGATCCTTCATAGTGACCTTACAGTGATGGAGGACTAAACCCACAGTCCTCCTTCTCTACAAACATGGATTTAAAGTTGATGAGAAGCTGATATGAAGCTCTGGCCTCAACTCTGAAGTCCAACCCCTCCCATCTGAGTGGAAACAAGCTGCAGGATTCAGGAGTGAAGCTGCTGTGTGCATGTTACTGTTGTAGCTGCTGGAGGTGATGTATTTCAAAGTTTATGTGAAGCTAATATGAAGCTTCAGCGTCCAAATGAGTCAAATCCAGTAGATATCTTTCAACGTTTCAGTCTTTTTAGTGGCAAAGTCCCTCTTTTTGTTTCTATACTTCCACCTGCAGCTCAACAGGGAAACACAAAGAGGAGAATTTGATGCTAAAAAGACTGTAAATGTGTCAGCAGGAAATGACCCGGCTAAGCCCCGCCCCCTCACCTGTCCTGTCAGGAGTGGTTTGATCTCAGTCAGCTGGACATCGTGAAGCTCCTCCATCATAAACCACTTTGCTGCAGATCAACCTGATCAGACACATAAACAGACAGTTAGAGCTGATCAGAACCTGATTCAGCAGTTAAACATGTGATGTGTTTAGATGACGACCTCGTTATTAAATAGTATTATAGACATTTTATCACCTTAACGAACCTCCAACAACGCCGTCAAATGAACAGAGGAATATTTTAAAATAAGGTTTGCTGAGATGACCTCTAACAGCCGACCATGTTTTCATTGGTCAGTTAAAGCTCCTCACACTCCAGTCAGGAGCTGCTGATGTATTTAAAACAACTGATACAGGCAGAGGAGACCAACGGCGTAACTTCATCACTCAGTCAGTGACCCGGTCTGTGATGACAGCCTGAGATGAGAGACCGGAGGATTTAACGGGACCAGCTGACCTCTGGGACTGCTCTCTGCTCGCTGCTCGCTCCGATCACTGGCTGAATATAAACATGGCCGACGCCTCTCCACTTCCTGCCGCCACGCAAAAGCCAAAACATCTCCTTTCCAGGAGCGGCCATCTTGCGTGTGTGACGTCATGTGGAGCCGGAGCCAGAGTCAGCGGGACACGCCCACTCAGCCGTCCCACTGTCACAGCTGTCAATCATGACATCAGAGCATCTTTCTATATCGTCAGAGAACTAATTAAAAACAAACTTCTAACAAACATGAGCACTTAGACAAACATCAGCGTGATGACAACGACCTGGAAGACTGAAACTATCTGACTTCATTATGAACATCACACACACACACACACACACACACACTAACACACACACACACACTGTAACACACACACACACACACACACACACACTAACACACACACACACACTGTAACACACACACACACACACACACACACACACAATGACTCGACAACTAACAGCAGTGTGTGTGTGTGTGTTACAGTGTGTGTGTGTGTGTGTGTGTGTTACAGTGTGTGTGTGTGTGTGTGTGTGTGTTACAGTGTGTGTGTTAGTGTGTGTTAGTGTGTGTTAGAGGTTGTGTAGCAGCAGTGTGTGTGTGTTAGTGTGTGTTACAGGTTGTGTAGCAGCAGTGTGTGTGTTAGTGTGTGTTACAGGTTGTGTAGCAGCAGTGTGTGTGTGTGTGTGTGTTTGAGACTCAAACAGAGTGAATCAGTAACTGCTCAGATTATCAGATCGTCTATTTAAATATCAGCCAAATAAAAACCTGAAAATAAATAAATGTTCAGTAACTTGTGAGAGTTGTTTGTCAGGAAGTTTAAGGACTGAACAGATGAATCAGAGTAAAGATGATGGTTAGTTTCAGTGGTTCTGATGGAAAGTTTAACAGTTATGAGGATTAAAATAAGATGTAATCACCTCTGAGACTGACTGCAGCAGTTCACTGACTCACATTCAGCCTGGCTGCACAGTGACATCATTCAGATGATGAGCAGGTGGACGCTGCCATCATCTCTGATCAATGACTACCTGACAGTCTGCAGGGTCACAGGTTCTGGTCTGTGATGTCAGGAGTTAGACGGCTCCTCCTGTCCCGGTCAGGAGTTAGACGGCTCCTCCTGTCCCGGTCAGGAGTTAGACGGCTCCTCCTGTCCCGGTCAGGAGTTAGACGGCTCCTCCTGTCCCGGTCAGGAGTTAGACGGCTCCTCCTGTCCCGGTCAGACACCTGGCCGTCCACCAACACCGAGGCCGTCTACAGATCTGAGTCATAAGATGCTCCACATGCCCCCCCCCCTCCTCCTCCTCCATGACTACAGGCTGACCCGACCGCGCTGCTGCAGGGCGGCACCGGACATCAGTCCTGCCAAGTACCGCCAGCCTTTACAACCTGATGACATCACAGCGTCTGTGGATTAACTTTAACCTGACCAGCATTTATTTATCCACACAGTCAGCTGCTTGTTTAATCCTCACAGCCTCTCTGATGTCTGTTAATGTCTGACTGCTGGTTTCATGTGTTTCTGTCATGGTTGCTATGACGATGCAATGTCACTTCAGGGACTCATAAGGGGTCTAATATTCAGTCTGTTTATCTTCTACTGGTCCTTTATGCAGCCCCTCAGTTCAGCCTCTGTCTGAAACAGGCCCCGCCTCCTGGTGAGCCCGCTCTGCTCTGATTGGTCAGCTTTCAGGAAGCTTCCTCCGTAAACAAACTATAGTAGCAGGATTTCACTTCTTTTTCTCCTTCTTTACTCCAAATGTTCAACTTCTCACATCCATCTGTACAACAACACCTTAGCAACCACCTTAGCAACCGCCTTAGCAACCAAGGCTACAGAACAGCTGGTCATTTCTGACATCAGCAAGTCAGAGAAAAAACTGCAGCTGGAGCATCAGAGCAGGTTGAAGCTCTGATCTGTTCACCTCTAGTTTTAAAACTTTGACTGTTTAACAGCCAACATCAGAACAGGAAGTAAAATAAGAGAAAAATCACAACATGTCTCCTTTAAAAACCACGTCCTCAGTTCTGTCCCGACCAACAGTCCACAATACAAAGATCCTCAACTCAGGGTGTGTCGCTGTTATTCAGCAAGAATGATGATGATGATGATGATGATGATGATGATGTGTAGTTGATTAAACACTGCTACCCTCACACTGCTCTGATTCTAATGGCTGTTAAATACAGGCAGTGTTTCATCAGACAGTATTAAACCTTCCTGATTAAACTGAGCTCATTCAGACTGCTGGTCTAAACTGATGTTTGATCAGCAGGATAATTAGTCATCAGGAACATTCCTCATGATTAATATGAGAATGTCAGTCTGACTTATAACACAGAGCACAAGCTGTAGTTTCACATTTATCCTCCATTACTGCACCTGTATGTCTGCTGATTTAATTAATCTAACTGATTAACTGACAGAAACAATCATCAGTGTTTGTATAGTGGAGTCCTGCTCAGCTGTGAGGTTAGGTTTGTAGGTTTCTGTGTTCAACAGTGTAGGATGCTCTGCTGTCCGCCCACACACATGCACGCGCGCGCACACACACACACAGACAGGATGGAGGACTGTGTGCAGATGAGCTGTCTAATTAATGAGCCTGTGTGCTAATGTGAGCTCCAGACAGACAGCTTAAGCCCCTAGCAACCGTTACTACGGGAGACGTTAGTGCCACACGCGCGCACACACGCACACGCACACACCTGTAACCAAATACACCTGCGCCATGACGGACAGCCTCACGCGGAGACAACAGCCGTGTCTGTCGAGATAACGGAACGGCTGCCGTTAACGCGACGAATAACGGAACAGCTCCACCTGACCGTTAGCGGGCTAATCAGCTAACTAGCCGTTACTCCCTCAGTAGCCGTTAACAATAACGGCTGAACGTTACTCGTTAGGATCCGTTACTCGGTTAGTAGCCGTTAAATACAACAGCTGAACGTTACCCGCTGCTAACTACTCACCGTTAGCCGTTAGCTCCAGAAGCTGGACCGCGTCAGTGAGGGAACGGTGACCGATAACCGTTAAACAGACCCGAGCTGGTCTCGTCGCGAGGCTCCGTCTGCGGTGTGAACTCTGTCGGCTGCACGCGGACTGCCAGGGGCGGAGCTACGTCACCGTAAACAACAGGTCGTTGATTCAGCGGCAGGTCACGAGGTCAAAACCGGCTGCTGAGACTCACAGGTGTCCGGTGTTCACGGCAGGAAGGAAACGGAACTGACGGTCACTGTGAGGAGGGACCGTCCATACAGTCCAGCAGGATATATTATTATTATTATTATTATTATTATTATTATTATTATTATTATTGTTTACACCTGCAGCAAACACCATCATATATAATACATTCCCTCTGACTGGGATGTATGAAACAGTTTATAGTTGATGTGTGAATAAAAGTGCATCACATGTATGAAAATGACACGATAAGAGAAGTATGTAATGTGTTATAAGTGTACAGTGTTTGGAGGAGAATACAGCATGTAATGATGCTCATATACAAGCAAAATAATGATAATATAATAGATGAAAAGGCAACAGTATTAACTTGTGTGCAGTAATGTGCTGCATTAGATGAGCTGTTCCTCTTTGTTGTTTTTTACTACATAATTATTGAGAAGTTCATTCACACATTCATGAGAACTCATATCATGTTCTTTACTTTTTGTTTTGTTCTCTCTGCACGTCTCAGAAGAGATCATCCTTTACTCATTATACAGAGCGGCTCCGTCAGTGTTCTGTTCTTGTGTTATTGATCATTATTATGGATCATTATTATGTAGGAGCTACTTTAATGTTGTTGTTTGGCAAAGCTGAGCTGATCTTAACTGCTTCTTCATACCGTTGGGGAGTTTTATTTCTACCAGTGCACCATGTTTTATTAACTGATCTCATGTTTAGTTTGTAAAATCTAAATCTCAAAAATAAATATAGCTGTTAAACAAATGTAGAGGAGTAAAAAAAATCAATTACTCTGAAATGTAGTTGAGTAAAAAGTATAAAGTCGCATTAAACTGTGTGTACTCAGGTAAAGTACCTGATGATTGAGATGATAGTTAAGCTGCTTACTGGGAAATAAAAGGTGGAAACTGGATCAGAAGAGGTTCATCAAATATCAAAGCTTCGTGTTTCACAGCTGATATTCATGTAGACAAGTTGTTTGAACCCTTTTGTTTCTCTCTGAGACACAAACACTGTTGTATAGTTGAGTTTCAGCTCCACCTGCTGTCCAAACCAACAAACTACCAGCTGGAGTCCAATCTCCTCTCCATCTGTTTTTAAACCTCTTATCAGACATCCTTCATGCTCACTGCTGAGTTACTGCTGCTGTTTGTCTCTTTTCATCATCTGCAGCTCACTCAGGACAAAAAACACACTTCAGGAGGAAATGTGCAACAATCTTCATCAGTCAGAAGGAAAGAAACACAACTAAACTTCATTTACACCAACATGTATGAAACATATCAGTCTGTATATAAGTTGGAGAAGCACACGTTAGCTCTCTATAGCCGCACAAGTTGGTTCTGAATAAAGAATAAATGATGTATATAAAAATATTTATAATCCAGTCAGACGTGTTCAGGTTTGAAATGTGTAGTCGTCACGTCGACACTTTAAACTCCTGCATTGATCTCTCTCCCTCTGTGTTCTACATCCGTCCACATCCAAACAAACTGGTTCAGTAACAATGAAGGGAATCACACAAGTTTCTAAAATGAAATGTTTATTGTGAGTGAAAGATGGAAACATTCTTTAGACGACGACATGAACAAAGGTTTTATGATCTGTAAACATGAACGTGTATAAAATGAATAATGCATAAAAGAAAGCATCACATCACATGATATTAAACAATATTCAGCTGAACAAACACTGAAACAGGTTTTTAATCCTGCAGCTCAACAGGCAAACAAAGCTGAAGCCTCATATTCCCCTCAGATAAACATTTGAACACGTTTTTGGGGAATAAAATATCATTTACATTGTAAGGTCATTATGAAGGGATCTTCTAATGGTCAGTGTGAACAGGAGGAATGATTAAAACTTGTATGAGTCAGTTCATCAGTAAAAACACCATCAACAGCTGAGTCCTGAGAGGAAGACCTGCAGACAAGACTCAGGGCTGTAGCTGCAAACACTATCATATATACATCTTTATTTACAGTTAATATACAAAAACAGAGAACTGAACATCACAGACTGTATAGAACAATAAAAAAAACTTATTTCTGTTTGTAACTAACTCCTTAAAGTCTTAAAAGTTCATAAAACAAGTGACGACATCTGCCGCCTTCTTTCCTGCTGCACTGGAAGCATTTCCATCTTTTGTTTGGGAACTTGTATTTTATTTCCAGCTGCCTTGACATTCAGAATATATGGATAAACTGTACATTACAAAACAAAAACAAACATCCAAAGGAAGCAGATATAATGCTATGATAATCTGTGATGACCAACTATCTTTCTATTACTTTAGAATATATCTTTATCTTTATTGTCCATGAGGGTGGAAAATGGTCTTCAGCTTTAAAACATGAAGACGTGCTACATGATTCTTACAGTGAAGCAGTCAGTGTGACGAACAGAGACAAGATCACACATTAAAAACATCCTGAACAGTTCATGTCTGTGGCTTAAATCTCATCAGTCACTTTGTTAAGAATACTGAAGGACTTCTTAAGTACAATACAGAGACGACTTTTCAGCTCTTTTGACGGCCAGGACTTATTATTTGGGAGCATTTTGACTGTTTTAGTTCTGGACACAGTGGCAGTGAATCTCCTTCCTGCTGAGTCCAGGTATGCTCAGAGTTTCTGGACAACATGAATGGGATAGTCACTCGTGCTGGTATAAAGAACATCATGTTTCGGCTCGTGGCCATTGGGATCAAACTGGATTTTCAGTCAGACTTTCTTCAACATTTGATTCAGTCTGAACCTGGTGGGAAACATCTTCAGTGTGAGAGGGGTCTGTTTGGGCAGAACTGTCAGCTCATCCTGCTGCTCTCTCAGTGTTTTCATGCACTCGACAGCAGAAGTTCTGAAGTTTGGAGCAACTCACAGGATGTGGAACAGAGAGCCTTCTGCAGTCAGTGGTCCTAAAGCTTCATACTGTGAAGCTCAGCATCCAGAACATTATAAAGATTATCTACAATTTATGTACAGGTTTTTTTCTCCTCCTGTTATACATATTCATGTCCTCTCAGCACTGATGTGAGACCTGTGATGTGGGAGACAGTGGTGTTATTTGCTTTCAGTTGGAGATCTCTCCACCTTCGTCACTTATATTCTGCGTCTCGTTCCATCTTCAGCTCAAAGGTTCAGCCTCAGGGTTTTGAAAAGGTGAGGATCCAACTTCCGCAGGGCATTAATCAGTGATGAACTGGCTGCTGTTCCTTTGTTTATCGCCATCCCAATCACATCTCGAGCCTTGTCAGCTCTGCTTTTTGTTCGGACTGACTCCATTTCCTCTTCATTGATAACACTTTTTTGCAAAAGTTGATCCAGCAGCTGGTTTAGAACAACATCAGACACTCCGTTAATAAACATCGTCCGAACTGAGCGCAGCCACTCACGTGATTTGTGATTCTGAGTCTGAGTTTCTCTTCTTAAAGCAGCATCTGAGGGACCAGAGGAAGAGTTTAGTTCAATAACCTGCAGTCATGTTTCAGTGCACTGTTTGCTCACACTTCACCACTGGATGGTTCAGTTTATTTGCCCCAAACTGTCACTGACGGTACAGGCTGAGATGACTGATACGATGCAGCCCTGACTCATCACACTTGTGGGTAGACGTTATTGATCAGAGTTACTTTTAGTTTCTTCACTCGAAGCTCCTCAGTTCTATTTTTTACTCTCATCTCGGTTACATTTTATAATACAGCCTGTGATTTACGGTGGAATTTCATTGTATGAATCAGGTACAAATAAAACACTTTCCAGTTCCTAATGGAAGCCAAGTGGAAGAAAACAATAGTATGTAGAGGAAAGGATAAATAAATTATAATCTGAGTATTTTTGTAAACACTGAGTATCTATGGTTCAGTACTGGGAGACAGAACTGAGGTTTGGGAAACATTGAGTTCACAAACTGGTTCAACATTTTCTATTACAGCCTGCATATAATTCTTACTGTGTCATTTTTAGAATTAAACTAATAGTTACTAGGTTCCTCAGTTGCACATACTGTATGGTTACAACATATATTTATAACACAGTGCTATGAAAAAGTATTTACTCCTCCTGACTTCTTCTGTTTTTGTATATATCTCAAACTAAGTTGTTTTGTATCTTCAGACAAAATGTAACTAAACAAAGGCAACTCGAGTAAAAACAAAATATAGTTTCTAAATGATATATTCATTTATTGACGCAAAAAGTTAATCTGCAAAACTTCATTGATATTTGGGCTCAATTGGACTAAACACACGCCAGTCTGATTACTGCCATGCTGGAAGAGACGAACTAATTAACAACTACATATGATCCCAAATATGATGAGTCAGCATTTATCCAGCTGATGCAAATTAACACTTTTTTCAGTTGTTTCAGTTGTTTCACCCTTTCTGTAAAATCTACTTAATATTTACCTGAAATTACTCACAACATTTTCAGGAAAAAAGTATAAAATTAAAGGCCCTGTAAAATAAAGTGTTATATATAATCACCACAGAATATACCTTATGAACACAAAGTTTCCCTAAACTCAGTTTCAGAGTTTCATTTATTTCTCGTTTCCTATAAAATGTCCAGTTGTTGCTCTCAGCAAACATTTCTTTTAAGTTTTACACACACTGGCCAATAAGTTCAAACAATAAGGCCACATCTGGATAAATAGTGGACTAAATACTGATGGCAGAAGGAGAACAGAGGTGTCATGGGTCACTCAGTAACTGTTCCTCTATCAGATGGAGCCTTACCTGTCAGATCCACTTCATACTTCCAGACCTCTGTATTTTCTTGGTCCTGGACCTTTAACGTCACATTGTCTGAGTTTGTATGCAGGCGGACCTCAAACATTTTGTGGTAATCTGGTCCCAACTCCAGTTCAAAATCTGCTTTCTGGAAACCAGAATTATCCAAAGTGAACAAAACGTAACAAACAGCAGTTTTATGAATGGTGTTACAGACTTTTGTCAGGTAATACAAACTGTTTGAAACACTCACTTCAGGCTGTATTATTGAGGCCTCAGGACAGAGAACCCTGTAAATTTGGTTTTTGATGAGTTTACATTTGGGAGGGGCCTCAATGTAGTTAGCCGCTTGTTGTTTTTGCTGTGTCTTCACCTGAACACACACCAGAACATTTTTATTAGAAGGTTTAGAGCAACAACAACAACAGAACAGCAACAACAACAACAGAACAGCAACAACAACAGAACAGCAACAACGACAACAGAACAGCAACAACAACAGAACAGCAACAACAACAGAACAGCAACAACAACAACACCAACAGAACAGCAACAACAACAACAGAACAGCAACAACAACAACAGAACAGCAACAACAACAACAGAACAGCAACAACAACAACAGAACAGCAACAACAACAACAGAACAGCAACAACAACAGAACAGCAACAACAACAGAACAGCAACAACAACAGAACAACAACAACAACAACACCAACAGAACAGCAACAACAACAACAGAACAGCAACAACAACAACAGAACAGCAACAACAACAGAACAGCAACAACAACAGAACAGCAACAACAACAGAACAGCAACAACAACAGAACAGCAACAACAACAGAACAACAACAACAACAACAACAACAACAACAGAACAGCAACAACAACAACAGAACAGCAACAACAGCAGAACAGCAACAACAACAGAACAGCAACAACAACAGAACAGCAACAACAACAGAACAGCAACAACAACAACAGAACAACAACAACAACAGAACAGCAACAACAACAACAGAACAACAAGAACAACAGAACAGCAACAACGACAACAGAACAGCAACAACAAAAGAACAGCAACAACAACAACAACAACAACAGAACAACAACAACAAGCAGAATATCAAAGACACAGTGTGTTATTGTCATCACACTGTTTTGTTGCATTTATCACTGTAATAAACTGATATAACTAACGATGTTACATTTTAACTCTATATTCAGTTCTTACTAGCAGCTTTAAGAACAATCAGTCTGGACTGAAAGTGAAGCTGGAACATAACAACATAAAGTTTTACCTTTTTCAGAGGGATGTTCCTCGGCAGGAGAAACACGTTGAGTTTCTGCATCTGTGTTATTGGGTTCGGTTGCCCGAGGAACAGCAGGACTTGGCCACTCACTGGTTTCATGTTGTTCCAAAACCTCTTAACAAGATCAATAGCCCAGACCAGGCCAAAGCAGGAGAAGTGAGGGACGTTCACAACCACATGAGTGTCTGTAATCTCCAGCGGCTCCAGGAAGCTCACTCCATCATCAGCGATGTGGACGACGGACAGCAAACCTTCAGGGAGCGGAGCTGTGAAAACACAGATTCATTTACTAACAACAACAATCTCATTATAATATTATGGGCAGTCTGGCCTGAACTGTTTCCCTTTTACCACCAGAACTTCTTCTTTCTATCAAACCCATCATACTATGGATCACTGTTAAAACAGGTATTTAAACATGTTATTTTCCAGGTAAGTTACACACTATTGCTTTCATTTATTTGCTTTCAATTTCATTTATTTCTGAAATTAAATAAAATAACAGTTTAATTTACTGTGTGTCATAAAACAAACATACACAGCAGCTGTACAAAATACCTCTATGCTGCTTTTGTCAGTTTTTCCCTTCTTCGAGGAGGTAAAGGGCTATGCTGCTCTTTTTCCCTAATCCCCTCTCTGCTTTAATGTCTCTACGACTCTAAGAACAGATAAATCAGTGCTTGTTCATCTTGTAGCTGTGATGAACTCTGCAGCCTGTAGGGGGTGCTAATAGATTGTTGATTTACTAAAACTCACAAAGCACAATTATCAGCTTACCATCCATGGTTTCACAGTGTGGCAGGTGGAGCTGACTGACAGCACGGTCAGGACTCTGGATGTTGAACAGCGGCCCTGCAGCCATCTTGCCGGCTGGTTGCAGGATGCTCTCATCCCATTGGACAGTCCTGTACTCCAACTCCGCCTCCTCAACCATAACAAACATCAGTCCAGTCAAAGAACACTGGTACATACCTGGACCAGGACACCTGAACCTGTAGGACACAGAGGATCTTATTACACAACACCAGCTCATCCAGCCGTTTCTCTGGTTTTAATTAATAACAACTAAAGAATAATAAAAGCTGGAGACCAAACTGAGCTGCTGGACAAGATTTGGGTGAAGCAGCAGCTGCAGGAGTGTAAAGAGTTAGAAGAGTGTTATGAAGTGATGTGTACTGAAGGGACTCACTGAAGGGAGCTGAAACAACAGCTGAGTCTGAGAACAGAGGGGAACTATCTGAAAGGAGCTGAAGTGTCATCACTGAAAGGAGCTGACGAGGTTGAAGGTTGAAAATATTCTGCATCTTATGTTTTGGTTACCTGTATGAAATGTTTGAAGACTCGATCAGCACTTTGGGTGTGAAGTCCTAAAACGTAGAAAGTGACAACATTAGCTGCAGAAAGTGACCATCTCGCTCTCACAGTCGTACAGCAGATAGGATCCTCACTGCTCCGCCTGCACTCTGTACCGTTGCTTCATCACTTGATTATCAGCAGATCACATGACTAAATGATCAGCTGCTCTTTAACTTTAAATTCTTCAGTGATGTGATCCTGCAGGACTATGTTGGACAGCAGCTGGTGGTTTCAGAGAGGAGGAGGGAGAAATGAATTAGGAGGAGTTTAGCAGAGAGTGAGAGGAGAGGAAACAAGGGCTTGATGACAGGAACATAAAGAGTTTTGACCTCTGGAGGAACCCAAGTCTGATCAGTAACAGATTAATAAACATGTTTAAGTGAAAAAGAACATTTGTATTGACTCTACCTGCCGCTGACTTGTCTCAGTCAGTTTCTCTCGGCACACAAGCTGCTGCTTCAGCCTCTCTGGATCATCAGGATACAGCTGATCCTCTCTGTTGTCCTCAGACACGTGAAGGTTTGTGTGGAGTGTGAACGGATCTGGTGGGAGATCAGAGCCATCGGATGTGGAGAAGAAGACACACAGAAGATGTTAAACTCCTCTGTACATTGTTGTGGCCCAGTGGGCTAAGACTCATACAGAAAGCTGCAACACCCCCAAAATCAAAGTTTAATTGGATTTTCAAAGTGACAATCTATGTCTTTGGACATTTGCACAACCAACTGACGTGCTGACGTGCTGCAGTAAGCATATTGTGTCGTTTCCGGTTGCCGACTGTGTTCACTGATCGCTATAGTCCTCATTACTATGGACATATACCTGCTGTATATTTAACCTCATAACCTCTTCTTTTAGCAATTTTTAATCCCACAGTTATTTTAGCTCAGCAGAGTTAGCTTAGCAGCAAACTTAAGCAGTTAGCAATGGCTTCTCCCTCTCGCTCTCCTGCTCTCTCTTGCTTGGTGTGTCATATGTTTAGCTATTCCTCTGCCTCCTTTAGTGATAATAGTATGTGTAATAAATGTAGTTTATTTGCAGTGCTGGAAGTCAAGCTTAGTAAATTGAAAGCACGGCTCTGCACCATGAAAACCAATTATTAGCTAATGTAGTTAGCCAGCCCCCAGTAGCCGGGGCGGGCCGACCTGGTGTAGCTCCTACTCCCCCAGCAGTTCCCAAGCAGCTGGAAAGCCAGAGTGGTAGGGTGACTGTCTGAAGGAAGCATAGCCATAAGCAGAAGCCCACAAACAAAACTGAAGTGTAAAAACAACAATCCCCCACTGAACGGGGAGTTTTCAGATTTTAAGTTTAGATAAGCTAAGCTAACTGGTTCCTGGCTGCAGCTAAATATTTACTGTACAGACGTGATAGACATATACTGTATGAACATCTAACTCTCTGCCAGAAAGCGAGTATGCATATTTACAAATTGTCAAACCTGGCTTTAAAACAGCAGTGTGTAGGATTTCAACTCAACTCAGGACTGTTTTCATTCTGAATCCCTGATAAGTGAGCGAACACACCATGTTGCATTCAAAGTGGAATAAAAGCTGGTGGGCAGCACTTAGTCAGAAACTGACTTCACAAGGATCCACATAAATCTCAACAGGTTGTCTTTAGATGTGTATTTTGTCATGCCACAATCACACTTTGAACGGATCACAGTCCCGTTACTCACATCCTTTATGTTTGTCAGGTGCAGCACTGTTTCGTCTGTCCTCCAACCTATAGGAATAAATACAAACACAGCAGTCATCAGGCCGGTCGCACCAAGCTGTTTATCATCATCTGGACTTTCCAATCAAGCTATGAGTTAATTTACATGAAGGAGGGAGTAATCTGGACTTGTAGTGCATTTAAAAGCAGAAACATAGTGCAGAAATATTAATATTCCCTTTTCAGTTAAATTCATGATTAAGAGATGCAAACGTTGCTGCTCACATTAAGGTGAATTACTGAACTGCATTTCTGGTTTCAATAGACACAGTCTCTTACTTTAAGCCCGAGGGTCCAGCTTCAGCACTGAAGGCCTGAGGATGATGTTTGGACATACAAGTGCATATTGGAGACTCTGATTTGTCCTCTTCCTCCACTGTACCACTTTGGTTTACAGTCCATTTCACAGGTAAACCTTCAGAATTGCAGAATCTAGACACACATATATATATATATTTCAGTCAGAGACACTTACAGTAGAGAAATTACCATTTATAGCAAATGATTATACAGTTAGAGTTGAAGGAAAAGGCTCTTAATAATCATACATAAACATTAATTCTTAGTTAAATCAGCTTTTTGTCAGCCATAAGGAGGAGGTTAACGGTGGAGGAGAGTAATTAATAGGAAGTATCAGGTTAATATGGTGTTGTTGTGCACCTGTATGTATATGAAAGATGTGACCATTAGAGTTAGGGTAGGGGTTGGGGTAGATTGGGTAGCACAGGCCTACTGACAGGACGTACCAAAACAGAGGGGGAAGGTTGCTGCAAGTCCCTCCGTAAGGGACCAAGGACATGAGAAAAGGGGGCAGAGATGGGAGAGCCGTGAAAGAGAGAGAGAAAAAAATGATAGTAAATGGGGGTTGGGTGGGGTGTGAGGGTTGGACTAGGGGATAGGTAGGTAGGAGGTGGGTGTAGTTGAGGTTAAGGGAGGAAAAGGGGTAGGGTTAGGGTAGGAAAGGAAGGGGTGTGGTTAGGGTGGGTGGGGGGGGGTAAGTTCCGGGTTAGGGTCAAAGTAGGGGGGTGGGTAGGTTGGGGTTAGGGGAGGAGGGGGCTGGTTAGGGTTGGGGATGGGTAGGAAGGGTAGGAAAAGAGGGGTTAGCATTAGGGAAGGGAATGGGTGTGGTTAGGGTGAGGGTAGTAGGGTGGGTAAGTGTCTGGGGGATGAGAAGAAAAGAAGAAAATACACACATATATATATATATATATATATTGTTATTAGGGGTAGGAATTCATCCCGGGGGGTCTGATTAACCAGGGTTGTTTGACCTTAGTCATCATTGAGACCCAAGTGGTTGTCCCAAGTTTGTGAATCCAAGTTCTCTCAGGCCTCTTTCTCCGCTCGCATGACCAGTAAGGGTGGATGAGAGTAATTAATGAGAAGTATCAGGTTATAATGGTGTTGCTGTGCACCTGTGACTGTTAGAGTTTGGGTTAGGGTTAGCTGGTGGCCAAGAAGCTGATGAATGAGCCAATGATAGTTAAGCATGAATGAAGCAGCTGATATCATTCAGTCAATGAAAATATGACTTCAATGGCCTGCTCCATTCTTCTCTCACACCTTCAACACTAACATAAGAAAGTATTTACTTCACTTCACATCACTTCCAAGGCAAATAAAAGGGCTTATCAATGTGGTAACTCCAACTCATTACTCACGTTACAGTCTGCAGTTGACAGTCTCCACTCGCCAGAAAATCTTCCATCAACTTTACTCCTGAATCCTGAAGCTCATTTCCTCTCAGCACCAGCTCTCTCAGATGGGATGAGGGGTTGGACTTCAGAGCTGAGACCAGAGAGGCACAGCTGGTCTCTGACAAACTGCAGCGCCATAATCTGAATAAAGAATAAATTCTGTCACTTTAGAAGACAAAGTTCCTGCTTGAAATCTTTCAAAGATTTATAATCTTGCGATGAGAACAACAAAGGAATACAAGTGAAGGTTGACGCTGTTGAGTCTTAATGGTTATAAAAATTGCTATTCAGATCAATACTATAATTAGTTATGTGATGTATATATTATAAAGGCAAAGTCACAAATCAATTATTTCCAAGTATAAATAAATACATTTGAAACAAGTATGATGAGGGGTGACATAGTTTTGTTTCAAAGACATTACAATGAAACATTCAGCTATGTATAAAATAATATTGAAAATGAATGCAGGTCATTTTTGTGCATTAACGGTTTTGAATATGTTGTGCATCAGAAGGTTAAAATACTCTGTGTAGATCAGCATCATATCATCTTTATGTCACCACAAATTTCACATCATATTAATCTCAACACAGAAGTAAGTGTCTGACCTCAGAGTCTTCAGTCCACAGTGTGGATTCTCCAGAAAATCACACAGCAGCTTCACTCCTGAATCCAACAGCCTGTTTTTACTCAGATCCAGCTCTCTCAGATGGGAGGGGTTGGACTTCAGAGCTGAGGCCAGAGAAGCACAGCTGATCTCTGACAACATGCAGCAAATCAATCTGAATAAAAATAAATTATATTAAAGAATATAGATACAAATTATAATCCAATCAGATGTGTTTACATTTTTAATTTTCCATGCGTTATTTGGATCACATTCAGACAAATTTTCATGTCAATCCTGATTCATCAAAAATACAATATTGATACTCTAAACACCTGTATTGATCTCCCTCTGATTGATGTTAAGAGACATTACTGCCTAAATCTGGGTAGGAAACTTTGAGATAGCTGATGCATGAGTAGTGAAAGAAACGTAATATAATGCATTACTTTTGCTGCGGAGTAATAAGTAAAGTAATATAATTACTTTTACAACAAGTAAATTTTATTCAGTAATTACAGTTTTCAATTAACTTCCTCAAAACTGGTGTCCTGAAGGATTAATATGAGTAAAACATGATTCATGAAACACATTAAAATAAAATTACAACTAAAATATATTTATCCTTCATCAAGTAAACTACCAGTTTAAAACAGGTATTAGAGGAGAGGATTTTCTGTATACAGATATGACTTTACCAAAAATAATAAACATTAATTTACTTTAACAACTAACTTTTCTAGTTTATCAGTCATTTTTATAACTACAGAATAAACTTTATACAATAAAAAAAATCAAGTAAAAATTTATTTTCAATTATGTTTCATTCTGAAACAATAAGATCAACAATGGTAACAAACAGTGAGTGAACCAACCTCAGAGTCTCCAGTCTGCAGTGTGAACTCTTCATAAAATCACACAGCAGCTTCACTCCTGAATCCTTCAGTTTGTTCTGACTCAGCTCCAGCTCTCTCAGATGGGAGGGGTTGGACTTCAGAGCTGAGACCAGATAAGCACAGCTGTTCGCTGACAAACTGCAGTACCACAATCTGAATAAAAAATAATTAATGTAGAAAAAAATCATTTATAATCCAATCCAATGTGTTAAAGTTTAAATGTGTAGTTCAATATTACTATGTCCTAATTCAATTTGATTCAATTCAGTTTTATTTATATAGCATCAAATCACAACACAAAGTCATCTCAGGGCACTTTTACATGGAGCAGGTCTAGACCACGCTCTTTAATTTACAGAAAGAGAAACCCAACAGTTCCCCCCATGAGCAGCACTTGGTGACAGCGGGAAGGAAAAACTCCCCTTTAACGGGAAGAAACCTAAAGCAGACCCCGACTCTGGGTGGGCGGCCATCTGCCTTGGCCATTTGGCAGATTAATCAATCAGTGTGTTTGCATTCACTGTAGTAACCTGGTTACTGTAAATCCTTGTGTAAAAGTGTACATGCAATCAGAATTCACCCCTAAATTTGACCTTATTCTGGAGACGTGGCTCACTGATTTGAACTGTATCAGTTTTAGTGTGAGTGTTTGTATCAGGGCAGATTGTCAGCACAGTGAGAGGAGGACAGACGGAACAGAGCTTTTCATCGCAACATCAAAGTGTCTGAATTTAAAATATTTAAATGTTCAATGCTGAAAACAAACTTGTTTAGACTTCTACAGGCTGCTTTATCTCGGTTCAGTTTAAGTTGGACTTGATATGGACTTTTTAAAATATATTACTATTACTGCTATTACTATCTGTGGTCTGACAATCTTCTGTACATGCTCACATGTAAAAAGCTAATTATAAACATGGTTACTTGTATACGTGACAGAAAAATCAGTGTTCAGTAGGAGAAATCTACCTGTGGAAAACAGGTTTGTGTAATTCCCGAACCTGATTACAGAAACTAGGTTTCTCTAATCCCCTACCCTGATCAAAGAAACCTGGTTTCTTGTTTTACCTACATGACCTTTAACAAATCAGCTGACTGGAGAAAGCTGACCAGTAACCTGGTTACTGAAGTGCATATAAACACCCTGAATGACCTTTTCCCTAAAATTAGTAGAGTGACTTTGTAATTGTGAATCATCATATTGCCAGCTTTCCACAGACATCACCACATTCAGGCACATTATGTCAGCACTTATTCATAACTCAGTTAAGTCTGTAAATAGAAGATCAATACAAACTCAGACATGTTGGACTAAAAAGTCTGTCTTCAAACAACAGCCACATGCAATATGTACAGAGTTATTGGTGGCAGTAATCAGTCTTCCTGTCCATACTGACTGGGAGGATAATAGCTACAAAGATGGAAATTAATTTGAAGCTAGTCTGAGGCTTAGACAGATCAAGTGGGTGTCTATCAAAGTTAAAAACTATTTAGTGCATTCAAATTCAGTAATTCGCTGTTGGAGTTACAATCCCTCCACTGCAGCTCAGCAAGGAAACAATGTGGGAACACAAAGACACTTAAATGATATCTGTAACCGAGACTGCTGAAGTATCATATAATTAAAACTTAAGTAATTTTACACAGAACAAGAGTGTGGATATTTACGATGGAAAGTTAAATTCTACATATTTATGCGCAGGGAAATCCCAAAAATTTATGGACCAAATACTTGAAACTTCAAAATTTTGAGTTGAATATATACAAAAAAATACCAAAGCTACAGCCAGTGAACTGACCTCAGAGTCTCCAGTCTACAGTTTGGATTCTCCAGTCCAGCAGACAGACGCTTCACTCCTGAATCATTCAGGTTGTTTCCACTCAGATCCAGCTCTCTCAGATGGGAGGGGTTGGACTTCAGAGCTGAGGCCACAACTTCACAGTGAGTCTCTGAGAGTCCACACTGAGAAAATCTGTCATGACACATATATTACAACATATGTTATCATGAAAGAGGACACTTTATAGTTACTTAATGTTTTTGATGACAGTTTAACATTTCTAGTTAGTCTAATTCTAGTTTTGATCAACTTTTGCTCTTTTGCATCAGTGGTTCAGCTAATCTTATCTCACTGTTTGACATGAAACAATAATTCTCATCACTCTCTCTCATACCTGCAGACTTTAATCTTTGTTTTGCTTTAATCTTGCAGATGAAGGGAGAGAAAATGGAGTTACATTTGGGGTTCCACAATGTGCACAGTCTGTTTATGTGATCTGATCCCCTGTCTGTCTCCACAAAGTTAGCAAGAGGCCATCTTGATTAGAAAACCATTTTACTGTCTACTACTGACTCCAGGACATTTTTACTGAGTTCAACCCAGTGAACAATAGTAGTTGAGAGAGATCATCTCTCTTTGCTAGCTACCTACAGCTGTCAAGTTCACATCCATAATTGTGCTGCTCTCTCCTGGCATGCAATGTTTCCACCAGTTTGCCACTGGTGGCAGTATTTTTAAGCCAATTGGGAATTTTGAGTTTCAGTTTTTACTCTTTGAGGTTGTTGTAGTTGATCAGTGTGAAGTGCGAAAGCAGCAGAATAGCAGATTGAGCTAGCAGTATGAAGTCAGCAGCAATCATTTCATTACCACAGAGCATAGGAAATATATGCCTGTAAATATAAGCATACATCTTTTCATAATATTCAGCATGTCAGCATGAAAAATGTATTTTCATGCTTGTTTGTTTAAAGATAATATTGTGATTGAGATGCTAATTTTTGTTAGTGCCTTAATGGTAATTCCCACTACATGTTAGCATTGAGCTAACTGACTAAGCACTAGTTATTTGCCATTATTTGGTTGTAGTAGTAGTAGAAATAAATGGAATAACTGTCTTCATTAACTTAAAAGTTTAAATAGTTAAACACAACCAACTGAAAAACGAACATTATTTGCACTCACAACATTTCAAGCAGTTCATCTGAGACAAAATATAACTAAGAACTAAATAAGAACAGAACTATTTTAACTAAGAATTTATATTATTTATATTTGAAGAACTAAACTACTAATCTACACTGATTTATAATACTTATCACATCTGGGCTTACTGAGCCTTTTTGCAGTTCCTCACAGCTGGGATCAGTCTCAGTCGTCCCTCAGGTGATGTGTTGTACTTCCTGGGGTCCAACTCATCCAGAACCTCCTCTGACATCTGCAGCAGGTAGGCCAGAGCTGAGCAGTGGAACTCAGAGAGTTTCTTCTTTGATCTGTTCTCTGACTTAAGGAGCTCTTGGATCTCCTGATGTACTGAGAGGTCGTTCATCTCCATCAGACAGTGGAAGATGTTGATGCTTCTGTCAGGAGAGACATTGTACATGCTCATCTCCTTCAGGTTGTTGATGACTCTCTGGATGGTTTCTGGACTGGTCTTTGTCTGATCCAGCAGGCCTCCTAAGAGACTCTGGTTGGACTGCACAGAGAGGCCATGAAGGAAGCGAACAAACAGGTCCAGGTGGCCACTTTTACTTTCGAGAGATTTCTCCATGGCTCTCTTCAGGAAGTCATCCAGGGTTGAGTAACTGTAGTTTATATCCAAGAAGTCCTTCAGTACATCTGTGTTCCTGCTGGTGTAAGAATGGTGCATGTAGACTGCAGCCAGAAACTCTCGAATGCTCAGATGAACAAAGTAGTGGGCTGTATTCTGGAGGGACACATTCTCTCTTTTGAAGATCTGTGGACAAACTCCTGACAACGCCGAGGCCTTTGTGACATCAAGACCACACTTCTTCAGGTCTTCTTGGTAGAACATGATGTTTCCTTTCTCCAGATGTTCAAACGCTAGCCTCCCCAGCTTCAGAAGAACTTCGCTGTCAGCCTCTGTCAGCTCCTGTGGACTCGTCTCATGTCCTTCATCATACTTGTGCTTCTTCCTCTTTGTCTGAACCAGCAGGAAGTGTGAGTACTTGTCAGTCAAGGTCTTCAGCAGATCTCCTTTCTGCTCTGTAGTCAACATCTTCTCCAGAACTGTAGCAGTGATCCAGCAGAAGACTGGGATGGTACACATGCTGTGGAGGCTCCTGGATGTCTTGATGTGTGAGATGATTCTGCTGGACCGCTTTTCATCACTGAATCTCCTCCTGAAGTACTCCTCCTTCTGGGCGTCAGTGAAGCCTTGTACTTCTGTTACCCTGTCAACACATGTAGGAGGGATCTGATTGGCTGCTGCAGGTCGGGAAGTTATCCAGATGAGAGCTGAGGGAAGCAGCTTCCCCTCGATGAGGTTTGTCAACAGCACGTTGACTGATGACTTCTGTGTGACATCAGTCACGACCTCCTTCCTGTTGTTGAAATCCAGTGAAAGTCTGCTTTCATCCAGGCCGTCAAAGATGAACAAAACTTTACAGTCATCGAGCTTCTCTGCTGTGACCTTCTGTAATGTTGGATGGAATTCATGGATCAGCTTGAGGAGACTGTACTGCTCATCTTTGATCAAGTTCAGCTTCCTGAATGAAAGTGGAATCACCAGACTGACATCTTGGTTTTTCGAGCCCTCTGCCCAGTCCAGAGTGAACTTTTGCACTGAGAAGGTTTTTCCAACGCCAGCAACGCCGTTCGTCAGAACGACTCTGATGTGTTTCTGTTGGTCAGGTAAGACTTTAAAGATGTCGTGACACCTGATTGGAGTGTCATGGAGGGTCTCTTCTCTCTGTTTCTCTATGATGTCAAGCTCAGTGTAGATCCTGTTGAGGAGGGTTTCACTTTCTGCTTCATCAGTGCCTTCAGTCACACGTTCACATCTCCTCCTCAGACTGATCTTATGTTCATCCAAAACCTCCTGCAGACCACTTTCTGCTGAAAAAGAAGAAAAAAAGGTGTAATTAAAAAGAAATATGTCTCACTGTTAATGTTCAGTAGGATAGAGGAGGTAGATTCCTGTCCTGTTTTCAGAGATGATGACATCAGCAGACAGATCTTCAGTCTTACTTTGTACAGTGCTGGTCTGACTGTCTGTCTGCAGTCCAGGTCTTGTTCTGGATCTTTTTCCACACTGGGGACAGGAGGAGTCTCCTGATGGAGCAGACTGGTCCCAGTATGAGGTGATGCACTGTCTGCAGAACCAGTGTCCACAGCTGGTAGAGACCGGATCCTTCAGGACGTCCTGACACAAAGAACAGCAGGACTGCTGCTCCACTGAAACACTCCTCCTCTTACTCCTCCTCTTCCTCTCTCTGTGGACATTAATTTGTTTTATTCACACACAGAAAACAATAGAAATACAGGTTTTTTATAAATGAATGTGCAGGTAAGAAGCGTGTCTAGGGTTTATGTTAAATCCACACCACAACTTAAAGATTTAAGGGGAGGGCGAGCTGTCTACCAAGTGAAAGTTGTCTACTTCTATATTTAACTGCATACTGCCTCCTGTTGGTATGATAGAAAGTGAGATGCAGATGGTTTGATTGTCTCATTAAGTAATAATGTATTCAGGGATTTTAAAAATATATATTGTTGGAAATATTCTTGTAAATTTCTGCCCTGAATTCCCACCTTGTAAATAAAAATACATGTTTGTAGGATGTTTACATCAACAAATAGTCAATAATATAAGTTTATAAAATAGAGGTGAAGATGGTTCCCTGGACTGAAAATGTGGCTCATCTAACAAACCTTTTTTTGTATTTTATGGAGGTGTGTGTGATCAATACTGGCCCACACAATACTGCAGTAAGGTATGGATATAATAAGCTGAAGTTAAAATACACAACTTATTGACAAGTGGACAGATTTTCCTGTTAATTCTTACAGATTTCATCACTTTTTTTTTTTTTACATACAAAGGACTTTTGTTCTTTCCAACATTTTTCATCCACTTGTTTTTTTTTTTAGCCCCAAAGTCGAATGGATGATACTCTTTCATTTTCTTTGCCATCAATAAAGAGCTCGACTTCTTTTATACACCTGCAAGCTGGTAAACATGGATGTAAACAATACAGGATTGAAAATATGAGCTTCATAGGTTAGCTTTGCAAATGTTTCATGAGGAAGGAAATAAATTCATCACATTTGTTAGACCACAATGATTCACACAATGTGTTTTGGTCAGTAAGTCAATGTAAACATGACTTTAACTCCACAGGGCTCCTTTAAACTGCTATCAGGAGACAACTGAACAAAGCAGGATCAGGTCAGTTTACAGTAGAAACAGTCTCTTACTTTGAAGGTCCAGGTTCATTAGTGAAGTGTGGAGGATCATCACTTTTCATAGACAGACAGCTGGATACTGTTTCCTCCAAATTCTTCATCTTCTGGAGTCTGAGAGGTAAACCAGTAACAGAAACACAGTATAATAAACCAAGTCCTTCCTCTCTGATCAGTTTACATGACTTTAACTTCAACCAGGTCACAAAGATAAACTGGTTTAAATCCAACAGACAGACTTCAGATAAACATCTGTGTGGTTCTGAGCTGTGACTTCTCTCCAGTTTGACCGCAGTGTTAGATATGTGAAAAGATGCAGAAACCAGGAAACAAAACCAGGAAACGACACTTAAAGACGTCAACACAACACAATGATTTCATATTTTTCTCACACAGTTTAATCAACTGTGTGAGAAAAATGATGATTGTTAAACAATTAATCCAAAAGCATTGATCAGTAATGACAGTAATCATTATTTTCAGTCCTAATATTACAGTTTTTTATTGCTTAGGTACCATCTGTGAGTCTAAAGGCTGTTTTACAAACGTGCACACACTAAACACAAAAACAGCAAAACACTGAACATCTGCTGCAAAAACAAACACGTCCTGCAAAACTATTTTAAAAACTGTGTCTTTGCAGGTCTGGCAATGTGTGTGTGTGTGTGTGTGTGTGTGTGTGTGTGTGTGTGTGTGTGTGTGTGTGTGAAAACACTCTTTTCCACCGCAGTGACTGTGACCACATGATCAGAGTTGATACACTTGGACCTGACCTGATTAGACGGACCTGTGGAGCCTCGACGCTGCTGCCTGATGCTGGCTGTCAGATTCATTTGTGTTTGTGTGGAAACAAAATAAAACAATCTGTCCTCTGCTGCTGAAGTTATATTAAATACTGGTGGAAGCAACTCATTAACATTTCATAACAATAATCAAGAACTCTGCAGAATATTAAAGCCTTAAATGAAGGAATAACTGACTGAATGTTAGTAGAAACAGTAGAAACAGTCTCTTACTTTGAAGGTCCAGGTGGAGGATCATCATTAGACTGCTTACTCTTCGTAGACAGACAGCTGGATTCTCCGTCCTCCTCTTCCTCTGAATTCTTCATCTTCTGGAGTCTGAGAGGTAAACCAGTAACAGAAACACAGTATAATAAACCCAGTCCTTCCTCTCTGATCAGTTTACATGACTTTAACTTCAACCAGGTCACAAAGATAAACTTTGACTGGTTTAACTCCAACAGACAGACTTCAGATAAACATCTGTGTGGTTCTGAGCTGTGACTTCTCTCCAGTTTGACCGCAGTGTTAGATATGTGAGATGATGCAGAAACCAGGAAACAAAACCAGGAAACGACACTTAAAGACGTCAACACAGTGATATCATATTTTTCCTCACACAGTTTAATCAACTAAACAATTAATACAAAAGCATTGATCATATTACAGTTTTTTTATTGCTTATCTTTGGAACTAAAGGCTGTTTTACTCTAAACACTAAAACAGCAAAACACTGAACATCTGCTGCAAAAACAAACACGTCCTGCAAAACTCTTTTAAAAACACACACAAGAAAAACATAAGTGAAGGAAACCTGCGGCTTTTGCCTTTTCTGTGTGCAGGGCAGCTTAACTTTTATCACACATGTAGTAAACACACACACACACACACACACACACACACACACACACACACACACAGGTATCCACATATCAAGCTCTGATTTGTAGGTGAACACATTAACTGAAAACAACGTAGAGACGAGAGTGAACAGTTTTACTAGAAGTCTATTAATAAATGACGAGCTGAGTGTGAAACAGAGAGCTTTCAGCTGGAAACACTACAGCAGCTCATGTTTCCAGAGACAGAGCTCTGTCTCAGACTGGTCGTTGTTTTCCTGCTCCGTCGACTTTAAAATGGAGTCTGAACAGACTGAACACCTTCACTGTCTGCGCTCCTTCCTGTTTGCTCTCAAGCCTTCTTCTTCACTAGAAATCACGTGTGTGTGAGTGTGTGTGTGTATGAGTGTGAGTGTGTGTTTTCTGTCCTTATCAGGACCGTTTCTGGTATAAACACAGACCTTATTGGGACCAGTAAGGTACATTATGGTTTTAGGGTTAGGTTATATTATTGAACCCTTTAAAGGCGGGAAACACGGTGCTGAAGTTCTGCTGATCACCGTCTAACATCGGTCCGAACAGCTCAGAGCAGAAGAGTTCACTGAAGAGGTTTCTGATAAATACACTCCAACCCTGCCGCCCTAAACCAGTGAAATCACTGTCATAACAATAACAATAACAATAACAATAACAATAATCAAAGCTTAATTTCTTTTATTTTGAATATTATTGTCATTTTAATTATTAACTGTATAAGATTATTCCTATAATTACATTATAATGATAATTTCCTCCCAGTGCTACTGCTCATACTGTCATATTAACACACACAGGTCTGGTTTATAGTTTCCACTCTGATGTAGGAGGAGTGACAGGAAGTTAACTTGGAACGAGGCCGGATGTTTGTTTTCTGGCAGTAAGAGAAAAGAAACAGAAATAATTCTGACAGCGTTTCAAATGAAAAACTGACTGAAATGTTGAATCTGTGTAATAAAGCACATTATTAATACTGATCATTATAAGCAGTGTTTTATAGTTGTAGCTGTTTGAAGCTTTGTGAGGATAGAAAAACAAACACTGCTACATAAACCTGGTTTCATTTTAAAGAACTTTCCTTTAATCTTTAGAGTTTTACCTCTTTGGGCCTCAAACAGTCGGTTTGAAACTGAGTGAGAGGAAATGTGTGTCTGTGGTGAAGCTTCAAACACTTCAAACACTCAGACTGACGGTTGGAAACCGCTGGTTTCATATTTAACAGCTTGTTATATCATCCACTGCAACTAAAGCTGATATTAACCTGAATCACCTGACTGAACACTTCCATCACTTCTGTTTTCAAATGTGTTCGTTGTTCACCAGAAACTGATCAGCTTGACTGATAAAAAGATCAATATTCAAGAGGGAGAGAGAGAGAGAGAGAGAGAGAGAGAGAGAGAGAGAGAGAGAGAGACAGAGAGAGAGAGAGAGAGGGAGAGAGAGAGAGAGAGACAGAGAGAGAGAGAGAGAGAGAGACAGAGAGAGAGGGAGAGAGAGAGAGAGAGAGACAGAGAGAGAGAGAGAGAGAGAGACAGAGAGCAAAACTTCATTGATTAAATATCTGATTGATCTAATTATTATTAATTATTACATTAATGTTCAGTGTTCTTCTTCACATGCAGCAGATCATCAGTTTCTTCACACAGTCAAACTATTTGGAGTAAATCAGCATCAACAGGTGAAATATGTTTTTAAATGACATGAAGCACAAAATAATGTATTTCTGCTGTTGTCAGACGAGCTTTGGATGGAAAATAAAGGACTTCAGTAGAGTAGGAGGTCCTTCAGTGTGGTCTGATCCTTTCCACCTGTATTTACAGCTCACCTGAGCTGGATGTTCATATCAGGTGTAAACTGGACCTAAAGCTGTTAAATAAATGTAGTGGAGCAGAAAGTGTTGTGGATTCTCTGAGCTGATGTTTGCAGGTTTCAGTTTGAAGAACAAAAAACAAAAGTCAAAAGAGTTTTCTGAAAATTCTGTGAATTTTTAATGAAAGCTTGAACAGGAAGAACAGTGAAGAACACGACTGTCTCAGACTCATCTGACGTCTGACGTCATAAATCATAAATGTGTGGCCTCTGGTTGTATCTCAGGTCTTTGTCTTGGTTCTCCTGTGAAGCTCCTGATTATCAAACAGCCTTCATCTCCTCTGTGAGAAGATCGAAGTCCAGCTTGACATCTGTAGCCAACCCTGTCTCCTCAAAATTACGTTCACACAAAACTAAACTGCATTCTCAATTACGTTTCTATGAAAACGTATTTTGTCCGCGATTACGTTTGTTTGTAACGTATCACGAACGACAACATAACTACTGAATATATCAAATATCTACAATATGTGTGTGTGTGTGTGTGTGTGTGTGTGTATGTATGTGTGTGTGTATATGTATGTGTGTGTGGTGGGAGGGGTGGGTGTTTGCGCGCGCGCCAGCATTTTACGAATTACTCTTGTGGCGGACTGAAAACCCGCCAACTTGCAACCTCGGGTTTTCTGTAATGAAGATGTCGTTTCAATGTAGACACACGTGGGGTCGCTAGTCTGCCTGGTTCATTGAGCCATCCACTGTCTGTCAAAAGAGCGACGAAGAAGATGAAATAAAGCAAAAAAAGGGGGTGTTGTGGGGGGCGGGGGGGTCCATTTTGTTGGACCTTACTACGCATGACGTCACTGGGAATTCCCTTTGACACATTTAGGATTTCTTCCTTTTTTCAGTCCCTTCTTATGAGGTTAGACAACAATGGCCAGAAAATTTGAGTTCGTCATTTCTTTCTCTCATTTTATTCTTCACAGCGATGGCAGGCGGTTACTTAAAAAGCGGTCATAATGCGCAAATCATCAGATGTCAGTGGAGATACAAGATACACAGCAATTATAAATCAATCCATTAATTAAAATGAGTACCGTCACGTTGAAAAAGGACAAATCCAGGTTTGTTTAGAAAAACGCGTAAGCCTGTCACCAATATATATGTATGTTAAAGTAGAGAAAGGTTGTTCGAATTGAAATAGCTAATAGCATTGTAGGAAAGCAAAGATATGTTGATTAGAAACTCAGGTCAGTTAAATATCCAAAACAGAAATGTAGAAACTAGCATCACATGGAAATACTCAACAAAAGAAGCTCTAAACTGTAGTAAAGTTCAGTATTTCAGTAAATGTACTCGGTTACTTTGGTGTTAACAGTGTTTTAATATACAGACTCTTACAGGTTAAAGGAACAAAGTGTTGAACTCTTTGCTCCTCTGAAGGTGTTTAAAGGTGTTTAAAGGGTTCTTCCTCACAATTACAAGAAAATCTCTCTTATTGAAGTAAGTAGACATTATAAATCATCTAAATGTTTCTCAGCAGGTTAGAAAACAGTCAGATCTTTATTGAACAAACTTCCAGATGAAAGTAAGACGACAGTTTGAGTAAATAATGTTTTTATCTTGCTGTTGGATTATTGATCCAAACTGAAGCTTTTTATAACTGATTATTAATAACTTGTGTTTGTTTTTGTTTTTATTTAAAGCTTGTTGTGAGAAACACTGATGTGAGTTTAACTCAGTGACTTTGAGTCTTTGAGTTTTTAGGTCAGAAAGTTTTGTTTTCTCAGACAGCGTCAGAGACGACAAACTCCGACAATCACTGAAGATATAAAAGCTTCAGTTTAAATGATTTTAATCTCATTAACTGATTAACGACTGAAAGCTGAGAAGACAGTTCATTATTATTATTATTATTGTTATTGTTTTTATTGTTGTTATTGTTGTTATTGTTGTTCTCTGTTCAGGAAGATGTAGGAACGGAGCGTTGTGTTTATGATGCTTTTACAGATGAAGCTGAATCCACACTGACTGAATTTCAATGTTTTAATCAAAGAATCTGGAAACTTTCAAACCTCAAACAGTCAGAAAAAAAACAAACAGACGGTGCTGATCAGCTGATTGACTGATCAGCTGATCAGAGCAGATAAAGCAGGTGATGGTGTTCAGGTGAAGGAAGCAGTAAATCAAAGGAGAAGCTTCTTAAACACTTCAGTCAGTCAGATTCATAAACTTCTTCTCTATCAAAATACATCTACAGCTTTATACAGTTCGCTTCTTGTACAAGTTTACAGCACGTTTAGACATATTTACACTTTAAAAAGGTTTTTATGTGACAACAGAAAACGTTTGGTTTATTAATTTAGCTGGAAACAGTTTATTAGCCTGTTAGCAACATGTTAGCACTGCCTTTGGATTTATTGAGATGCTAACAATGCTAATAAGCGCTAACAGCAGAGCGCTGAATTATTTTATATACAGACGAGAATATTTACAATTTTAAAGAAGGAGCTCCTGCTTCACACGTGTTAATCAATAAATCACCTGCTGCCACCATGTGATCAAAGTTCTCTCAGGAGCAGCTTTACTCGCTGAAGAAGGCCATGAGATGCTGCTGAAAGCTCCAGAAAGCAAGTCAATGAATCTGTAAACTTAAGATTTGTTCCCAAAAGGTCAAAAACAAACTTTCATGAAAATCATCTTTCAGAAGCCTCGTTGATATTTTTCTTTGTCAAAAAGACAAAATGTTTCTATAAACTATAAAAATATAAGAATGAATCAGCTGCTGACGTTCAGAGACGATCAGCTGGTCGAGCTTCAGACGTTCAGAGACGATCAGCTGGTCGAGCTTCAGACGTTCAGAGACGATCAGCTGGTCGAGCTTCAGACGTTCAGAGACGATCAGCTGGTCGAGCTTCAGACGTTCAGAGACGATCAGCTGGTCGAGCTTCAGACGTTCAGAGACGATCAGCTGGTCGAGCTTCAGACGTTCAGAGACGATCAGCTGGTCGAGCTTCAGACGTTCAGAGACGATCAGCTGGTCGAGCTGCTGACGGCTGACTCCTCTGAATCAGATACAAACAGAACGTCTCCGTCTTTATTGATTATTAGTTGTGATTCCATCAAACATCTTGCTGCTGGTGTGGAGCTGCTGCAGGAAACATGATCACTGTCACTTATTGATCTGATTATTGATAGAAGAGAAACAGCAGCTGCTCAAAGACTCAACGGATTCCAAATCAATCAATCAATAATCAGATCTGTGGCTGCGTGTGATTGGACGCTGCCGGAGGAGTTCAGTCCTTTCCTCCACCAGAGGGGGGCGCCGTCCCCGCGGGGAGGCCGACCTCGTCCGTCCGTCTGCTCCTATTGGCTCACAGAGCCCGGCGGGGTCAAAGGTGAGGGGTCAGAGTGGGCGGGGCGTGGACGGCGTCAGCGGCAGACCGACAGGTGCCTCACAGTGCACAGGTCACGGAGCAGCCTCCTGATTCGCTGCTTGAGCTGCGGGAGGCGGGACAAAGGGTCGGGAGGCTCGAGCTCGCCTGAGTGGTCCAACCAGGACTCCAAGACTGAACACACACACACACACACACACACACACAGTAACACACACACACACACACACACACACACAGAATAATCACTATATTGTTTTATGTAATATGATCCTCATGTGACATCATCATGACATCATGTTAAATGTATAAAGCAGAAACCTCAACATGACACATAAACAGTCATAGATGTGTGTGTGTGTGTGTGTGTCTGTGTGTGTGTGTGTGTGTGTGTGTTACTGTGTGTGTGTGTGTGTGTGTGTGTCTCTGTGTGTTACAGTGTGTGTGTGTGTCTGTGTGTGTGTATGTGTGTGTGTGTTACAGTGTGTGTGTGTGTGTGTGTGTGTGTGTCTCTGTGTGTGTGTGTGTGTGTCTCTGTGTGTGTGTGTGTCTGTGTGTGTGTGTGTCTGTGTGTGTCTGTGTGTGTGTCTCTGTGTGTGTGTGTCTCTGTGTGTGTGTGTCTCTGTGTGTGTTACAGTGTGTGTGTGTGTCTCTGTGTGTGTGTGTCTCTGTGTGTGTGTGTTACTGTGTGTGTGTGTTACTGTGTGTGTGTGTGTCTCTGTGTATATGTGTATGTGTTAGTGTGTCTCTGTGTGTGTGTTACAGTGTGTGTTACTGTGTGTGTGTGTGTCTCTGTGTGTGTGTGTCTCTGTGTGTGTGTGTTACTGTGTGTGTGTGTGTCTCTGTGTGTGTGTGTTACTGTGTGTGTGTGTGTCTCTGTGTGTGTGTGTCTCTGTGTGTGTGTGTGTCTCTGTGTATATGTGTATGTGTTAGTGTGTCTCTGTGTGTGTGTTAGTGTGTGTGTCTCTGTGTGTGTGTGTGTGTGTGTATGTGTTAGTGTGTCTCTGTGTGTGTGTTAGTGTGTGTGTCTCTGTGTGTGTGTGTGTGTGTATATGTGTTAGTGTGTCTCTGTGTGTGTGTGTGTGTGTATATGTGTTAGTGTGTCTCTGTGTGTTACCGTCCAGCTCTCTCTCTATCAGGTCCATCCTGGTGCTGATCTGGTGATGAACGGACTCGACGTGTTCCAGCAGGTTCAGCTGACACTCCTCCATCGACGCCGCCGGCCGCGGCTCCGCCGTCTGCGCGTGCGTGCGAGCGTGTGCGTGCTCGTCGCCGCCCGCGTGTGTGTGCTTCTCTCTTTTGACGGCGCTGACGTCGCCGTACGTCTCCGTGTGCGTCGCTGTGTTCGTGTTATTAGCGTCTGCAGAGCCGGCGGCGGGTTTGACGTCCTCCAGCTTCACTTCCTGCACAAACACAACAAACCGTCAGCTGTAACTGTGGTGAAAGCAGCTCACCAGGAAGCAGAGGGATTGTTGGACTGGTTTCCTGTACGAGCTGCAGCTGCGTCTCTGAGCTGCGTCTCTACACCGCACACCCTCCCCTCCCTGCGGCTTCACTTCCACCTGCTGGTTTGGACTCGCAGTGAAGACGCTGCAGCAGCAAACTGTTTCACTTCTCTGCACGTTTATATATTTAAGTCCTGAGAACTGGAACAGGATGAAGACACTATTGTTCCTGTCATCTTTCTTTCTTTCTTTTACTGCGACTTCAACACTTCATTTGTCCCCTAAACGCTCAAAAACCCCATCGCCACCTAGTCGTTATTTCAGCCGCTCCGGCCTGTAGGACTGTCGCAGAGAGACGGTCCTACACCTACAGATCATTCACTGACACCTCAGACCAGGAACTCTGACTCCTCCCAGGACGTTCATGTTTCTGGGCTCATACATCACTCACCACACTCTGCTGAACAAAAGCTGTTAACAACTTTCCAACAGACCTCTGTCACTGAAGCTCTACCGTCTGAACTATAAGTCACATGACTTTCAAACCAGCAGCAGCGGACTCACAGCGAAAACTCCTACAGAAATATGAGGTTTAAAGTCGAAATTTGTCCAAAGTCAAAGTTTTCTAAGAGACAAAATCTCCTCAGTCCTGAAGATCGTTTCTTCACGTTTTGACTGTTTTTACACGTTTGATTTGCTCTTTGTTTATATTCTATATGCTGCAGTGTCGTCCTGAGGTCAGAGGTCAGAGGTCGTGGCGTGTTTACCGTCTGCTCGGCGTCCTGCTCCTGCTTCAGTGCGGCCGCCTGCTCTGCTTTTTCCCATGATGCTCCGGGCTTCTGGTAGCAGTGCTCGCTGCTGACGTAGCAGATGGAGGTCTCCCCTCTCGGACCGGCCGCCAGTTTCTGCCCCTCCTCCCGTCTCCAAGGCAACCGCCACAGCTGCAGGTCGGGGTGCGACGGGGAGCTGTGAGGGAAAGACGGACAGACAGTGAACGCACGTGTGTGGGGGCGAGCGGACGCCGGCGTGGCGCTGGCGTGGCAGTTCTTACTGTAACAGGCTGATCTTGAGCTGCAGGCCGCTGAGGACCTGATGGAGGCCGTGCGTGTGCGCCAGGAGCGTGCTGGTGTGCGAGATCTTGGCGGCGTTGATCTCGGAGTAGTTCTCCTTCACGCACGACAGGCCGAACATGTGACCCGATATCAGCAAATCAGGCTCCGACAGGAAACGCTGAGCCCGCCTCCAACCTGAAGGGACACACAGCCTGAAATGTCACATCCAGGACACCGTACAGGAAACTACACACTCTGCTCCTGCCATCCCAGAATAGTCAGTGCAGGGGGCGGAGCCACAGTCGGTCAGGTGTACCTGTGGTGTGTCTGCAGTAGTAGCAGATGTAGTTGTGAGGAACGTTGTCTTCATATAAACCCATACAGGTACCGTGCTGCCAGCAGAGACACGACTCACACTGAAACACACACACACACACACACACACACACACACACACACACACACACACACACACACACACACACAAACATGTTCATTAAAACTTCTTCAGACTGCAGGAAAAGTTTTTACATGTAAATCATCAGCAGCATCACGTCAGAGAGAGACTACGTGTGTGTGTGTGTGTGTGTGTGTGAGAGTGTGTGTGTGTGTGTGTGTTACCTGGATCATGAAGTCGTTCTCCTCGTCCACCTCACACACACACCTGACCACCTCACACTCCTCCGTCTCCGTGGCAACCGGCCAAGAGGACGTATCCTCGCCGCTCTCCGCCGTCAGCGTCGACCAATCGCTGCCGTCGTCAGCTGAAAGTGGGAGGAGCCAAAGTTTGTTTGTTTAAGTATCAGGCAGGCTGGGAGCTGATCGATCAATACTGCTGGGTAATCTGTGCACACAGCGCCCCCTGCTGGTGGCTGCAGTTCATATATATATATATATCTATATATTTACACACCACCTACGTCAGCAGGTGACTTCTGCAAACAGCAGCTGGTCTCCAGCGGAGGGTTTCTAAAGTCTGCGTCCATGTGAGCACAGTATCACACACTGAAACATCTTTAACAGACTTTTCCAGAGTTATTTCATCGTGTAAATGATCATAAAAATATGTAGATTATTTTAACATTAAGGAAACTTGCCATATAAAATTTCTGGTTTGTTTCGGACCTGGGTCGGGTCAGGCTGGATGTTTTAGGCCCGATCTCACCTCTACAGTGTGTGTGTGTGTGTGTGTATTAGTGTGTGTGTGTGTGTGTGTGTGTTCCCACCTTGTGTGTGTGTGTGTCCGGTCAGCTTCACAGTGATCGCTGGTTGGTCTGAATTCTCGTCGTCGCTGCTGCCGAGTCCTGAGAAGAAAACAATAAAACTTAACACACACACACACACACTGCAGCTACACACACACACACACACACACACACACACACACACACACACACTGCAGCTACACACACACACACACACACACACACACACACACACACACACTGCAGCTACACACACACACACACACACACACACACACACACACTGCAGCTACACACACACGCTGCAGCTACACACACACACACACACACACACTGCAGCCACACACACACACACACTGCAGCTACACACACACACACACACACACACACACACACACACACACACACGCTGCAGCTACACACACACACACACACACACACACACTGCAGCTACACACACACGCTGCAGCTACACACACACACACACACACACACACACTGCAGCCACACACACACACACACACACACACTGCAGCTACACACACACACACACACACACTGCAGCCACACACACACACACACACACACTGCAGCTACACACACACACACACACACAGTGCAGCTACACACACACACACACACACACACACACTGCAGCTACACACACACACACACACACACTGCAGCCACACACACACACACACACACACTGCAGCTACACACACACACACACACACAGTGCAGCTACACACACACACACACACACACACACACACACACACACACTGCAGCTACACACACACGCTGCAGCTACACACACACACACACACACACTGCAGCTACACACACACGCTGCAGCTACACACACACACACACACACACTGCAGCCACACACACACACACACACACACACACACTGCAGCTACACACACACACACACACACACACACACACACTGCAGCTACACACACACGCTGCAGCTACACACACACACTGCAGCTACACACACACACACACACACACACACACTGCAGCCACACACACACACACACACACACACACACACACACACACACACACACACTGCAGCTACACACACACGCTGCAGCTACACACACACACACACACTGCAGCCACACACACACACACACACACACACACACACACACACACACACACACACACACACTGCAGCTACACACACACACTGCAGCTACACACACACACTGCAGCTACACACACACAGGCTCCTGTGGGTGGATGGAGTGTCTCTAACCTGACTGACTCTTCTTCTTCTTCTTCTTCTTCTTCTTCAGTTTGACTCTCAGGAAGTTCTTCCTCTCCTTCCTGTCGTGTGCGTCACTTTTCCCGCCGTCCTTCTTCCCGTCTGTTGAAACAGGCAGAGAGCTGTGAGCGCTGTCAGCAGGACCTGCCGTCAGTCCACACCGTGTGTGTGTGTGTGTGTTCCTACCTGTTGCCGTGGCGCTGTGCTCTCTGTCGTCACGGTGACAGGTCTGATTGTCGCTCTTCATGTCTGACAGGAAGTCGCTCCCCTCGGACGACGGCCGCTTCCTCCTGCAACGACCGCAGCGTTAGAGCAGCTTTCCCTCTCGCTGGCTGAAAGCTGCCGTTCTGGGATTTGAACTTACCTCGGCGCCTCGTGCTCGCCGCCACCGCCGCTGCCGCCTCGCTCGTCCAGCTGCTGGTCGGAGTGGTAGTACTTGATGTGGTAGTGCAGCAGGCTGGCCTTCCTGAAGGACTTGGTGCAGCCCGCCGCCGGACACTTGAAGGGGTTGTGGTCCAACTCGATGGAGAGGATGGGAGGAGGCTGGTTCTTTATCACCCTGTACACTGAGAGAGAGGAAGAGACGCCAGGTGAGAACGCCACAGAGTGTCTGTAAGGCCCCGCCTCCTGGTGAGCCCGCTCTGCTCTGATTGGTCAGCTTTCAGGAAGCAAACTACGTAAACAAACTATAGTAGCAGGATTTCACTTCTTTTTCTCCTCCTTTACTCCAAATGTTCAACTTCTCACATCCATCTGTACAACACATGGAAACACCTTAGCAACCACCTTAGCAACCACCTTAGCAACCAAGGCTACAGAACAGCTGGTCATTTCTGACATCAGCAGGTCAGAAAAAAAACTGCAGCTGGAGCATCAGAGCAGGTTGAAGCTCTGATCTGTTCACCTCCAGTTTTAGACCCTGAGTCCTGACTTGCAGGCAGCTTCTAGTTTGGAAGCTACGACCTCGTTTATCTTCCAACATCAGGAAATAAATAACAGTTAAAAGTGTTTTCCAGCGTGTGAATTACAGACGGCAGCAACAACGTCTGAACTACTCGCAGTGTCTTCAGGGAGAAACGCCGCCTTCTGATTCACGGCGTCCAGACAACAACGACACATGAAGACAGCAGCTGAGAGAGACGACGCCTTCAGACAAACCCGCCTGTGTGTGTGTTGTCAGTGTAACTGTAATTTCATTTCCTTGGCTCCTGAGACACCTCCCCTCCCTTTGTCCTTTTAATTATGATGTCTAAACCTTCACATCCTGCAGGAGGCCTCCAGTGTGAACCACGCCGCAGCGGGGCGGTTCCATACACACAGCAGACCTAAAGCAGAGACTTTCCAGTGCAGCACACTCACATGGTTCTCTGCTGAACTTGTGTGTGGTGGGCAGGTGAGCCTGACGCTCCAGCAGCACGTCTGAGGAGGAGACAGAGAGTTTATCATAAACTGGATGTTTAATAACTGAACACCAGCTGGTCGAGTTTTTTACAGACTCTGGCGTTCACCTCTGTCGACGTGGGCGGGGTTTGGGAGGGCTGGCAGGGCGGAGTCAGCTGTGATTGGCTGGTTCTGAGCGGTGATGTTTCTACCTGCGAACGAAGCGGCAGATGAGCGTGGTTAGCGTGGTTAGCGTGGTTAGCGTCAGAGACGTTAGTGTGGTCAGAGGTCATGTGACTTACTGTCATCTGTTTTCTTCTTGGCTGGCGGATGGGAGGAGGAAGGTTCTGCCTTCCTCTTCCTCTCCCCTCCTTCCTCCCCCTCAGCAGCTCCTTCCTTGTCCTCTGACGTCACCTTCTCCTCCTCTTCCTCCTCCTCCTTCTTCTTCTCCTCCTCCTCCTCCTCTTCCTCTCTTCCTGCTCCTTCCTCCTCCTCCTCACTCTCTCCTTCCTCCCATCCTTCGCTTCCCACCGCGCTCTTCTCAGATCTGGACTTCTGAGGATCAAACAGAACAAAACCAGCTGTGATTGGTGGATCCGGTCAGCTGACAGCCAATAATAATGCAGCATTTCTTACTTACTTTCTGGAACGGTTTGACCTTCGTGGGCTTCACGGTGCGGACGACGCCGTCGTAGAAACGCACGGTGTAGGACTCTGAAACACACAGACAGGTATTAGATATTTCAGGTCTCTCTGCTGTGACGCTGCGTCTCTGGATGGACACACTGTCTATTGATTGATCTGTGAGGTCAAAGGTGAACCGCACCGTCCTTGTTGACGCGGAGGATCTTGGCCGGGTAGAAACGGCAGTCCGTCCAACAGGCCAGAACCTTCGAACCCGAAACAAACAACTGGAACAGAAAGACAGAAAAAACTCAACAACAGCAGAAGAAAACAGAAGAAGAGACGCGGCGGCGAGAAAGCAGACGTCACGTTCACGACCTCGTTCCCAAAAAGCATCTCGAGGCTCAAACGATTCAGTCTAAGAGTCAGGAGTGATCCTGAACACTGAAACTACCAGCTCTGTTCTACTGATCGTCTTTCTGAAACTGAACTTCAATTATTAAAGTTTTATTTGTGTTTACAAAGTTTGAACTTCTGAGAACTAGAATAAATAAACACAGTAAACACTGGTGTTGTGTAAACAGTGAGCGTCAGTTTATCAGTGCGAGTATGAACAGACGTACCGGTGGGGCTCGTGGTGCGTTCAGGGCCTGCCGCCTCAGACTGACGCGCTCCAGCGGACGAAGGTACTGCGAGTTCCACTGGAACCATTCGTCATGGCGACGGCTCCACTGCCGGTAGTGGATCAACACTCGCTCTTTGTCGTAGTCGATCTTCTCGATCGTGGCCGGATACCTGCAGGTGCAGAGGGAAATATTGTACTTTCTACTCCACTACATTTATTTGACAGCTTTAGTTACTTTTCAGATGCAGATTTGACACAATGGATAATATAACAAGCTTTTAAAATACAACACATTGTTAAAGATGAAACCAGTGGTTTCCAACCTTTTTGTCTTTTGACGTCTTACAAAAAGCAGTGTGTAGTCGGGGTCACATTTCACATGTCTATGAGTTGTTAACAGCTCCACCAAATAGTCATTTTTCCCTCTAAACTTCTCACATGCTTTCATTTCAATAAATGTTCAAATGATCCAATATTTCAGCAAAAATCAAAGATTAGAGAAAAAGTCCAGAAACTGAAAACAGATTTGTGTATCAGAACTTTGTTTTTTCTTCTTTCCTCTCCCATTAATCATCTCACGACCCCTCAGATTTATCTGCTGACCCTTTGGAGGGCCCCGACCCCTAGGTTGGGAACCAGTGTACTAAACTAGCTAACTGTATATAAAGTAGTGTAAACTAGCTCCACCTCCAGCAGCTACAACAGTAACATGCACACAGCAGCTTCACTCCTGAATCCTGCAGCTTGTTTCCACTCAGATCCAGCTCTCTCAGATGGGAGGAGTTGGACTTCAGAGTTGAGGCCAGAGAAGCACACTCCTCTTGTAAACAGTGAGTAGAAGGTAGAACAATAACAACAACCTGCAGGATTCAGAGGAGCAGCTGCTGCTGTTCAGAGACCCCTCAGATTTATCTGCTGACCCTTTGGAGGGGCCCGACCCCTAGGTTGGGAAGCAGTGGACTAAACTAGCTAACTGTATATAAAGTAGTGTAAACTAGCTCCACCTCCAGCAGCTACAACAGTAACATGCTGCTCTAACACTGATGCTTCAGTATTAATAATCTAATGATGTCATATATAATAATATATCAGTCAGAGGGACCAAACCACTACTTTTACTGCAACACTTTAACTACATCAAGCTCACAATACTGATGGACTGTTACTGTAACAGAGTGTTTTTATGTTGTTGTGTTGGTGAAGGTTGTTGTGTGTTTGTGGTTCAGACCAGTTCTTGTGGCGGTCTCTGGCCTGCAGCTGAGCGCCGACCTCGAAGGTGATCCCCGATCTGTCCGGAGGAGTCTTCATCTGCAGCGACACAAAGACACAGTCTGGATATTTATAATGATCGAACCTTTTCTGGCTTTTCAGTGGAATCAGATACACACAGTTCAGCTCACTGAGAGGTCATTTTCATTTTTAGAATCATCACATGCTTTTAATTTGTTGTGACTTTATTTGTGAGCTGCAGGCAGAGTTTGACTGCTCTCAGTGGAAAATACTCTTTCTGGTGTGTTTGGGTCAGTCTGAGTTTATTTCAGCACCTTTCAACAACAACATGGCAGCATTTCACTGAGCTTCTATAAATAATGATTAGCTGGATAAAACCTGTGAAACATTTTCACATTAATAAATAAATTAATAAAAACACACAGTTTATATCCATGTCTGTCCTGACTCATTTAATATCTGTAATGAAATACTTTAATAAAAAGTATTAAGTGTATTTTGTGATTCCAGTTCGGGCTGGGCAACATAGATTTATATTATATTGTGATATAGTTTATGTTTTCCTGGTTTTTGATGGATAAATTCTTTATTGTCCTTTAAGGAAACTAGTAACTCACATAAACACAGTAAACATTCACATTCATAGACACAGCAAACTGTTCCAGATGTTCTATTACTTGCTTTTACCTACTTAGTCATTATAAACACATTACTGATATTTATGCACAATAAAACACGCCGTCTTCACTTCACATTTCTATGAAACTTTGTCATAATGATCGCATGAATTCTTGAGTTATGAGGGTTTTATGAAACAAGGAGATGTCAGACATGTCAGACAGGTTACAGGCGACGTTACTGTGCGTGACGTGATGACAGCATTACGTTACAGTACGTCGCTAATGTCGCTGAGAGATAACGGTTACAAACTTTTCAGTTTAGTTTTATCATATTTCCACACGGCCTGAATTATGACAGATAAACGTTTAAACACAGTAACGTTTAAACACAGTAACTCACGCGGTGTTTAATATTAAACTAAATAAACTTCAGACAGTATTTGACATTTGTCTGTTCGGTTAGTTTGCTCTGTGAACGAAGCTGATTGGTCCAAAGGCAGCTGAAGAACCCTATTCAGACTTTTCATTGGCTGCTCTCGCTGTCAGTCGGAAATAAGTCCCGCCCCCCGGCGGTGGCAGCCGCTCAGACAGTTGCTAGGCTAACATGCTAACGGCATCTGTTAGGTTTAGCTTCAAACAGCAACAAGCAACGTCACATAACGAACATCACAACAGTTGAGACATTAAACTACACCTGCAGAGGAGAGCAGACATTTAAACTACACCTGCAGGGGAGAGGAGGCGGCCGAGAGCTCCGCGTCGTTCATTTAATGTTAGCTCCTACGGTTAAAAAAAAAAAAAGGAGCTCCATTGACTGTGAACAGACGAGCTAACAATTAGCCGCAGCTCCGACACAGTAACAGCTGCCATGAAGCGGACGCCTGTCTGCCGCCGTCCCGCTGCTCACCTCTAACTATGAGCGTTAAACAGTAAAATGAGTAACATAACAAGCTCGTTTACCTCTCGAGCTGCTTGTACACTCCTGAGTGACGTCTCTCTGTGATGACCGCAGAGCGCATGCGCAGAACAGTCAGCTGGTTTGTCTTTTAACTGTTGGAATTCTGCATCAGCTGTTTACATCAATACATCAATACTGCAGGACAGATACCAGTACAGCAGGACAGATACCAGTACAGCAGGACAGATACCAGTACTGTAATACAGATACCAGTACAGCAGGACAGATACCAGTACTGCAGGACAGATACCAGTACTGCAGGACAGATACCAGTACTGTAGGACAGATACCAGTACTGCAGGACAGATACCAGTACTGGTATCTGTCCTGCAGTACTGGTATCTTAACTATTAATAAAGCCATTAGTTATGATTTATACGCTGTTTATTAACAGTGACTTATCACAAAGAAAACAGTAAATGATCTCATTTCATGTTTAAAACTGTTTCTCAGCCATAATTTCAGTTTTGTTGTGTGATAATAGTCTGTTAAGAAAACACTGACAGCCTTGATTCTTCTGATTGTTCAGAGGTGAAACTGGGACAGGAAGTAAGATGAAGCCTGGAAGCCGCAGCAGCGACCTCCAGAGGCCGCAGTGTTTATGACAGAGCACTGAGCTGCAGGCTGGAGCAGGTGGAGGATACACTCACTGGCTTCATGTGCAGCTGCTTCAGTCCACACCACATTAATGCAAACATCATTCAGTAAACTCAGACTTTCACTGGACATCAGTTTGTTTCTGATTGATTACCTGCAGGGATCAATACTCCATTCTCTCCACTGTCAACCATTAAACTACATAAACACAATAAAACAGTGATGTCATAAAGATCCTCATGTGCTGCCTGTTGTTGTCTCAGTGGTTTTATTTATTAGCTTTTTATATTTAATTTGTTTGTTTTATTTGGATGGTTGACAATTATTTATTTATTTATTCTTTATTATTCACTTTAGTTTTTATTTAGTTTCTAGTTATGGATTTTTTATATAGCGCCATCTTTTTATATACTGTTGTTTTATTTATGCGTTTTTAACAAGGTGCATGCTCGTAGTTTCATTCTGCTTTTTTTCTGAATGATAATAAAAACATCTTGAATCTTTGAGACGACAGACAGAAATCTCAGAGTTAAATGTAAACGTGACTCTCAGTGTTTCAGCTCCACACTGACTCCAGGATGATGATGATGATGATGATGATGATGATGATGTTCTTCATCACTCTGCTGATGCTGCTGGAGAAGATAAAACATCTAAAGGGACTAAAACCTTCTGCAGTGTCGTTTATTATATTGATAAACTTGTTTTTCCAGGTCTACGAAGTGTTCTGACTGCAAAGATGAGACGGAGTCACCGAAAACAAAACTCACCTGCTGATAATAATAATAATAATAATAATAATAATAATAATGAGTTTAATCTGCTGTTCTGACAGGTGAGAGGATCACAGAGGTCTGACCTGTTAATATTTACTGTCACTAGTTATTCTCTCTGCTTTACTACATTTAATCACATAAAACAGAACCTGAACTGACTGCTTCATTAAAGTTATTACACACATCTGCTCTCTACACACACTGGAACTAAAACACAGAGTCCAGCTGCTCAGTCCAGCAGGTGAGGAGCCAATCGGATGTCTTGTTTCAGCCTCTGATCGAGAGCGTCAAGCTTCTGAGGAGCCTCTTCCTCATGTCTGAAACACACACACACACACACACACACACACACAGACACAGACACACACAGACACACAGACACACACACACACACACACACACTCACTATAGAATTTGCTGTTTCAACAAATAAGAAATAGAAATTTTAAAACTGCTGAAATGTGTGTGTGTGTGTGTGTGTGTGTGTGTTTGTTAGTGTGTGTGTGTGTTAGTGTGTGTTTACATGGTGAGCCGTTGCTTAGCGACGTGTATCTGCAGTGTTTTCCTGCTGCAGTAGCTTCTGTATTCTTCTTTCTGCTGCTCCGTCATGTTGTTCTGGTTCTTCTGGAACCACTGCTGCCTCTGCTGCAGCTGCTGCATCTCCTGAACACACAGCTCACACTCAGTCTGATACACCAGCAGGGACACCAGTAACACCAGTAACACCAGTAACACCAGTAACACCAGCAGGGACACCAGTAACACCAGTAAGATGAAGCTTCAGTTTGGGACGTAGATGCCAGCAGGCAGTCAGTGCAGAGATGTTTGCTGCTCTTCAGTCTTTTCTGACGCAGCAGCAGCGTCTCATCCTAAACTCTGATCCACTGGACCAGTCTGACCAGTCTGACCAGTCTGACCAGTTCATGTCCTCTCTCTCTCTCTCTCTCTGTGGGAACATGAACTCCAAACATACGTAACACACATGAAGCTCGTCTCTGATAAACATGGAGCAGCCTGTATGTCAGACCGTCAATAAGCTTCTACTGTGTGAAAACACTGTAAATGGTCCCAGTTTGCTCCCAGTTAACGGCTGCTGTGGACTGGAAGTGGACCCTAACCCTAACCGATGCTGGGTAAACTGGTGCGGTACCTTGTCATAGCGGTCCTGGATGAGGGTGGCCTGCTCCACCAGTCTCCCTCTGAACTCTTCCAGACAGCGGCGGTAGAGCTGCTGGGCGGTGCCGGTGCTCAGAGCGTCGGCGCTGTTGCACTGCACCATCAGCGGAGCCAGGATGTCATTCTCCTTCTGCTGCAGCCACCGCTGCTCCTCCACCGCCAGGCGCTCCTGAACAACACACACCAGTAACACCAGTAACACCAGTAACCAACAGGAGTGTGTGTGTGTGTATATATATATGTGTGTGTGTGTGTGTGTGTGTATATATATGTGTGTGTGTGTGTGTGTGTGTGTGTCACCATTTCCTTCCTCTGGGAGCGTGTTCTAGCAGCTCCTGCCGCGCTCCATGGAGACGAGTGAAGATGAACGTTTTTCTCCTCGTTCTGTCTGCAGGCCACGATGTTTCTGACCTGCTCACACACAGCTGGAATTAACTTTTACTCAAGTACTGAAGTCTAAAGTTTCTACATTTCAGAGGGAAATATTGTACTTTCTACTCCACTACATTTATTTGACAGCTTTAGTTACTTTTCAGATGCAGATTTGACACAATGGATAATATAACAAGCTTTTAAAATACAACACATTGTTAAAGATGAAACCAGTGGTTTCCAACCTTTTTGTCTTTTGACGTCTTACAAAAAGCAGTGTGTAGTCAGGGTCACATTTCACATGTCTATGAGTTGTTAACAGCTCCACCAAATAGCGATTTTTCCCTCTAAACTTCTCACATGCTTTCATTTCAATAAATGTTCAAATGATCCAATATTTCAGCAAAAATCAAAGATTAGAGAAAAAGTCCAGAAACTGAAAACAGATTTGTGTATCAGAACTTTGTTTTTTCTTCTTTCCTCTCCCATTAATTATCTCACGACCCCTCAGATTTATCTGCTGACCCTTTGGTGGGCCCCAACCCCTAGGTTGGGAGCCAGTGGACTAAACTAGCTAACTGTATATAAAGTAGTGTAAACTAGCTCCACCTCCAGCAGCTACAACAGTAACATGCACACAGCAGCTTCACTCCTGAATCCTGCAGCTTGTTTCCACTCAGATCCAGCTCTCTCAGATGGGAGGGGTTGGACTTCAGAGCTGAGGCCAGAGAAGCACACTCCTCTTGTAAACAGTGAGTAGAAGGTAGAACAATAACAACAACCTGCAGGATTCAGAGGAGCAGCTGCTGCTGCTCAGAGACCCCTCAAACTCACCTCCACCTGCGACGCTTTGATTTGGAGAACCACCTTCTGCTCATCAGCCATCAGAGCCTGAAGCATCTCATGCAGAGCCAGAATCCTCAGAGGCTTCTCAGCTGGATCCACCTGATACACACACACACACACACACACACACACACACACACACACACACACAGGTTATGACATCATTCTGTGTAACTGCAGTAGTTTGTAATGTGTGTGTTTGTACCTGGAAGCTGGAGACCAGGTCCGGTCTGAACGTTTCTTCCTTCTCTTGTTCCGTTGACTCTTGTGGTTTGATGAAGCTCCTCTTCGACGGGATGAACCGGTGATCCTCTAAGTGATAGGTCACCTCGATCCGTCTTTCAGCCAATAGGAACACTCGCTCGGCCACGTCTTCGCCGGCCGGTTTCTTCCTGTTTCTGTGGAAACGCTCCACCACTTTCTGTTTGCACACACACACATAAACATGCTGTCGGGTCAGACGCCCCACTAGAGCTCATTTATCTTCTGGTTTCCATATTTTACCAGTGCCGGTCGGTTTTTGGGCTTAAAGGTGACGTTTGGTTCTGTGAACCGGACGCGTCGGTCGAAGACGATGTGTCGGTAGTGGAGGAAGTCGTCTCGGCCCTCGAAGGTCTCCGTCATTTCACCCGGTGACTCCTCCCTCCGGACCAGACCGTCCACGCGAGCGTTGCTGAACGCCATCTCACGCCGAGCGTCTGCGGTCAGGTGTGTGTACCTGTGAACTGAGCGACACAAATATACCGTTACCGAGGTGACCGACGCAACAACGAGGGAACTCTGTTCATTATGGTGCTCGTTTCCTGTTTAATGAAACCTGTCAGAAAGCTGATAACTGTACTTTCTAATGATGTTATAATTAATTATAACAAAGTTCAGGACTCTCCCACTAAACCCAAACACCTGCGTCTCATTAGTTCCACCATCCGTGCATACCTATACAGGCGCATCTGTCTCCTTCCTCTCACGTTCCTCTCAGTTCTCACGTGACCTGCATCACAAACGCTCACCTCCTGTTCCCCGGCAACATACCATCCATGACCCGTTTCCAGGACGACAGCACCAACGGGATACCTCCTCCACCACCTCATCCACAATGTTCCCCTCCCTCCCCTCCCTCCCCCAACACCCATCTGTATTTTTCTGTGTTTTCAGCTCCGCCTGACGTCGGTCCCTCGTTCCGGCCGTCTTCGATGCTGCGTTCACCGTCGGTCACTAAGCACAGTCTACAATCGTACCATCATCCAAACACCCTCCACCACGCGTCAGTGGACCTTCCCGACCGCCACACCATCTACTTTTCCAACCCTCGTCGAGCCCGCCACAGCGCAGTTCCCGATCACGCTGATATTCCAGAACACCCGTGACCATCACTCACCCAACACTACACCCAGCTGGCCGCCGCCGTCCCTCCAGTTAACCCTTCTCCATCCCCCCCCAATCCGACCTTCATCCAGCCCTTTATGAACCTCCTAACCCGAGCGCCTTCTGAGCCAACCGCACCACACAATCCAGCAGCCTCCCGCCGTGCCTCCATGCAGCAGTATAGCGTCGTCTTCGAAGCCTCTCTTTGGGGGCACGGATGGTCTTCCAGCCATCCTCGTCCATACAGCCTACCGCACCGCCATCACCCAAAATAAACTAGAAATGTTATTCCTTAGCACCACACTCAGATTCCTACTTATATTCAGCATCTATGTCTTTCCTTCACCCAACTTCTGCTTCACCACATTCGCCAGCTGAGTTAACGTATCCCATTAAACCGTCCTCAGGGGTTCATACCTTCATACCATCCTCCCTTACACTCTACCTGTCTCTCACACTGACAGTCAGTCAAAGAGCTGATCTCACTCAGTCCAATTAAGTTTTTTTGGGGGTGATGATGAAGCAGAAAGCTCGTTGAGACGTGCCCCCCCCTCCCTGAGTCTCGTCCCCTGGGTTCCTGGTCCTCAATCATCCCCACGCCATCGACCCTTCACCCTTCATCCTGCCGTACCCGACCCGGACCAACCCTCGGCTCCCCTCCATCTCCCCGTGATCGACCACCATCGAGCCCTCCTCACACGATCCTCATCGATTCCCAACCCTCGACAGTTCACATGGCGTGGTCTAAGTTAGCGAGGCCGTGTGATGGTGGAGTGTGTTCTATGGGTTTGATGGTTTTACTGGGAGTGTTTGTGTTTTAAAGCAGATTTACATAAAAGGTGGAAACTTCGTCCATGTGAGAAGCGTTCTGTGATGAAGCCGTCGACCTCGTTGACCTCCCTCTGCTCCAGCTGGTCGTTTCTGTCTCTGTACCACTCCGTCACCACGACGACCTCCGAGCCTGTAACACACACACACACACACACAGACACACACACACACACACACACACACACACACACACACAGACACACACACACACACACACACACACACACAGACACACACACACACACAGACACAGTGAAGTGTGCTGCTGATGCTGATGCTGATGATGATGATGGTGATGATGATGATGATGATGATGGTGATGATGGGCACTCACAGTCCAGGTCTCTGTAGGCGGTGAGTCGTGTGAGCAGCCCGTCTGATCTGCGGTCAGGAGTGAACTCCTCCAGCTTCGCTCTCCTGTAGCGCCGCGTCCTCTGACCTCCGGGCCAGCGGGTCTCCAGGTCTGAGACAGCGACGCACAGAGGCGGCGTGTTAAAGCGAGGGTTCAGTTACATCAGATAAACACTAATACTCCAAGAAGAGGAGTTTACAGCACAGTTACCATGGTAATTATCAGTAAACATTTAGTATAAATGAGAAGCTCCGCCTCCTTTAACTTACATTTACATGAGTTAACAATCCACAATCAGTTTTTATTATTATTCTGTTCTTCTCTGTGTCATTTACTGAAAGCTGCCACAAATATATCCTCTGTGCCTCTCTCTCATATATATGTGTATGTATGTGTAGATATGTAGATAGTCCTGGTGACACAACGCAGTGAGTTTACATATTTTCTTTTGCTCCTTCTTTCATAATTTATTGATGTGTTTCTTTCTGTTGAATCAGGCAGATAAACGTATATAATATAAATCCAGCAGCTGTTAGTGACACTGAATGATTCGACAGATGTTTTTCATGCAGCTGTGATTCAGACAGGTTGACCTCCAGTGGATCTGTTACTGTAAACATGTGCTAAGATCACCAACAACAGATCCAAGCTGGATCAGTGACTCGGGGAAGCAGGCGTCTGTGTCGTACCTTTTTTTGAGACGGTGATGGAAGTGACCCAGGAGCTCGGCATCTCGAACGCTCGGGGCCGCTCCTCCTCCTCCTCCTCCTCCCCGTCAGTGCTGATTCTGCTCATCATCTGACTTTCCTTTTTCTTCAGGACTTCCTGAATCAGCTTCTTTCTGCTGGTTGCACCGTACAAGACTGGCTCCCACCGCTGGATATCATCCAGGTCATACACCATACCCTACACACACACACACACACACACAGTGGAGGTTTATTATTACTGTTATTACTACATGACTGTCTCGTGTCGTGTGGAGGCGTGGTGGACTCACAGCACAGCCGTTGCTGCAGTCCTGCATGTTGACGTAGTAGTTCAGATTGTTCCACACACTCTCGACGCCCAGGAAGCTGCTGTCGGCGGTGCTGTAGCTCTCCCCCGTCAGAGGGTCGATGAAGAAGTTCTCCCGGACGCTGCGGCACCCCGACAGGACCAGAACCCAGCAGTGCACCCGCAGGCCGTGCAGCGGGTCGGCGGGTGGCGGCTGACCCTCCTGTTCAGGGAGGAGAGACGACGGACGTGTCTGAAACCACTGAGCTAAAGACGCTGTGAGAATGTTTTAATATTAAAAGCTTGTTGAGGTTTCCCCGCACAGGTTCGAATCCCGTTCGTGACGACATGTGACCTCCGTGGACAGAGGTGGACTCCAGCCTGCGGAGAGTCGTTTTTATCAGCGACAATAAGAACAATTCATCTGATTGGTTCTCCGGTTTTTAAACCAGGAAGTACGTTTCAGCCGTCACAGTTCAGGTCAGTGTCAGCACATGTTGTGTAGGAGGCTCCTCTCTGACCTTGGTAACCATGGCGATGCTTCCTCCCTCCCCTGTGTGACCGTTATAATCTGCTCCTTTTAAACATACATGTGACAGTTTCGTAGTGATGACATCATAGCTGAAGGTTTGTGTGTGTGACACTGGATCCAGGTCACCTGACTGGATCCAGGTCACCTGACTGGATCCAGGTCACCTGACTGGATCCAGTCCAGGTTAACAATCCCACAATGCAACGCTCCACATTAACAGATGTGAACGTCAGTGCTGTCCGACAGGAAGGACTGAAGTCCTGTTTTTATTCTTGTACAATATTTTTAGACTCTTTTTTAATAGATTATTAATTATTTTATTTTTATTGATGCATTTTTAAAATCCTTGAATTATGCACTGCAGAACTTTATTTATATTATCTATGATCACCTGTCTGTTGTGGTTTCTGTGTTTTGATCAGTTCCTTTGACTGTGTGCGGTTTAGTGTGTGTGGACGCAGTGAGCTGGCTGCCATCAGTGTGTCAGTGTGTCAGTGTGAACAGCAGAATTCAATGCTTGAGCTGAAATGATGGATTAATGTTTAAAGTATAGCTCATATATCATACAGAACAGCAGCACTGATGCTGATCTACGTTGAGTTTGTTCCAGTAAAAAGAGTGAAACAGCATCACGTTACCTCCTGTAGTGTTTGTGTCTGCAGCAGCATGGCTTCAGCCTCCACTTTCTTCTTCTCTTGCTGCGACACAAAGTGACTCTTCAGCTCCCTCAAAGGTTTCACTGTGTATTTGTTCTCCTGTTGTTCCTGCTCTGAGATCAGAACCTGCAGACATGGAGGAGTCACATTCCTATCACATGTACTCAGGTGTCCGGCAGGTGCGCAGTGACCTACAGAGCGCCAGCGTTTACCTTCACCTGGCCGTCCAGCAGGGGGCACTCCTGCAGGCTCTGGTCCAGCAGACACATCTCTTTGACGGCGTAGCCGCTGACGCAGTAGGCGTCGTAGTTGGCGGCCAGCAGCAGGCTGCACAGCAGGGTGGCCGACTCGAAACATGAGGCTCTCTGTCTCTGCAGCACTGAGGTGGAGGACAGCAGGTACCTGGGCTGGAAGAGCAACACACACACCTTCACTAGCTGCCACACACACTGCACAGGAGCAGACTGTGTGTGTGTGTGTGTGTTTATGGACTGATTAATGAGATGTTACACTCGGCTCCTCACTGCGTGTACGCTCAGTTATCACTGCTGTTTATGAAGGAGACGTCCAGTTAGCAGCTCATCAGCCTCTTTTAGAACGTTCTCACTGAACTGTGACCGTACGACGTCGTCTGGCTGGTATTATCATATAAACAGCTTCACTAATTATTTTTACTTCTCTTGTCGTCATAGCAACTGATGAAAACACTCTGCAGATCTGTGGTGACGTGTTTTGATGTTGTGACCTTTGAACCATCCAGACATCTGTTTGTTGAGCTGCTATCATGCTTAACTGTGATTGGCTAAGAGAGTATTTAATAACCACTCTGCTCTGACCAGCAGCTGCTTCTGTGGACAGAAACGCTGAACGCAGGCCGGCGAGGACTGAACAGATGTAACACTCTCCTCCTCTTTAGACTGAGGAGAAGAAGAACATCATCATCATCACTGGAGGACGGTGACATCATCCTCCAGTGATGATGATGATGACCTCTGACCTGCGTTCAGCTGCAGCTCCTGCAGAGGACGAACCTCCAGAAAACAGTTTGCATGTGATTGTATTTATGAATATATGGAGATGATGATACATGATAATCAATGTATTGATTGATTGGTTTTATTTCTCCACCTACATGTCTGCAGTGAAACAGACAGACTGGAAGCTGATCGATCAATATAGCAGAGCTGCAGTCGGCATAATCTTTGACTAATCAGCAACACATTTCTCTGTACTCATGTTTGCTTTCTGACCAGCTCGACAGGCGGCTCCAAAGGCTCCAGAGACAGGAAGTTAGCCACGAAAGAGGCGCAGCCCTCCCAGGTGAAGAGCTCAGGGTGCATCGTCAGTTTCGGCTGAAGAGTCGTAGACACAAACTTCTGGACATCAGACAAATAAAGAGGTTTTAGACAGAGACACACAAGCAGGAAGACGAGCCGGTCGGTCCGCTGTTACCTTCACACCGCATTCGTTGAGGGGGCAGAGCAGCAGTGGTTTGCGGTCAGGAAACAAGTGTGAATACTGACGCTGGAAGTTGTCTGCGACGGCCAACAGTCGGGTTTCATCAGAGGAGTTCAGCCTGAAGGACTCGGGACACGACCCGGCCGTCTTCTCCGGGCTCAGGCTGCAGAAGCACGACGGGAGAGGACGGCGTGTTTTATTACAGACGTCACCAAACACACACGACCACATGCAAAGTGATTCACACAATGCCTAAAAGAGTTTTATAACAGAGCTGCAGAGAATATTTCAAATGTTAGAAGAGACTGAAGATGAAAAATATGACATTAAATTAGTTTCTTCAGTTCAGACCTGAAACAATTAGTTGACTGACAGAAAATTAATCAGCAACAAAACAAACTTCATGAATCTTGCTTCTGAAAATGTGACTATTTTCTGATTATATTTGTCCTTAATGATATTAAACGAGTCCTGGTGGAGTTCGGGAAAACGTTCTCAGCCTTTTCACTATTTTCTGACACAAACTATAAACCAAATGATTAATCCACAAATTATATTCTCAAAGTCTTTACTGCGACACACCTTCACATAACGATGAAGGGCTACAGAAGCCTAAAATATCATCATGTAAAATACTTTTCAGGGATGTCAGATAATAAAATGCTGTCTAGTAGAGTAGGGGATGTATTGATAACTATACTGAGTGCGCAAATGACTAGTTTTAAGAATGATTAATAATTTGAAGGCATAAATTATGAATCATTCAAAATCCTGCCTGCTGGCCTCTGTACATGCTCACAGGCAGAGCTGCAACTAACCATTATTAAGAATTAATCAATTCTCATAATAACTGCAGATGAATTTAATAATTGGCAACTAACTGATTAATCAACTAATCGTTGCAGTTGTACTCACAGGAGATCCTGAGGAGCTGAAACCTGGATGTTCTCCTGCTGCTCCTCACTGTGTGACTCTGTCCGGCTCTCCATCTGCTTTCAGTTATTTAAGTTTAAAATCAAGTTTAAAATGTAGAATAATCATGTTTGAAACCAGTAAGTGCGCAAAGCTTTAAAGTAAAGCTGAGGCAGTCGAGCAACATGTCATCCTTCTATGTTTGGTGTTAATTAGCGTTAATTATATTTTTCCTGATAACATTAATCACTAGAAACGTTTAAGACGTTTAACTGAGCTCTCATTAAACTATGTTAACGGTTACGTTACAAAACAGCGTTAAATGAAATGAAATGAAATGAATGTTTGACGTCTATTAAAACCTTTAACAGCTCAAAGTGTTACTGACCAGTCTTTTTGTCAGAATCTGTTCTTGTTTAACGAGTTCACCTGATGAACGACTGAATCCCGCACCGTTGTGGCTCCTCCGTGTCCATGGCAACAGCAAGACGTGATGACGTCACGCGCGTTGCCTTCACGCGCTCTCGGAGGTAACGTAACTTTTAAAAAATAACAAAAAACGCCGCCTTGTCCAAACTGCTTAAATGTGGCTTTGGCGGTTGTAGAAAGTTCAATATGACAAACTTTTAGCAGTTAATGTAAAAATACTCCATTACAAGTAAAAGTCCTGCATAAAAGTATTTAGCCTCAGTAGTAAAAACAAAATGTACTTAAAGTATTAAGGTAAAAGTACTCATTACACTTACAGTTTATGGTGAATGATATGTTTATTCTGCACATTTGTTGAGTAATTTTCCTTTTTGCTATCATTTTGTTTGACCACAGACAACTACTGACCACAATCTGCAGTCAATGATCTTTATTAACTTCAAAGCAATAATACATCCATTACATTAATAAAGCTTCACTCCTCAATCATTGAACATTTTCATTACTGTAAATGTTTGGCATGAACATTAATAAATTCAAAGATACAGCAGAGAAAGCAAAAGTATAACCATTAACATATCTTCAGTATATCATAATCTATCATAGTGTCTTCCTTTATGTTACAGTAATGTGGTTAAATTCTCATTTAAATTAGGTTTGAATGTTTTGTGGAATTCACGCAACATCTTTTTAAAAACATTTCTTAAACACACAAATCAGTAACTTTCCAATAAAGGTTTGGACAACTGGAGTGAGAGATTATGTTTATAGTGTAAAGAAATATGTACAGTAAATAATATTTATTTCCTATTCTCATTTTTTCTTTTTATTTTGTAGTATCGATATAATATTTTTTATTTAATGTAATTCTGTTTATTTGGTCTTTGAGATTTTATAAGACGTGTTTGTGAATGCTTATAGCTTGCTAGCTGTTTACTTAAACTCATGCACAGCTGAGTATATGCAGGTAAAAGTGTGTTTGAATATATGTGAATGTGTTTGTGTTCAGATCAAATCAATCCTTATTCAGATTCAGTTTTTTTGTTTTAGCATACAGAACATACAATTTCTATAAAAGCCTTTAGTATAATTCTGTTGATTTTCTATATTTTTCTTCTTGTCAACAAATCTCATGTTTGAGATGCTTTGGATAGAAACACAATACTTGTTAATAGATCAGTTCAGTGCTGGTTTGGATCCAAACATGAAGAAAAATATAGAAAATCACCAGAATGATCCTTTAAGTCTTTTATAGAAATTGTAAGGTTTTTGTGCATAATCAAATAAAATAATTCCTGATGAGGTGACAGCATAAATATACATATAGTAGGATCAATATTTGTATAATTTGAAGACCACAAGAAAATATATTTTACACTTTTAAAGCTTGAAGGAAAAAATCTTTCATGGAAATAGATGGAGCAACTTCTACACAACATTAAAGCTCATCTTTTTTTGAAATGTTCCTCTTCTTTGTCTTCTTCTCGACCTTGTGGAAGACTTTTCCATCAGACTGCTTCCTCCAGCTCAGTTTGACGTCTCCATTCACCCCCTTCTGCTTCAGCTTCTGTTGGAGCTGAGATACAAAAACATTTACTGTCCTGAATATCAGTCACACACAGTGGTGGAAGGAGTACTCAGACCCTTTACTGAAGTAAAAATACAGCAGTGTCAAAGTACTCCATCACCAGTAAAAGTACTGCATGAAAAATCCTCCTGCAGTAAAAGTACATAAGTATTAGTAGTAGTATCTGAGGGGTCGTGAGATGATTAATGGGAGAGGAAAGAAGAAAAAACAAAGTTCTAGTCCAAGATGTCTGATTTCACTTTGATCCTCCAATTACAGATTTGACAGTAGAAGGCTGACATTATGATGATCCACAATAACACAATGACAAAGTCACTCTGCTCATTTTAGGGAAAAGCTCATTGATGAGGACATAGTTGGACTATAAATTACATTTTATCTGCATAATTCATTCTTTATTCACATTTGGTGACTGCAGTTTGTCAGAGATCAGCTGTGCTTCTCTGGCCTCAGCTCTGAAGTCCAACCCCTCCCATCTGAGAGAGCTGGATCTGAGTGGAAACAAGCTGCAGGATTCAGGAGTGAAGCTGCTGTGTGCATGTTACTGTTGTAGCTGCTGGAGGTGGAGCTAGTTTACACTACTTTATACACAGTTAGCTAGTTTAGTCCACTGGTTCCCAACCTAGGGGTCGGGGCCCTCCAAAGGGTCAGCAGATAAATCTGAGGGGTCGTGAGATGATTAATGGGAGAGGAAAGAAGAAAAAACAAAGTTCTGATCCACAAATCTGTTTTCAGTTTCTGGACTTTTTCTCTAATCTTTGATTTTTGCTGAAATATTGGATCATTTGAACATTTATTGAAATGAAAGCATGTGAGAAGTTTAGAGGGAAAAATCACTATTTGGTGGAGCTGTTAACAACTCATAGACATGTGAAATGTGACCCCGACTACACACTGCTTTTTGTAAGACGTCAAAAGACAAAAAGGTTGGAAACCACTGGTTTCATCTTTAACAATGTGTTGTATTTTAAAAGCTTGTTATATTATCCATTGTGTCAAATCTTCGTGTGAAGAGTAACTAAAGCTGTCAATTAAATGTAGTGGAGTAGAAAGTACAATATTTCCCTCTGAAATGTGGAAAGTAGCATCACATGGAAATACTCAAGTAAAGTACAAGAACCTCTAAACTGGACTAAAGTACTTGAGTAAATGTATTTGGTTACTTTCCACCATTGTTGACAGGAAACTTTTCACTAAAAGCTCTTGTTCAGTTATATTTTCTTCATCTGGAATCTGTGTTTTAATATTTATATTGATTACAATTTAACTTGAGATGATTTATTCTTTCTTCTTTTGACACTAGTCAAAACATGATCTACCTGCTTCAAGATGTTCTCCAACACAGCAGGGTCATTCAGATCCAGGTCAGAGTTCCTCAGACCTAGTCGCGCCACAAGCTTTGAAACAGACGCTTTGAAAAACAAACAGGCTTCATCAGTTCACTTTGTCTTTTGAGTGTTGTTTCAGTGACACATTTTTCATACCAACATATAAACTGAACAAAAATCAACGTCCCAAACTCAACTTAAACACACACACAAAGTCAGCTTAGTTGCTAGGGATAGGAGTAAGTTCATCCATGTGTCCTCCTCGTCTCCATCTGTATACACTGATGTACTGGAAATACATGTTACTAACTTGGCTTCTTCTCTGGAGTGTTTGTGGTTTCTTGTCTTGTAGGAAAATCTGGAGTCTGAGTTGTGGTCAACGGCTGCAGGGATGTTGCAGGGATGGTGGCGTTGTCCTGTGGGTCTCCTGCCTCGACATCTTCTACTGCTATAAATGTTATGATAATTATTAGTCACATCATTATTATTATTATCAGTGTTATTATTATTGTTGTTGTTATTATGCTTCTTTGTGTCTCTCTCTCCCTCCCTCCTTCTTTCTCTCAACCCAACCGGTCAAGGCAGATGGCGTCCACCTAGAGTCTGGTTCTGCTTGAGGTTTCTTCCTGTTAAAGGGGAGTTTTCCCTTGCTGCTGTCACCAAGTGCTGCTCATGGCTTAATGTTGGGTCTCTGTATTTTAAAGAGTACTCTCTAGTGTTTATAATAATAATTACTTCATATCATCGTATGCTTCATCATGTATACTCAAGATTTTAGTTATTAACAAATATCTTAATTTATCCTAAAAGTGGTTGGTTGTATTCTTTGAGCAACAGTAAACAGATGTCACTGTTTGGAGACACAGAGGGGTAAAATTCATACATATGACTGAAAACAATGAGTGACTTTCAACTGAATGAATCTGTGTCTGCTGTTTATTGCAGAACTATGAATAAGGGGAAGTGCAGTTCTCCATATTTTTCTCCATATTATTTCCTTCTCCAAGCCTTCTTAATACAGTTGAACAAGCTTTTTACACTCCGGTTAAAGAGAAAGCAATTCCAAAAGAGTATGTCTCTCACAAGTGGTTCAAAACTCAAACTGAGAGATTCACAGCATCGTAGCACAGAGTCTGCTCTCCTGAGGGTGACATCCTGTCCCTAGACTCAGTAAATCACATTATTATAATTGTTTATAGATCTATCTGCTGCCTTTGTCACAGTTGACCACTCCGTCCTCTTAGACCACCTTCAGTATGTTGTTGGCATTCAGCCAATCAACATCCCAAACTCAACTTATACACACACACAAAGTCAGCTTAGTTGCTAGGGACAGGAGTAAGTTCATCCATGTGTCCTCCTCGTCTCCATCTGTATACATTGATGTACTGGAAATACATGTTACTAACTTGGTTTCTTCTCTGGAGTGTTTGTGGTTTCTTGTCTTGTAGGAAAATCTGGAGTCTGAGTTGTGGTCAACGGCTGCAGGGATGTTGCAGGGATGGTGGCGTTGTCCTGTGGGTCTCCTGCCTCGACATCTTCTACTGCTATAAATGTTATGATAATTATTAGTCACATCATTATTATTATTATCAGTGTTATTATTATTGTTGTTGTTATTATGCTTTTTTGTGTCTCTCTCTCCCTCCCTCCTTCTTTCTCTCAACCCAACCGGTCAAGGCAGATGGCGTCCACCTAGAGTCTGGTTCTGCTTGAGGTTTCTTCCTGTTAAAGGGGAGTTTTCCCTTGCTGCTGTCACCAAGTGCTGCTCATGGCTTAATGTTGGGTCTCTGTATTTTAAAGAGTACTCTCTAGTGTATATATTAATAATTACTTCATATCATCTTAGGCTTCATCATGTATACTCAAGATTTTAGTTATTAATAAATATCTTAATTTATCCTAAAAGTGGTTGGTTGTATTCTTTGAGCAACAGTAAACAGAGGTCACTGTTTGGAGACACAGAGGGGTAAAATTCATACATATCAGTGACACATTTTTCATACCAACATATAAACTGCACAAAAATCAACGTCCCAAACTCAACTTAAACACACACACAAACTCAAAACAGTAGTCTTTGACCAAGGATGAGGACCCTATTGTATTTTGTGTGTTTGTTTCTTTGTTTGCTTCTTTCTTTCTTATTACGCCACTTAAACCCTGAATTTGACCCCTAAATGCTCAAAAACTCACCAAATTGGGCACACACATCAGGTCTGCTGAAAAATTTGATAAAATGTAAAAATTAACCCCCAAAGTGCCAAAATGTGCTCACTAGCGCCACCCATGTAACTAAAATGACTGCCACGGCCTGTAGGAATATCGTAGAGAGATCAAATCAAAACTCAATTATTCATCTCAACAAGACCTACAAATGACACACTGACGTCACTGACCTAAATCAAACAGGAAGTCTGCAATCTCACTTTCAAAATAAGACTTTGCCCCAATTTGGGACCCTGAACATACACTATCTCCTCTGAGGACGTTAATGGTATTGGCTTCACAAATTTGTAATAACTCAAACAGTTTAGATTTTGTAAGTCCTGAAAGTTGCAGTGGCACATTGCACCTTACATTGTAAACCAATGGGGAGGCAATCTCTGGACTTTGCATCAAACTGAAGCTTCTGATGTCTAAACTATCAGTCTGACCACTTTCAAACCTGCATCAATGGATTCACAACAAAATTTCCTACAAAAATATGATTTTGATATAATAACAATTTGATATAATATGATTGGCCAAAGTCATGGGATTTATGAAGTTTTGTGAAGATATTTCACAAGAAGTGTAATCTATAATCCTGCTCTCCAGCTGCTCCTGGTGATGTCACTCTGCAATAAACACTCATAAAATCACAGGAGGAACAAGAAAAGACTTTAAAACTCATACTTTAATTGATTGATTGATTGATTGATTGCTTGATTGATATTACTTTATTAATCCTTGAAGGGAAATGAGTTTTGTGACTCATTTAAAGTTCAAATGAAGTTTGTATCTAAAACTATGTGGAAGCAGTAAATGTTCAAACAGGTGTGTGTTCACTCTCCATTCAAATATATGAGCTGCAGTTACTGATTGTCTCTACACACCTGACAGTACACATGTCAATCACACTTTCACAATAAAAGCACACCACACTTGTTAGAAATATCCCTCATCTTTAAAAAGTAAAATGATCTGATCCCGACAGGCCAAAGTGCGAGGTCCTCACCAACAGCTGCTGCAGTCCAGTTACCATTGTGAAATGTGGGGCACGTGTGGGCCCTGCACTATGGGGCCCAGGTGGTGTCCCAGGTGGACAACCAACACCCAGCCCAAAGTGTGGGCTGAGTGTGTCAGGGTGTCAAATTAAGGGTTGAAGTGGCGGAATAATAAGAAAGTAGAAACAAACAAACAAACAAATGAAATGCAAGAGGGTCTTCGCCCCTTTGGGCCTAAGGCCCTAATAAAATAAAAGCATGGTGTGAATGATATACTTCATAATTTTGTGACAGGTGGTGATAAAAATCCAAAATATAATACTATAGACAACTTATCAAACAGTGAGATTTCATTTTCTTTAGCTCCTTATTTGTGTTTACCTTCACAGACCACACCAGCATCCTCATGGTGACCACAGTTGTGAGGTTCAGTCTCTAGGTGTTTGCACTCACTGAGCTCTGATTCACTGCCTGTGCACATGACATCATCCAACCAAATATCCCCTTTGCCCTGTCCAAAGTGCGCACTTTGTGGTGCTGAACCAGCCCTGCCACAACCCAGCTGCCTGCACACCACATTGGCGTCGTTCAGGTCCCAGTAATCATCACACACGGTGCCCCACCGTCCTTGATGGTAGACCTCCACTCTGCCAGAGCAGTTGTTGTCGACTGAGTTGACCAGTCTTACTGGTGAACCAGCTAACAGAAAAGCATACAACATAATATTATTGAAAGATGGACTTCATTTAAACAATGATATCTTTAAGAAACTAAAATCAGAAAAAATTAAAGTTGCCAGCAGTCATGTTGTTTAGCTCATAAACAAAGTGGTACTGACGTTGAACGTGTGATGAGACGGCACACAGCACTGTGATGACAGACATGCACAATAATTAGATCTGACCTAAAAATGACATTACATTTCATTATATTAGGTGTGTCATTGTTTTTGGCAGTAAAAATTATGGATGTGAACTTTGAATATGGATGTAATGACCATAAAAAAACTCAAACTAACATTTTTCATTGATTTAGAGTGTCAATTAATGGTAAAGTTTTGTAAAACTAAAGCAATCATGTTTAAAATTCTCACAATGATGTAGATATTATAATCACTCAAATACCAAAATACTTCATTTTAATAATAAAATGGGAAATTAAAACTTGCCTGATGCAGCTGTGATGCACAGAAGAACTTTCTCCATCATCGTCTGTCTCTTTCTGCTTCTCTCTTTTAGTCTGTGACTGTTGACATGCAACTGTAGATGATATATTAAACTCTTCCATAACATCATTTTCATTGGCACCATGCAAAGTGGTCATGGTGTTTGTTATTTTCCTATCAGGCTCGTCAGTTTCACACTGGCCCATTATGTAGTTTCTCTGATGCTGTACTGAATATCAGGTCAAGAATGATCCTCTTTTCCAAAACAGTTTGATATTGGTTTGTTTGTTCCAGTAAAAGTAAAATTTTGCTCTCAAAGGGCCATTATCACTACTTGTTTTTCTTGGAATTCCTAGTCTTGAATTGTTTCTCTTATCAACATTTGCTACAGCACTACTGTTTTGCACACATTAGACATCTTCCAAAAGAAAATTGGTTAATTTGAGAAGCCTTTCGTGTCTGTCAGTGTTCCATGCTTTTAACACGTGTGTCAACATGTGTCAGTATAGAAGGGAACGAGATCATTTGGGCCTATCAAATAGCATCCTGTTGTTCCTCTGGTGTCGCTGTGCTCTCTAAACCTTTGGAATCAGCTGTTGGTGTTCCTTGTGTAGACATGTCTGTGCTAAGCATCTTTAAAGAGGAAGTGGTTATGCTGCACACTGTGCTTTTGCATCTTCTCTTGTATTTCCTGTTGAGACAGAGTCTGTATTATTTGTATGTGCCTCATATTTGCATATTTCCAGCTCTTTGGGTAACAGAACAGCATCCAGTAAATCTGCCATCATGTTCACAGGCCTGTTGGTGAGCAGATCATTAATTAATACTGTCAGAGAACACTCCCCATCAGAGGACTCAACCCTGCCAGGTTTCCTTTAATGCTGCAGAGAATATTAACAATAAAGCTGGGCTGATCTGGTCCAGGTGTTCGTCTTTCCTTTAAAGGAGAAGGCAAACCAGTGTTAGAAATCACTGTGCATAGGAATACTGAAAATGGATTAGCCAAATCAACAATAGAAATCCACTTACTATCTGATGGAACCTGTGATGAGATAAGATGCATGAGCAAATACTGCTGCATTCACCACCTGCTCGTCTCATCAGCTCATCTCAGGAGATATTGATGTTCTGACCTGTGAGGTTTCACATGTAACAATAATTCCTGCGTTCAAGAATGAGTTAAAAAGTGATGTTGTGGCCTCTATAGTCTCTGGTTTCAATGGATATTGATCTTTACATGAGCTGTAGTCTGATTTAGGTACTGTTTCAATTGGATGCATGTGCTTAATCAGACCAACATCGTATTTAGTTTTAGTCCAGAGTGTTGTAGGAATATCTATCAGCTCAGGGGAGTCAGCTGTTGTTTGTTTTCTGTGCAGACCTTCAGTTTGTAAGTGGTCGGGGGACGGACACAGTCTCTATGTGGTTTAGGGTAAGTGCTCTAATGGAAGCGCAGAGAAGCGTGTAAGACTGCAACTCTACCTCCTGGTCTCACCTCTGGGTTGTCATATGAATGTCATACTGCACTTCCTTTGCATGCTTTTTCCAGCAGTTCTGAGCTGGACCCTGAGGGTTGCAGGTCCCATAAGTACATGTGCAGTGACATGACCCACCCCAGGTGTATATATTGACCTGGGAAGCTTCTTCTGTAATTCCAGACAGTGGAGACCACAAATTTAACTTATTTTTGCCTACTGCCTTGAAGGGTCATTTCAGGTGTCGCCGTCACATCCACTTATCGACATGATACACCACAGGGTTCTGATCAAACTTCAATATGTGATGAGTTGAGAATGAGAAGGGGCTGCATATTGAGAACATCTTTATATCTACTGTAATTGTATGTGTCACACTCTGACTTCGAGTGAGGGTAATGTGCCAGGTTTTTAAACTGAAGAAAACTCAAAGCATGGTCCATTTTCAAAAAAATGCAGTGATTTGTTGCATTGACTTGAGTACTGTACAAAGTAAGGAAAAAAATGTGAACAAAGAATAAACATAACGAAAGAAAACAGTCCAATGAATATTTACCGGCACACTCTACTCTGCACCACAGCCCCTCTCTGACTCTCTGGGCAGGGTGGAAAACTCACCATATAAAGGCTAGGCCCCTCCCATTGGACCACACCACCTTTAATTGATGTGGCAATAACATGCCAATTAATTTAATCCATATAATTTAATCAACCATCATTACTTTAATCAATACATTTCTTTAGCGTAATTTAGTCGATATATTTCCCCAGCGAAAAAACTAACGACATTCACCAAATCATAACCCTTTTTCCACCACAATTGGTATGGCCCAGTGGAATGTGCCCGGCATTTACAGCAGGCACTATAAAAGACAGCTTGCTCACAGGACCAGGAAATGCTGGTAGGTAAAAATAAGAGAACATTAGACACAATTTCCAAATAAAAAGATGACAATAAATGTGTGTGTGGTGTGAGTTTGTTTCTAGAAACTAAGAAAATAGCACAGGAAACTGTAACTGGCTCAGTGTGTGCACCCACCAAAGCCTAAGCTGCCTGGCTAACAATATTGTGTGGAGCTAATGTTTCATACCAGTGGCAGGGGCAACTGCCGCAGTTTGCTTGCTTCATTTGGCTATCTCTGTGCTGACTGTTGCATCATATTTCACAAGCTGTATAACATGACCTAAGCCTGTCAATTTGCTAACTGTCACCCTCTTGTCTATACACAATGCCCAGATTTCACACCAGATCTCGTTCAATGTATTGCCACTAAATTAATCAAATTCTAGAGGTGGAACCCTGAACAAACGATGTTAACTGTTGTGTTAAAATATGGTGTTTGTAGATCGTCGTTAAAATCACAGAGACACCTGTCAGTCACGTCTACAGCTCCACTGAAATGACGTCTGGAAAGTTAATCTCTGTTTTGTGAGGCTAACAGGTCACTGAACACATCATCATATACAGCATGAGGCTGTCTGCATTACAAGCTCCATGGAGCAAAGTTATTCAATATGACTAACTTTTATATATATATATTTTTAGCAGTGGTGGAAGAAATATTCACATCCTTAATGTAAAAATACTCCATTACAAGTAAAAGTCCTGCATAAAAGTATATAGCCTCAGTAGTATCAACAACATGTACTTAAAGTATTAAGGTAAAAGTACTCATTACAGTTTATGGTGAATTTGTTTATTCTACTGACCACAATCTGCAGTCAATGATCTTTATTAAGTTCAACACAATAATAAACCATTACATTAATAAAGCTTCAGTCCTCAACTATTGAGCTTTTTCATTCATGTAAATGTTTGGCATGAATATTGAAAAATTCAAAGATACAGCAGAGAAACCAAAAGTATAACCATTAACATATCTTCATTATATTTAAGGACAGAAACATTAATTAAAATGATTCATCTTACTGTATTTGAAAGAACTGTTCCATTTCAATTGTTTTAACAAGCGTTTTATAATTTATAAATATCTTATAAATAATCTGTGAATTGCTGATCATTAAAGTGCCTACAACATGTGAAGGATTTGAAAATGTCTGACTTTGATGACATCTTGTGATAGTATCAAGAAAACACCTGCAGCTGCTGTTCTGAACCAGGCTGACACACACTTTAACATTGATTATCTTGTATTAATCACTCATGGAACAATTTAAAAGATGATCATTCTTACAGTTAAATACACACAGCGAGCACTTTATTAGGAACACCTGTGCAATCTAACATACTGCTGTACACCACCACCCACTGTGATCTCAATAATAAACATGAAGTACAATCATCACCTTTCTGACAAAAACTGAAAATGTATCAACTTCATAAAAGTAGAATTTATAACAAAGCTGATGTATTGGAGAATGTTATTTAAGACTTTTCCTACTCATCATTCATATTATACAATACAGTCTTCACATCTTCATCTTCCTTTATGTTCCATAAATGTGGTTAAATTCTCATTTAAATAAGGTTCGAATGTTTTGTGGAATTTGCTCAACATCTTTTTAAAAACATTTCTTAAACACACAAATCAGTAACTTTCCAGTAAAGGTTTGGACAACTGGAGTGAGAGATGATGTTTATAGTGTAAAGAAATATGTACAGTGAATAATATTTCTTTCCTATTCTCCTTTTTTCCTTTTTATTTTGTAGTATCGATATAATATTTTTATTTAATGTAATTCTGTTTATTTGGTGTTTGAGATTTTATAAGACGTGTTTGTGAATGCTCATAGCTTGCTAGCTGTTTACTTAAACTCATGCACAGCTGACTATATGCAGGTAAAAGTGTGTTTGAATATATGTGAATGTGTTTGTGTTCAGATCAAATCAATCCTTATTCAGATTCAGTTTTTTTGTTTTAGCATACAGAACATACAATTTCTATAAAAGCCTTTAGTATAATTCTGTTGATTTTCTATATTTTTCTTCTTGTCAACAAATCTCATGTTTGAGATGCTTTGGATAGAAACACAATACTTGTTAGTAGATCTGTTCACTGCTGGTTTGGATCCAAACATGAAGAAAAATATAGAAAATCACCAGAATGATCCTTTAAGTCTTTTATAGAAATTGTAAGGTTTGTGTCCATAATCAAATAAAATAATTCCTAATGAGGTGACAGCATAAATATACATACAGTAGGATCAATATTCGTATAATTTAAAGACCACAAGAAAATATATTTTACACTTTTAAAGGTTGAAGGAAAAATCTTTCATGGAAATAGATGGAGCAACTTCTACACAACATTAAAGCTCATCTTTTTTTGAAATGTTCCTCTTCTCGACCGAGTGGAAGACTTTTCCATCGGACTGCTTCCTCCAGCTCAGTTTGACGTCTCCATTCACCCCCTTCTGCTTCAGCTTCTGTTGGAGCTGAGATACAAAAACATTTACTGTCCTGAATATCAGTCACACACAGTGGTGGAAGGAGTACTCAGACCCTTTACTGAAGTACAAATACAGCAGTGTCAAAGTTCTCCATCACCAGTAAAAGTACTGCATGAAAAATCCTCCTGCAGTAAAAGTACATAAGTATTAGTAGTAGTATCTGAGGGGTCGTGAGATGATTAATGGGAGAGGAAAGAAGAAAACAAAGTTCTAGTCCAAGATGTCTGATTTCACATTGATCACATTGAATGACAGATTTGACAGTAGAAGGCTGACATTATGATGATCCACAATAACACAATGACAAAGTCACTCTGCTCATTTTAGGGAAAAGCTCATTGATGAGGATATAGTTGGACAATAAATTACATTTTATCTGCATATTTTATTCTTTATTGACATTTGGTGACTGCAGTTTGTCAGAGATCAGCTGTGCTTCTCTGGCCTCAACTCTGAAGTCCAACCCCTCCCATCTGAGAGAGCTGGATCTGAGTGGAAACAAGCTGCAGGATTCAGGAGTGAAGCTGCTGTGTGCATGTTACTGTTGTAGCTGCTGGAGGTGGAGCTAGTTTACACTACTTTATATACAGTTAGCTAGTTTAGTCCACTGGTTCCCAACCTAGGGGTCGGGGCCCTCCAAAGGGTCAGCAGATAAATCTGAGGGGTCGTGAGATGATTAATGGGAGAGGAAAGAAGAAAAAACAAAGTTCTGATTCACAAATCTGTTTTCAGTTTCTGGACTTTTTTCTGAAATGTGACGTTTCTGAAGGTCTTATCAGTCTGCAGCAGCTGCTCCTCTGAATCCTGCAGGTTGTTGTTATTCAGCTGCTGAGATCTACCTTCTACTCACTGTTACTGTTTACAAGAGGAAAGAAGAAGAAACAACGTTCTGATATCTTTGATTTTTGCTGAAATATTGGATCATTTGAACATTTATTGAAATGAAAGCATGTGAGAAGTTTAGAGGGAAAAATCACTATTTGGTGGAGCTGTTAACAACTCATAGACATGTGAAATGTGACCCCGACTACACACTGCTTTTTGTAAGACGTCAAAAGACAAAAAGGTTGGAAACCACTGGTTTCATCTTTAACAATGTGTTGTATTTTAAAAACTTGTTATATTATCCATTGTGTCAAATCTGCATCTGAAAAGTAACTAAAGCTGTCAAATAAATGTAGTGGAGTAGAAAGTACAATATTTCCCTCTGAAATGTAGAAAGTAGCATCACATGGAAACTGGAAGCTCTAAACTGGACTAAAGTACTTGAGTAAATGTATTTAGTTACTTTCCACCATTGTTGACAGGAAACTTTTCACTAAAAGCTCTTGTTCAGTTACATTTTCTTCATCTGGAATCTGTGTTTTAGAAACAACTTGCTTCACACTTTAATATTCATATTGATTACAATTTAACTTGAGATGATTTATTCTTCCTTCTTTTGACACTAGTCTGCTTTCAGTAATTATGACATATAAATGTTTTAAAGAGATCAAACATGATCTACCTGCTTCAAGATGTTCTCCAACACAGCAGGGTCATTCAGATCCAGATCAGAGTTCTTCATCAGACTCAGTCGCACCACAAGCTTTGAAACAGACGCTTTGAAAAACAAACAGGCTTCATCAGTTCACTTTCAGTGTTGTTTTATTGACACAAACATGTAAAGTTTGGTGCAGATTGGAGCATGTACAATAAAGTTACAGCAACTTCCTGTGTCATGGCGAAACATCAAACTGAAAGATAACTTCCTCTCAAGAAATCTCAGCATTATCTTTGATTCTGGTTTAAAATTTGATAAACAAATGAAGTACATTGTCAGCAGCAGCTTCTTCCATCTTAGATCATTTACAAAACTAAAGTCATTTCTGTCTGTTAAGAATTTAGAGATCATTGTAGATGCTTTTATCTCCTCTTGACTACTTTAATTCTCTGTACATAGATTATTAATGGTCAGTCAACTGGTTCAAATTGCTGCAGCAAGACTTCCCATTGGTTCCAAAAACAGAGACCACACAACTTGTCTACTACTTAGATATCTACACAAATTTGAATGGGATCTTTTGAAATCCAGTATATGGTCATATGGACACCTGACTGCTGGTTTAACACACTGGAAACATTGTGAACTGTCCTTTAAAGGATAACTGAATCATGACTTACCTTTGTAGCAAACAAATGCTTTCTTCTCATCACAGTTCTTGTCCTCCCATCTTCCAGAATGGCTGAAGTCTGCTGCCACACAATACTCCTTCTTCTTATCGTTATTAGGTTCCGATGTAGACCAGTACCTAAAGGAGGAGTTACTTCCATCAGACCACTTCCAGGAGTCTCTGAAGAGGCCGATCCAGACTTCTTGTCTTGCAGATATCAGATCCTTCACCTTCTGGTTCTCTTCTTCATTCCTCACACTGGCCAGGTCTGTGTAGTGCTCTCTGCAGTGGCTCTGGGCTTCAGTCCATGTCATGTTAGTGTTGGTGAGGACAAATGTCACATTGGACCCTGAAAATAGACCACAGTGAAAAGCTGTGTAGAAGTGACATACAGTTTTCCGGTGTCTTGGTAGCCTACAGCTACAGACATTTGTTGCATGTTGTTCCCCTCTTACTACCCCTGTTTCCTGTCTGTTACTTTACATTAGTGAATAATGAATAATGCCAGTTTCAGAACCACTTCAATAAAAGAATGCATTCATTATAATAATAATTAAAGACACTGACATCTTAAGAAATGTTAATGAGTATTTTTAACAGCCTTCACATGTCTACACTTTACTCTTTAGACGTTCTGTATCCAGTGGTGGAAAGTAACTAAATACATTTACTTAAGTACAATTTTGAGGTGATGATTGTGTTTATTACTATTTTTGAATGATACATTTCAGTATGGAGCTGCATGCAAGCACACATTGATCCATAAAGGCACATCAGAGCCACTTTGCCTCCTTTTCTTACCCCTTTCGACTGAGGCAGTGACGTGGGATAAACTTGTTTAACGATGGAGTTGAATGGGTCAACAGGATTCATATAAACTGACTTCATGACTCAACTTCACACCTTGAATTGAACACAGGGCTCACATTTATGTGCTTTATATGGAACTGACTACTTTGGACCAAATCTGTAGGAATTTGAACACTAATTTGAAAAGACTGAACCACTAGTTATAACTCTCACCTCTGACATCAGAGCAGACTGCCTGATAGGAATTGGTACAACTGACATCGTTCCATTTTCCATTATCATACATCTGTGTGCAGTGTTCTCTACTGAGTTGATTGTTTGGCTCCCTAGGGGACCAATTTCTGAACTCAGCCTCCCCATGTTTGTAGAAATTTCTGTCAGACAGTGACCACCTCCAACTGTTCACGTCATCGTACAGTCCTATCCAGGCTCGCTGAAAGCAAGATTTTATTGTGTTATACAGCATTTGTCCTTGTTCAGCTTAAAGGACGATTCACAATGTTTCCAGTGTGTTAAACCAGCAGTCAGGTGTCCATATGAACAGTGAAAGAGGTTTTCCTGGCTGTAATCATTCCTCCTGTTCATACTGGATATTAAAAGATCTCCTTCATCCACAGTGTGTCCAGATAGACATTTAAAGTGTGTGTGAAGCTTCTATTCAGCTTCATCAGTCTGAGTTAGTCATATCAAATGGATATCTGACACATTTACAGTCTTTTTAGCATCAAATTCTCCTCTTTGTGTTTCCCTGTTGAGCTGCAGGTGGAAGTATAGAAACAAAAAGAGGGACTTTGCCACTAAAAAGACTGTAATGTTGAAAGATATCTACTGGATTTGACTCATTTGGACGCTGAAGCTTCATATTAGCTTCACATCAACTTTAAATCCATGTTTGTAGAGAAGGAGGACTGTGGATTTAGTCCTCCATCACTTGATCACTTTGATCAATACTTTTGCATAAAATTTCCATTCACACTCTGACTTTAAGAGTAGATTTTACTTAAAGTAACAGATACACTTTTACTTGCTTGAGCTAGTAATTCAGTAATTTAATGGTACAAAATAATATAATATTTATTACAATTATTAACATCATGATGATGGTGAAAGTGATGATAATTAATGTTACACAGTCCTTTCCATTGGCTGGTATTATTTATATATATTTATTATTACTGTTTTTATTTTATTTATTTATTTACTTCATTAAACTTTAAATTCACACCTCTCACCTACATACTGTCATTGTCAAAAATGGAAATCAAAGAGAGACAGAGTAGATAGTAGAGAGAAGTGAACTCACATAGCTGTATTCCGTGTAGTTCATTTTGCTTAAATCTGCCATGTTGTTCAGTATCGTCACATCCTCCATGTTGTCTATCGTGGCCAGGTCAGTGTAATTGTCTCTGCAGTAACTCTGTGCTTCAGTCATGTTCTTTAGCTCATAAACAAAGTGGTACTGACGTTGAACGTGTGATGAGACGGCACACAGCACTGTGATGACAGACATGCACAATAATTAGATCTGACCTAAAAATGACATTACATTTCATTATATTAGGTGTGTCATTGTTTTTGGCAGTAAAAATTATGGATGTGAACTTTGAATATGGATGTAATGACCATAAAAAACTCAAAATATCATTTTTCTTTGAGTTAGAGTGTCAGTTAATGGTAAAGTTTTGTAAAACTAAAGCAATCATGTTTAAAATTCTCACAATGATGTAGATATTATAATCACTCAAATACCAAAATACATCATTTTAATAATAATATGGGGAAATAAACACTTGCCTGATGCAGCTGTGATGCACAGAAGAACTTTCTCCATCATCGTCTGTCTCTTTCTGCTTCTCTCTTTTAGTCTGTGACTGTTGATATGCAGCTGTAGGTTATACATTAACCTTTTACAGCACCTAACTTTCATTGGCACCATGCAAAGTGGCCATGGTGTTTGTTATTTTCCTATCAGACTCGTCAGTTTAACACTGGCCCATTATGTAGTTTCTCTGATGCTGTACTGAATATCAGGTCAAGAATGATCCTCTTTTCCAAAACCAGTTTGTTATTGGTTTGTTTGTTCCAGTATGATGGAGGTCTCTTTCTGACTGCAGCCACATAAAGCGAAGAAAATCTTAAAAGCAGTGATGCATAGTACATATGTATATGCATTATATTCATTATTGATTAATCTGTTGATTATTTTCTCAATTAATTGATTAGTAGTTTCATCTATAAAATGACAGAAAATGCTGAAAAATGTCAGTCAGTGTTTCCCAAAGTCCAAATTGACATTCTCAAATATGTTGTTTTGTCCACAACTCAAAGATATTCAGTTTACTGTCACAGAGGACTTAAGAAACCAGAAAATATTCACATTTGAGAAGCTTGAATCAGAGAATTTGGACTCTTTTTCTTAAAAATGACTCAAAATAATTAATTATCAAAATATCAGACAGAGCGGTGGGCAGGAGCCCTCTGCGGTGGGTTTGAAGAAGGGCATGGAGGGGCGAGACCTGCGGGAAGAGGAACGATGGTAGAGAGATCTGAGGGGTCAGCCAATTCTGGGACCCATGGGACAGCCGAGTAGATGGAGGAGAAGGCTGGGAACAAACACCTGGTGAGGGGGATATTATGGTGTGGAGGTACACCAGGGCTCTGGATGGGATGGTCTGTAGCTGACCGAGGCCTTAGGCTGAGCTCCGAGCCGCATCCAGGAGTCATCAGGACGGTAGCCAGAGGAGGGGCATCAGGAGCGGTGCTGCAAGCATGTCCTCAGGCTCTGGTGGAGATGCAGCTCCATCATCTTCAGCAGCAGGACAGGAAACAGTGACATCAGGTTGCTTGAGGTTTGTCTAAATTATCCTCACTTTACACAAACCACTGTATACAAGGTGTGTACAATTACAGTATGTGTTGTAAAGTATTGGCTTATCAACTTAATGTACAGAATTCTGGAAGAAAGATGATTGTTCCTTTGCTTTGTTAATGTGTGCATCTCCTTGAGAGAAGGAATGTACCTTAAGGAGGCCCACTCCTTTCTTTCCATCCTGGCTTAGGAACAAGTAAGGAAACATTCTGGGTCGTGGTGTAAACAGAACATGTTAAGGGGTCAAAGGCCACATATATCCTTGGGAGATGTGGGTCTTGTCTAACATACATGTGAATGTAAATGTATATTTTATGGCTGTGTGCAATTGGCTGTAATCATATAAGCTGATACATTGACCAATCACATCGATCTCTGTTCCTTCTGCAACTATAATAGATTAGCTTTGCTCTTTGTTTTTTCGAGACAAATCTTTGCGTGTTCTTTCTCCTTATTGCCCCTCCGTTTTCTTTGTGAATTTATGGACGTGTATCATATTTACGTCACTTTCATTGGCGTCATCCAAAATGGTCATGGTGATTATTATTTTCCTATCAGAAACATAATAACCTTCTTCAGTTTCACACAGGCTGATTATGCAGCTGTATGCACTTTATCAAACTCTTCCAGCACTTAACTCTCACTGGCTTCATGCAAAGTGATCATGGTTTTTATTTTCCTATCAGATTCTACAGTTTCTCATGGGCTGATTATGCAGCTGTAGGTAATATATGAACCTCTAACAATATTTAACTCTCATTGGCTTCATGCAAAGTGATCATGGTGTTTGTTATTTTCCTATCAGGCTTGTCAGTTTCACACTGGCCTGTTATATAGTTTTTTTGATGCTGTACTGAATGTCAGGCCAAAATGTCAGAAAATGGTGAAAAATGTTGAGCAGTGTTTCCCAAAGTCCAGATTGACCTCCTCAAATATGTTACTGTTGTGTGAGTGTGTGTCCCTCGGCTCTAACTCCAGAGTTGAGCTGTTGAGTTCTCATATTTTATTTGCCTTATTCTATTTTAGCTTATTTTATTATATTCTCTTAACTCTTTAATAACTATTCTAATTGTATTTAAATATCACTTTATACGGTTTCTTTTGCACTTTGTCTTAATACTGCGTTGTTGAAATGTGCTGTATAAACAATTTGCCTGAATTGCCCTTTTTTAATTTTATTTATTTATTTAATTTTTTTGTTTATTTAACAGGGACAGTGCACATTAATAAACATTGCTGTAAATGTGCCAGAGTTAGCAAAGGACAGACGTTACAGAGTCAACCTAAGAACAGATTAGAATATGAAAATGATACTGAAATTACAAAGTTACTGAGGTAATTTATAAACATGTGGAACAATTTACAAAATGAAGAAGAAGAACATATATATTATTAATAAAAACATAAGGACAGCAAGGTGTGATGAAATCTTACTGCTGACGGAGCTGAGTACTAATTAACCATTTCTCTAAATGAGCTCTAAATGAACTATACATATCCAGCTCTCTAACAGTTGCTGGGATGGAGCTCCATTCTAGTGCAGCTTTAACAGAGAATGCAGACTGACTGAAAGTACTTTTTCTGGGTGGGATAATGCAATCCCCTCTTGCTGCGCCTCTTGTGAACCCATTTGCAGTTGTTCTTATGTTGACAAACTGTCTGTCTGGGGGTGGGGGGGTGGGGGGGTTGTACACAATGAAAGAGAACAGCAACAACAATCAACGAGTAGCAACAACGAGACGCCAACACACCAGTATGGTTTATGGTTTATGGAGCTTCCTGTGGATCAGAAAGCACAAAGAACTCCGGGGAAGAAGTAAAGTTAGTAACATGCATTAATAGTAATAAAATACATAGAGATGGAGGAGAGGAGAGAGGAGCCCAGTGCATCATGGGAAGTCCCCCGGCAGTCTAGGCCTATAGCAGCATAACTAAGGGCAGTCTAGGCCTATAGCAGCATAACTAAAGGCTGGTCCAAGGCGAGCCTGGTCAGACCTAACTATAAGCTTTATCAAAGAGGAAAGTTTTAAGCCGACTCTTAAACATAGAGAGGGTGTCTGCCCCTCGGACCGAATCTGGGAGATGGTTCCACAAGAGAGGAGCCTGATAGCTGAAGGCTCTGCCTCCCATTCTACTTTTAAATACTGTAGGAACCACCAGTAAACTTGCATACTGGGAGACCAGTGCTCTAGTGGGATTATATGGTACCAAGAGTTCTTTCAGATAAGATGGTGTCTGACCATTAAGGGCTTTGTAGGTAAGAAGAAGGATTTTAAATTCTATTCTGGATTTTACTGGAAGCCAATGCAGTGAAGCTAAGATGGGGGAAATATGATCTCTTTTCTTAGTTTTAGTCAGAACAGGAGCAGCTGCATTCTGGACCAGCTGCAGAGTCTTTATAGACCTGTTAGGGCAGCCTGATAATAATGAGTTACAATAATCAGCCTAGAAGTAACAAATGTGGATTATTGTTTCTGCATCTTGTTGGGAAAGGATATGTCTGATTTTAGTGATATTACGAAGGTGAAAAAAGGCAGTCCTTGAAATGTGTTTTATGTGGGAGTTAAAGGACATATCCTGATCAAAGATAACTCCCAGATTCCTTACGGTGGTGCTGGAGGCCAGGGTAATGCCATCTAGATTAGATAAATCATTAGATAATGTGTTTCTAAGGTGTTTAGGACCAAACACAATAACTTCAGTTTTATCTGAGTTTAGCAGTAAATTGCAGGTCATCCAGGTCTTTATGTCTTTAAGGCTGCTTGGAGTCTAGATAACTGATTGGGTTCATCTGGCTTCATTGATAAATTTATCTGGGTATCATCTGCATAACAATGGAAATTTATGGAGTGTTTCTGAATAATATTCCCTAAAGGAAGCAGATATAAAGTGAATAGTAAAGGTCCCAGAACAGAACCTTGTGGAACTCTGTGTCTAACTTTGCTTTTATGGAGGATTCATCATTAACATGAACAAACTGAAATAGGATTTAAACCAGCATAATGCAGAACCTTTAATGCCAGTGAAATTGGGCAATGATGAAAATGTACTGGTTTCTTGTCAAGGATTTTAATTATTCATTTATACAACAACTCTATTGTCTATTGCATCCTGACCAATGCCCATCATGGTCCTGCATAAAAGTATATAGCCTCAGTAGTATCAACAAAATGTACTTAAAGTATTAAGGTAAAAGTACTCATTACAGTTACAGTTTATGTTGAATGATATGTTTATCCTGCACATTTGTTGAGTAATTTTACGTTTTTGCTATAATTTTGTTTGACCACAGACAACTACTGACCACAATCTGCAGTCAATGATCTTTATTAACTTCAAGGCAATAATACATCCATTACATTAATAAAGCTTCAGTCCTCAATTATTGAACATTTTAAATATTAATAAACATTAATAAATTCAAAGACACAGCAGAAAAGCAAAAATATAACCATTAACATATCTTCAGTATCTATGGACAGAAATATTAATTGAAATGATCTTGCTTTATTTGATGAAACTGTTCCATTTTAATTGTTTTAACAAGCATTTTGTATTTTAGCAATATCTTATAAATCATCTGTGAATTGCTGATCATTAAAGTGCCTACAACATGTGAAGGATTTGAAAATGTCTGACTTTGATGACATCTTGTGATAGTATCAAGAAAACACCTGCAGCTGCTGTTCTGAACCAGGCTGACACACACTTTAACATTGATTATCTTGTATTAATCACTCATGGAACAATTTAAAAGATGATCATTCTTACAGTTAAATACACTCAGCGAGCACTTTATTAGAAACACCTGTGCAATCTAACATATTGCAGTACACCACCACCCACTGTGATCTCAATAATAAACATGAAGTAGAATCATCACCTTTCTGACAAAAACTGAAAATGTATCAACTTCATAAAAGTAGAATTTATAACAAAGCTGATGTATTGGAGAATGTTATTTAAGACTTTTCCTACTCATCATTCATATTATTCAATACAGTCTTCACATCTTCATCTTCCTTTATGTTCCATAAATGTGGTTAAATTCTCATTTAAATAAGGTTTGAATGTTTTGTGGAATTTGCTCAACATATTTTTAAAAACATTTCTTAAACACACAAATCAGTAACTTTCCAGTAAAGTTTTGGACAACTGGAGTGAGAAACGATGGTTATAAGAAGAGAAAAGAGATATGTACAGTAAATAATATTTCTTTCCTATTCTCTTTTTATTTTGTAATATCAATATAATAATATTTTTATTTAATGTAATTCTGTTTATTTGGTCTTTGAGATTTTATAAGACGTGTTTGTGAATGCTTATAGCTTGCTAGCTGTTTACTTAAACTCATGCACAGCTGACTATATGCAGGTAAAAGTGTGTTTGAATATATGTGAATGTGTTTGTGTTCAGATCAAATCAATCCTTATTCAGATTCAGTTTTTTTGTTTTAGCATAAAGAACATACAATTTCTATAAAAGCGTTTAGTATAATTCTGTTGATTTTCTATATTTTTCTTCTTGTCAACAAATCTCATGTTTGAGATGCTTTGGATAGAAACACAATACTTGTTAGTAGATCAGTTCACTGCTGGTTTGGATCCAAACATGAAGAAAAATATAGAAAATCACCAGAATGATCCTTCAAGAAATTGTAAGGTTTGTGTCCATAATCAAATAAAATAATTCCTAATGAGGTGACAGAATAAATATACATACAGTAGGATCAATATTTATATAATTTAAACACCACAAGAAAATATATTTTCACCCGATTTGACTGTTATCAGCCTATTAAATTGGCATTATCAGCACACATCAGTCCCAAACTTATGGGCTAGTAGGGGCCTACCAACCTAATAGTAGGTTCGGGAGGCTGTTATCACCCATTTATGTCAGTGTGCTGATGGAGCCCCGCCCACCATCAAAACAGAAACTTAAGAAGACGTGGTTTGTGAAGGAGGCAACCCTGTCTCCTCAAAATTACGTTCACACACAACTAAACTGCATTCTCTATTACATTTCTACGGAAACATATTATGTCTGCGATTACGTTTGTTTGTAAAGTATCACAAATACGTTTCTAATCAACATATCTTTGCTGTCCTACAACGCTATTAGCATACGGATGACGTCACTGGGAATTCCCTTTGACACATTTAGGATTTCTTTCTTTTTTCAGTCCCTTCTTATGAGGTTAGACAACAATGGCCAGAAAATTTGAGTTTGTTATGTCTTTCTCTCATTTTATTCTTCACAGCGATGGCAGGCGGTTACTTAAAAAGCGGTCATAATGCGCAAATCATCAGATGTCAGTGGAGATACAAGATACACAGCAATTATAAATCAATCCATTAATTAAAATGAGTACCGTCACGTTGAAAAAGGACAAATCCAGATTTGATAAGAAAAACGCGTAAGCCTGTCACCAATATATATGTATGTTAAAGTAGAGAAAGGTTGTTCGAATTAAAATAGCGAATAGCATTGTAGGAAAGCAAAGATATGTTGATAGAAACGTATTCGTGATACGATCAAATAAAATAATTCCTAATGAGGTGGCAGCACAAATATACATACAGTAGGATCAATATTTGTATAATTTAAAGACCACAAGAAAATATATTTTACACTTTTAAAGGTTGAAGGAAAAATCTTTCATGGAAATAGATGGAGCAACTTCTACACAACATTAAAGCTCATCTTTTTTTGAAATGTTCCTCTTCTTTGTCTTCTTCTCGACCTTGTGGAAGACTTTTCCATCAGACTGCTTCCTCCAGCTCAGTTTGACGTCTCCATTCACCCCCTTCTGCTTCAGCTTCTGTTGGAGCTGAGATACAAAAACATTTACTGTCCTGAATATCAGTCACACACAATGGTGGAAGGAGTACTCAGACCCTTTACTGAAGTACAAATACAGCAGTGTCAAAGTACTCCATCACCAGTAAAAGTACTGCATGAAAAATCCTCCTGCAGTAAAAGTACATAAGTATTAGTAGTAGTATCTGAGGGGTCGTGAGATGATTAATGGGAGAGGAAAGAAGAAAAAACAAAGTTCTGATACACAAATCTGTTTTCAGTTTTTGGACTTTTCCTCTAATCTTTGATTTTTGCTGAAATATTGGATCATTTGAACATTTATTGAAATGAAAGCATGTGAGAAGTTTAGAGGGAAAAATCACTATTTGGTGGAGCTGTTAACAACTCATAGACATGTGAAATGTGACCCCGACTACACACTGCTTTTTGTAAGACGTCAAAAGACAAAAAGGTTGGAAACCACTGGTTTCATCTTTAACAATGTGTTGTACTTTAAAAGCTTGTTACTTTCCACCACTGTTGGCAGAGGAAATGTTTCACTAAAAGCTCTTTTTCAGTTACATTTTCCTCATCTGGAATCAGGGTCTGGACGACCGGGGGAAATTGCAGTCTTCCCCCCAGGTCTACCTTCATTTCCCATGATTGGGCCTTCTGCAGCAGGTTGGTTCTTGTTGTTGCTGAAGTTGGTGGCTTTTGACCTTCCCTTACGAACTTGATGGATGGTATTGCTCTCTCATGTGGTTGGCGTTTCTTGCATCTCTCCAGGGTGTTAGTGAGTGCCATGAGTACCTTGTCATGACGCCACCTGTATCTGCCTTGGGCTAGTACTGTTTTACACCCTGACAGGATGTGTGCCATGGTACCCCCTTGTTCATCTTGGGAGTCTCTGTATGTCATTACGACTCTGCACTTTGCTACCTTAAATACCTCCACAGAGGAAGTTGGAGCTGTCCAATTTAACTTGAGATGATTTATTCTTTCTTCTTTTGACACTAGTCTGCTTTCAGTAATGATGACATATAAATGTTTTAAAGAGATAAAGAGAGATCTACCTGCTTCAAGATGTTCTCCATCACAGCAGGGTCATTCAGATCCAGGTCAGAGTTCCTCAGACTCAGTCGCACCGCGAGCTTTGAAACAGACGCTTTGAAAAACAAACAGGCTTCATCAGTTCACTTTGTCTTTTGAATGTTGTTTTATTGACATACCAACATATAAACTGAACAAAAATCAACGTGGTTTCTTGTCTTGTAGGAAAATCTGGAGTCTGAGTTGTGGTCAACGGCTGCAGGGATGTTGCAGGGATGGTGGCGTTGTCCTGTGGGTCTCCTGCCTCAACATCTTCTACTGCTATTAATGTTATGATAATTATTAGTCACATCATTATTATTATCAGTGTTATTAGTGACACGGGTTACCGCACGAGTCACTACGCGCCATAGCTATGCAATAGCAATGGAGCGTAGTAGCGAAGTATTCAGATTATTTTCTTACAAGTAAAAGTCCACTATGAGAAATATTTGGGTGAGATAAAAAAACAACCTTTTACTGTTCATATAAACACCTGACTGTAAGTTACACACCGGGAGAACTACGTATATATTGTTTCATATCTATATTATACTATCTATTGGACTATATACATACAGTCAAGCCTGAAATGATTCATACCCTTTGCAGCAAATTTTGTCTTAAAGTTACTTTTATTCAAGCATATTATTTTGACTGGAAAATAAAAGCTGATAAATATTTATTTCCACAATGATGCCTCTTTTACATCCTCTTATTATCTTGTGATAGATGCCTGTGTCATACACACACACACACATATATATATATATATATATATATATGTGTGTGTGTGTGTGTGTGTATATATATATATATATATAAAGTGTGAGCCCTGTGTTCAATTCAAGGTGTGAAGTTGAGTCATGAAGTCAGTTTATATGAATCCTGTTGACCCATTCAACTCCACCATTAAACAAGTTGGATAGGATTGATTTTCCTTCTCCAAGCCTTCTTAATACAGTTGAACAAGCTTTTTACACTCTGGTTAAAGAGAAAGCAATTCCAAAAGAGTATGTCTCTCACAAGTGGTTCAAGACTCAAACTGAGAGATTCACAGCATCGTAGCACAGAGTCTGCTCTCCTGAGGGTGACAAATGACTCTATCCTGTCCCTAGACTCAGGAAATCACATTATTATAATTGTTTATAGATCTATCTGCTGTCTTTGTCACAGTTGACCACTCCGTCCTCTTAGACCACCTTCAGTATGTTGTTGGCATTCAGCCAATCAACGTCCCAAACTCAACTTAAACACACACACAAAGTCAGCTTAGTTGCTAGGGATAGGAGTAAGTTCATCCATGTGTCCTCCTCGTCTCCATCTGTATACACTGATGTACTGGAAATACATGTTACTAACTTGTTTTCTTCTCTGGAGTGTTTGTGGTTTCTTGTCTTGTAGGAAAATCTGGAGTCTGAGTTGTGGTCAACGGCTGCAGGGATGTTGCAGGGATGGTGGCGTTGTCCTGTGGGCCTCCTGTCTCGACAGCTTCTACTGCTATAAATGTTATGATAATTATTAGTCACATCATTATTATCATTATCAGTGTTATTATTGTTGTTGTTATTATGCTTCTTTGTGTCTCTCTCTCCCTCCCTCCTTCTTTCTCTCAACCCAACCGGTCAAGGCAGATGGTGTCCACCTAGAGTCTGGTTCTGCTTGAGGTTTCTTCCTGTTAAAGGGGAGTTTTCTCTTGCTGCTGTCACCAAGTGCTGCTCATGGCTTAATGTTGGGTCTCTGTATTTTAAAGAGTACTCTCTAGTGTTTATAATAATAATTACTTCATATCATCTTATGCTTCATCATGTATACTCAAGATTTTAGTTATTAACAAATATCTTGATTTATACTAAAAGTGGTTGGTTGTATTCTTTGAGCAACAGTAAACAGATGTCACTGTTTGGAGACACAAAGGGGTAAAATTCATACATATGACTGAAAACAATGTGTCACTTTGAACTGAATGAATCTGTGTCTGCTGTTTATTGCAGAACTATGAATAAGGGGAAGTGCAGTTCTCCATATTTTTCTCCATATTATTTCCTTCTCCAAGCCTTCTTAATACAGTTGAACAAGCTTTTTACACTCCGGTTAAAGAGAAAGCAATTCCAAAAGAGTATGTCTCTCACAAGTGGTTCAAGACTCAAACTGAGAGATTCACAGCATCGTAGCACAGAGTCTGCTCTCCTGAGGGTGACATCCTGTCCCTAGACTCAGTAAATCACATTATTATAATTGTTTATAGATCTATCTGCTGCCTTTGTCACAGTTGACCACTCCGTCCTCTTAGACCACCTTCAGTATGTTGTTGGCATTCAGCCAATCAACGTCCCAAACTCAACTTATACACACGCACAAAGTCAGCTTAGTTGCTAGGGATAGGAGTAAGTTCATCCATGTGTCCTCCTCGTCTCCATCTGTATACATTGATGTACTGGAAATACATGTTACTAACTTGGTTTCTTCTCTGGAGTGTTTGTGGTTTCTTGTCTTGTAGGAAAATCTGGAGTCTGAGTTGTGGTCAACGGCTGCAGGGATGTTGCAGGGATGGTGGCGTTGTCCTGTGGGTCTCCTGTCTCGACAGCTTCTACTGCTATAAATGTTATGATAATTATTAGTCACATCATTATTATTATTATCAGTGTTATTATTATTGTTGTTGTTGTTATTATGCTTCTTTGTGTCTCTCTCTCCCTCCCTCCTTCTTTCTCTCAACCCAACCGGTCAAGGCAGATGGCGTCCACCTAGAGTCTGGTTCTGCTTGAGGTTTCTTCCTGTTAAAGGGGAGTTTTCCCTTGCTGCTGTCACCAAGTGCTGCTCATGGCTTAATGTTGGGTCTCTGTATTTTAAAGAGTACTCTCTAGTGTTTATAATAATAATTACTTCATATCATCTTATGCTTCATCATGTATACTCAAGATTTTAGTTATTAACAAATATCTTGATTTATACTAAAAGTGGTTGGTTGTATTCTTTGAGCAACAGTAAACAGATGTCACTGTTTGGAGACACAAAGGGGTAAAATTCATACATATGACTGAAAACAATGAGTGACTTTCAACTGAATGAATCTGTGTCTGCTGTTTATTGCAGAACTATGAATAAGGGAAAGTGCAGTTCTCCATATTTTTCTCCATATTATTTCCTTCTCCAAGCCTTCTTAATACAGTTAAAAAAGCTTTTTACACTCCGGTTAAAGAAAAATCAGCCAATCAGCGTCCCAACCTCAACTTATACACACACACAAAGTCAGCTTAGTTGCTAGGGATAGGAGTAAGTTCATCCATGTGTCCTCCTCGTCTCCATCTGTATACATTGATGTACTGGAAATACATGTTACTAACTTGGTTTCTTCTCTGGAGTGTTTGTGGTTTCTTGTCTTGTAGGAAAATCTGGAGTCTGAGTTGTGGTCAACGGCTGCAGGGATGTTGCAGGGATGGTGGCGTTGTCCTGTGGGTCTCCTGTCTCGACAGCTTCTACTGTTATAAATGTTATGATAATTATTAGTCACATCATTATTATTATTATCAGTGTTATTATTATTGTTGTTGTTATTATGCTTCTTTGTGTCTCTCTCTCCCTCCCTCCTTCTTTCTCTCAACCCAACCGGTCAAGGCAGATGGCGTCCACCTGGAGTCTGGTTCTGCTTGAGGTTTCTTCCTGTTAAAGGGAAGTTTTCCCTTGCTGCTGTCACCAAGTGCTGCTCATGGCTTAATGTTGGGTCTCTGTACTTTAAAGAGTACTCTCTAGTGTATATATTAATAATTACCTCATATCATCTTATGCTTCATCATGTATACTCAAGATTTTAGTTATTAACAAATATCTTAATTTATCCTAAAAGTGGTTGGTTGTATTCTTTGAGCAACAGTAAACAGAGGTCACTGTTTGGAGACACAGAGGGGTAAAATTCATACATATGACTGAAAACAATGAGTGACTTTGAACTGAATGAATCTGTGTCTGCTGTTTATTGCAGAACTATGAATAAGGGGAAGTGCAGTTCTCCATATTTTTCTCCATATTATTTCCTTCTCCAAGCCTTCTTAATACAGTTGAACAAGCTTTTTACACTCCGGTTAAAGAGAAAGCAATTCCAAAAGAGTATGTCTCTCACAAGTGGTTCAAAACTCAAACTAAGAGATTCACAGCATCGTAGCACAGAGTCTGCTCTCCTGAGGGTGACATCCTGTCCCTAGACTCAGTCAATCACATTATTATAATTGTTTATAGATCTATCTGCTGCCTTTGTCACAGTTGACCACTCCGTCCTCTTAGACCACCTTCAGTATGTTGTTGGCATTCAGCCAATCAACGTCCCAAACTCAACTTAAACACACACACAAAGTCAGCTTAGTTGCTAGGGATAGGAGTAAGTTCATCCATGTGTCCTCCTCATCTCCATCTGTATACATTGATGTACTGGAAATACATGTTACTAACTTGGTTTCTTCTCTGGAGTGTTTGTGGTTTCTTGTCTTGTAGGAAAATCTGGAGTCTGAGTTGTGGTCAACGGCTGCAGGGATGTTGCAGGGATGGTGGCGTTGTCCCGTGGGTCTCCTGCCTCGACAGCTTCTACTGTTATAAATGTTATGATAATTATTAGTCACATCATTATTATTATTATCAGTGTTATTATTATTGTTGTTGTTGTTATTATGCTTCTTTGTGTCTTTCTCTCCCTCCCTCCTTCTTTCTCTCAACCCAACCGGTCAAGGCAGATGGCGTCCACCTAGAGTCTGGTTCTGCTTCCTGTTAAAGGGAAGTTTTCCCTTGCTGCTGTCACCAAGTGCTGCTCATGGCTTAATGTTGGGTCATCTTATGCTTCATCATGTATACTCAAGATTTTAGTTATTAACAAATATCTTAATTTATCCTAAAAGTGGTTGGTTGTATTCTTTGAGCAACAGTAAACAGATGTCACTGTTTGGAGACACAAAGGGGTAAAATTCATACATATGACTGAAAACAATGAGTGACTTTGAACTGAATGAACCTGTGTCTGCTGTTTATTGCAGAACTATGAATAAGGGGAAGTGCAGTTCTCCATATTTTTCTCCATATTGTTTCCTTCTCCAAGCCTTCTTAATACAGTTGAACAAGCTTTTTACACTCTGGTTAAAGAAAAAGCAATTCCAAAAGAGTATGTCTCTCACAAGTGGTTCAAAACTCAAACTAAGAGATTCACAGCATCGTAGCACAGAGTCTGCTCTCCTGAGGGTGACATCCTGTCCCTAGACTCAGTAAATCACATTATTATAATTGTTTATAGATCTATCTGCTGCCTTTGTCACAGTTGACCACTCCGTCCTCTTAGACCACCTTCAGTATGTTGTTGGCATTCAGTGGCTGTTCTCTGGTTTGCCTCCTACCTCCAGGACAGATCAGCAACTATTAAAATGGATCATGTGTCCTCTTCTTCTGCATCTATCACATGTGGAGCACCACAAGGTTCCATATTAGGCCCTATTCTATTTCCCATTTACATGCTTCCTCTGGGGTCTATTTGAAGAAGATATGTCTTTTACCATTGCTATGCAGATGACACCCAGCTGTACCTCCCCCTCAATCCTGCTGATCCCAGCTGTTTTAACTCCTGCTGAGCTGCATTGAGGATGTTAAATCCTGGATGACAAAAAGCTTCCTGCAGCTAAACCAGGATAAAACTGTGGCTCTAATTTTCAGACTTTTGCAAAACCTCAGTAAATACTCTTGTGCCTCTAAAACTGAATGTTAACGTCCTCTCAAGAAATCTCAGTATTATCTTTTATTCTGGTTTAAAACTTGATAAACAAATGACGTATGTTGTCAGCAGCAGCTTCTTCCATCTTAGATCATTTACAAAACTAAAATCATTTCTGTCTGTTAAGGATTTAGAGACCATGGTAGATGTGTTTATCTCCTCCTGCACTGACTACTGTAATTCTCTGTACACAGGAATTAGTCAGTCAGCTGTATCTCACCAGCTGGTTCAAAATGCTGCAGAGAGACTCCACACTGGCACCAAAAACCTCACCAGAGACCTCATCACTCCTGCATTGACCTCTCTTCACTGGTTACCAGTAAAATGCAGAATGTTTGTAAAGCACTGCATGGACCGCTTCAGCTTATCTTTCTGAATTTCTGACCCCCTAAGATCTGCTGACCAATCACTGTTTGTCATTTCACACCCACAGTTAAAATCCAAAGCTGATCAGGTATTTTCCATTGTCGATCTTAAACTGTGCAACAGTTTGTCTCTCATTATTAGATTCTCCCACTCAACTGATGTTTTTAAAACCTGTTTTGAGACTCATCTTATTTCTTCAGCCTTTTAATAATTATCATGTAGACATCAATGGTTACACTCTTTATTTTATTTGTTCTCTCTATTGGTGATTCGCTCTCTGTGCAATGCTTTTCTAGGATTTATTTTTATTTATTTTGTTCTACACTATAAATTTGTCTATGTTTACATTTGATTGTATTTCTCAGTCTGTGTAAAGCAGTTGAGTCAATTTCTGTTATTTTTAAATGCTCAATTAATGAATTGACTTGACCTGAAGATCCTTCATAATGACCTTACAATGGAAGTGATGGAGGACTAAATCCACAGTCGTCCTTCTGTGTAAAAATGTATTTAAAAGTTTATCTGAAGCTAATATGAAGCTTCAGCGTCCAAATGAGTCAAATCCAGTAGATATCTTTCAACTTTACAGTCTTTTTAGTGGCAAAGTCCCTCTTTTTGTTTCTATACTTCCACCTGCAGCTCAACAGGGAAACACAAAGAGGAGAATTTGATGCTAAAAAGACTGTAAATGTGTCAGATATCCACTTCATATGACTAACTCAGACTGCTGAAGCTGAATAGAAGCTTCACACACACTTTAAATGTCTATCTGGACACACTGTGGATGAAGGAGATCTTTTAATATCCAGTATGAACAGGAGGAATGATCACAGCCAGGAAAACCTCTTTCACTGCTCATATGGACACCTGACTGCTGGTTTAAGACACACTGGAAACATTGTGAATCGTCCTTTAAAGGATAACTGAATCATGACTTACTTCTGTAGCAAACAAATGCTTTCTTCTCATCACAGTTCTTTTCCTCCCATCTTCCAGAATGGCTGAAGTCTGCTGCCACACAATTCTCATTGCCGTCATTAGGTTCCGTTGACCAGTACCTAAAGGAGGAGTTACTTCCATCAGACCACTTCCAGGAGTCTCTGAAGAGGCCGATCCAGACTATTTGTCCTGCAGGTATCAGATCCTTCACCTTCTGGTTCTCTTCTTCATTCCTCACACTGGCCAGGTCTGTGTAGTGCTCTCTGCAGTGGCTCTGGGCTCCAGTCCATGTCATGGTAGTGTTGATGAGGACAAATGTCACATTGGACCCTGAAAATAGACCACAGTGAAAAGCTGTGTAGAAGTGACTTACAGTTTTCCGGTGTCTTGGTAGCCTACAGCTACAGACATTTTGTTGCATGTCGTTCCCCTCTTACTCCCCCTGTTTCCTGTCTGTTACTTTACATTAGTGAATAATGAATAATGCCAGTTTCAGAACCACTTCAATAAAAGAATGCATTCATTATAATAATAATTAAAGACACTGACATCTTAAGAAATGTTAATGAGTATTTTTAACAGCCTTCACATGTCTACACTTTACTCTTTAGACGTTCTGTATCCAGTGGTGGAAAGTAACTAAATACATTTACTTAAGTACAATTTTGAGGTGATGATTGTGTTTATTACTATTTTTGAATGATACATTTCAGTATGGAGCTGCATGCAAGCACACATTGATCCATAAAGGCACATCAGAGCCACTTTGCCTCCTTTTCTTACCCCTTTCGACTGAGGCAGTGACGTGGGATAAACTTGTTTAATGATGGAGTTGAATGGGTCAACAGGATTCATATAAACTGACTTCATGACTCAACTTCACACCTTGAATTGAACACAGGGCTCACATTTATGTGCTTTATATGGAACTGACTACTTTGGACCAAATCTGTAGGAATTTGAACACTAATTTGAAAAGAATGAACCACTAGTTATAACTCTCACCTCTGACATCAGAGCAGACTGCCTGATAGGATTTGGTACAACTCTCATCGTTCCATTTTCCATGATCATACATGTGTGTGCAGTGTTCTCCACTGAGATAGTTGTCTGGATTGTTAGGTTTCCAATTTCTGAACTCAGCCTCCCCGTGTTTGTAGAAATTTCTGTCAGACAGCGACCACCTCCAACTGTTCACGTCATCGTACAGTCCTATCCAGGCTCGCTGAAAGCAAGATTTTATTGTGTTATACAGCATTTGTCCTTGTTCAGCTTCAAGGACGATTCACAATGTTTCCAGTGTGTTAAACCAGCAGTCAGGTGTCCATATGAACAGTGAAAGAGGTTTTCCTGGCTGTAATCATACCTCCTGTTCATACCGGATATTAAAAGATCTCCTTCAAATGTGCTTTCAATGGAAGTGATGGAGGCCAAAATCCACAGTGTGTCCACACAGTAAAAGGTTTGGATACACCTTCCCATTGATTGGTAGCATTTATTCATATTCATTATTATTGTTTTCATTGTATTTATTTTTTAAATTAAACTTTAAATTTTTACTTGCTTAAACAGACTTCTCTTTTCTGTTTTAACTCATCAAGAACTTCAAGCTGCATTTCGTAAAAAAAGTACATTTTAACACAGAAGGAGGACTGTTGATGTAGTCCTCCATCACTTCCATTGTAAGGTCATCATGAAGGATCTTCTAATGGTCAGTATGAACAGGAGGAATGATTACAACAAGAAACACAGATCTCATGTTCATTTGATGACTGACTGTTGTTTTAAGACAGTTATATAAAATTGTGAACCCGTCCTTTAAAGCTGATCAATACTTTTGCATAAAATTTCCATTCACACTCTGACTTTAAGAGTAGATTTTACTTAAAGTAACAGATACACTTTTACTTGCTTGTGCTAGTAATTCAGTGATTTAATGGTACAAAATAATATAATAGTTATTATATTTATTAACATAATGATGATGGTGAAAGTGATGATAATTAATGTTACACAGCACCAGCTTTGTACACACCTTCCCATTGACTGGTATTATTTGTACATTGTTTAAATTGTCTGCTCTTTTTTTCTTGTACGTCAAAGGAACTTTATGAAAAAAAGTTTCTTCTTATTCTTTTCATATTATTATAATTAATAATTATTACATTATTCAGATATTGTATTTTGTTGTCCAGTTTCCTGATATTTACACATATTGCACATTTTGCTTTCTGATATTTCTCCCTCATAAAGTTCCACTTAAAAACAAACTCATTGGGCCATATTTATCAAGAAAGTGGAACATTTGCACTAAAATGTTCATCATAAGCTGAAGAAAATGTACTAAAGCAGCAACTTTACTCACATAGCTGTATTCCGTGTTGTTCATTTTTCTTAAATCTGTCATGTTGTTCAGTATCGTCACATCCTCCATGTTGTCTATCGTGGCCAGGTCAGTGTATTTGTCTCTGCAGTAACTCTGTGCTTCAATCATGTTCTTTAGCTCATAAACAAAGTGGTACTGACGTTGAACATGTGATGAGACGGCACACAGCACTGTGATGACAGACATGCACAATAATTAGATCTGACCTAAAAATGACATTACATTTCATTATATTCAGGTGTGTCATTGTTTTTGGCAGTAAAAATTATGGATGTGAACTTTGAATATGGATGTAATGACCATAAAAATCTCAAACTAACATTTTTCATTGATTTAGAGTGTCAATTAATGGTAAAGTTTTGTAAAACTAAAGCAATCATGTTTAAAATTCTCACAATGATGTAGATATTATAATCACTCAAATACCAAAATACTTCATTTTAATAATAAAATGGGAAATTAAACACTTGCCTGATGCAGCTGTCATGCAGAGAAGAACTTTCTCCATCATCGTCTGTCTCTTTCTGCTTCTCTCTTTTAGTCTGTGACTGTTGACATGCAACTGTAGATGATATATTAAACTCTTCCATAACATCATTTTCATTGGCACCATGCAAAGTGGCCATGGTGTTTGTTATTTTCCTATCAGGCTCGTCAGTTTAACACTGGCCCATTATGTAGTTTCTCTGATGCTGTACTGAATATCAGGTCAAGAATGATCCTCTTTTCCAAAACAGTTTGATATTGGTTTGTTTATTCCAGTAAAAGTAAAATTTTGCTCTCAAAGGGCCATTATCACTACTTGTTTTTCTTGGAATTCCTAGTCTTGAATTGTTTCTCTTATCAACATTTGCTACAGCACTACTGTTTTGCACACATTAGACATCTTCCAAAAGAAAATTGGTTAATTTGAGAAGCCTTTCGTGTCTGTCAGTGTTCCATGCTTTTAACACGTGTGTCAACATGTGTCAGTATAGAAGGGAACGAGATCATTTGGGCCTATCAAATAGCATCCTGTTGTTCCTCTGGTGTCGCTGTGCTCTCTAAACCTTTGGAATCAGCTGTTGGTGTTCCTTGTGTAGACGTGTCTGTGCTCAGCATCTTTAAAGAGGAAGTGGTTATGCTGCACACTGTGCTTTTGCATCTTCTCTTGTATTTCCTGTTGAGACAGAGTCTGTATTATTTGTATGTGCCTCATATTTGCATATTTCCAGCTCTTTGGCTAACAGAACAGCATCCAGTAAATCTGCCATCATGTTCACAGGCCTGTTGGTGAGCAGATCATTAATTAATACTGTCAGAGAACACTCCCCATCAGAGGACTCAACCCTGCCAGGTTTCCTTTAATGCTGCAGAGAATATTAACAATAAAGCTGGGCTGATCTGGTCCAGGTGTTTGTCTTTCCTTTAAAGTAGAAGGCAAACCAGTGTTAGAAATCACTGTGCATAGGAATACTGAAAACGGATTAGCCAAATCAACAATAGAAATCCACTTACTATCTGATGGAACCTGTGATGAGATAAGGTGCATGAGCAAATACTGCTGCATTCACCACCTGCTCGTCTCATCAGCTCATCTCAGGAGATATTGATGTTCTGACCTGTGAGGTTTCACATGTAACAATAATTCCTGTGTTCAAGAATGAGTTAAAAAGTGATGTTGTGGCCTCTATAGTCTCTGGTTTCAATGGATATTGATCTTTACATGAGCTGTAGTCTGATTTAGGTACTGTTTCAATTGGTTGCATGTGCTTAATCAGACCAACATCGTATTTAGTTTTAGTCCAGAGTGTTGTAGGAATATCTATCAGCTGAGGGGAGTCAGTTGTTAATTGAACCACGGTTGTTGTTTTTTCTGTGCAGGCCTTCAGTTTATAAGTGTACACCTCTTTTACCTATGAATGTCATACTGCACTTCCTGTTTTTGCATGCTTTTTCCAGCAGTTCTGAGCTGGACCCTGAGGGTTGCAGGTCCCATCGGTACATGTGCAGTGATGTGACCCACCCCAGGTGTATATATTGACCTGGGAAGCCTGATACTCTGGTGACTAACCCTTTTTCCCTGTCCCCATCTTGTGTGATTCCAGACAGTAGTGTGGTGTATGATTCTTTTACTGTGATGATCGTTGCTCTCGCAGCATGAATGTACCCACCACTATATTTTGAAGGATTTGGGAATTCAGCCTGCTTTATAGTGGAAATAGTAGTCCCAAAAGTCAACCACAAATTTAATTTATTACTACTACCTTGAAGGGTCATTTCAAGGGTCAACATCACAACCACTTATCGACATGATACACCACAGGGTTCAACCAAACTGACGAGTTGAGAGTGAGAAGGGGCTGCATATTGAGCACTTCTTTATATCCACTGTAATGTGTGCTTCCTTCATCTTGTATTGGTAAAGGTACAGCGTACCATTCTCTGACAGTATGTTAGAATGACCTATTGCGGCTGGAGTACGCAGTGGCAAAGAGGATCAGGAGAAGTTGGTCCGGTGCACCATATTTTTAGTTTATTGGAAAAACGGTTAAATGACAAAACAAAATGACGCAGGAGAGCTATGGCGACATGACAGAGACCGATCCAGTTCCAGCAACCAGCAACAACCAGGACAGGTGGAAAATGGCGCCTTTTATCCTTTGTGTCTGGCATTGCTTATTGGAAAGCTCCATCCACAGGTGTACCTAAAATAGATTATCTCTGGATTTAACATTAAAGACAATTTATTTTTCACCCATAATCTCCATGCTTCACTCAGAAAAGAAAATATTTACAAACATGAACAAACCCCAAAACTAAACCAAAAATACACATATTCTAACCTACTACCAAAAAGAAAATCCCCCCTCTTCCTGTCCCCACTTGGTCTCTCCCGGGAACCTTTAAAATGGTGTTCGTACCCCTGGGGACCCTTTTGGCTGAACACCTGGAGCAGACACAAGACAGGTAAGAGAAAAACCACTTATGCACATTCACACCTTACTTTAACTTAGCACTTGTTTAAAACACATTCATATTGCCTACACATTTCAAACAAACAATTTAACAGATCTACACATTTATTCTTTCCCTCCTGTCACCCCTCCAGGAACTCTGCTGTACTCCTGTGACAGAAGACATCCTCTCAATCAAATAAGGTTTTCACTATACATGTGCAAAATATAAATGTGCAAATATGCAATGTGCAAATGGCAATAAAGTGCTTTCATTAAAAGTGTCGTGTGCAATTATTTAAAGTGCATAATCCCAAATATTTAAAATTAAAGTGACTTTTCCATACACCCAGTTCCAAGTACACAAACCAAAACCCCCCAGTCATCAGTAACGGAGGCTCTTCGTTACACAGTAATTCCACTAGCTCCCATTGTTACCAGTATTGTCCCACTCATTTTAGGAGCTGGAATGAAATCACATCTCTTAATTACTGATTCTATTGTCTCTGACTTAACTAATAATCAACTTTTAGTGCCAGTGTGGGCATAGCTTTGTAGGCTTTATGACAAAACACTTCAAAACTTGGTTTGTCTGCGTTTTTGTTATCATTATCTCTCATTTTTCTGTTTTACTGGTGTTACATACTCCCCCCTGTTGGGTGGGGTATGTATAACCTGTGATATTCTATTCATCATGTGTCGTGCTTTCTCCCAGGTGGCCCTGATCTGGTGACTGAGGGAGGACATATAAAGAGGGCAGGAATATGGTTTGCACTCTCTCTTCTCCACTTTCCACCCTCGGCAGCAGTTGATTGTTCCTGCGCTTGTTATGCTATGCTTTGGCTTTGCCTTTGTTAGTCTGTGGTTTGTTTGGTGGGTCCGGTAGTCTGTTTTTGCGGCTTTATGTCGGTTTAGTTTTTATGCAGATTTAGGTTCGAGGGGAGAGCCAAGATCTGACGACCCTTTGTGGGTTGGTGTGGATGTCTTCCCTTCATTTTCTTCTTTTTGGCCAGGTCACCAGCTTTTGATAGTAGTTGTTGTTTTTAGTTAATAAATTGGTTTAATTATTGTGAACTATCCTGACTTTAATTATGTTGGGCCTTCTGTGGATGAGCTGTTTTTAGAGGGTCGTAACAAATGGCTTCTTGACCTAATTGGGTTTGTATCTACTTGTGGGTTTGGCAGTTCTTCACCCATGTCTCTGTGTGTCCATGGTCTGAACGCATTCTGAGTTTGGAGGATCTCTCTCTCTCTCTCTTTTGGAAGTAATCGTAAAAGGAAATGAAAAGTTTAAAGATCATTTCAACAGCACCCCTATTACTCTTGTTGAGTCATACAAATACTTAAGAATTTGGCTTGACAGCAAAATGTCACTCAAGATTGATGTTCAACAATTGGCTTCAAAAATTAAAACTCAAACTAGGCTTCTTCTTAGAAATAAATCATGTCTCTCTTCTTCCAACAATAAAACTGTTGTGGAGTCTACCTTCATGTCTTTCCTTGAAAATGGAGATAAGCTGTATTGTCATCAACACATCAGCAATTAAGCTCTGTTCATCACAGTGTATTATACTTTATTGCAAATGTTCTCTACTATCACATTGTTGGATGGACTTCCTTACAGTTAAGAAGAAATAACCACCTCATGTTAATCATAATTGTATTTATTGGAACAATGTACAGTTTTAAATACAAATGTTAACATTTGATGCACTGCACCACAGTTAGCTTAAATTAATTTTCATCTGCAGTCCCTTAAAGTTCAAACATATAACAGCACAATAACAACAGGACAAAGCAACAAACGCACAGGACACATAATACAAAGTACAAAGCTACACACAACAGCGCTTCACATACACCCATAATATCAAGTAAAAATTGATCATGTAAGCTTGTCATACATAAAGCTTCCAAACTAACTCACATCTCTCCTGTAATTTAAATATAATAACTACAGAACACGGTCCAGTAACTACTGAACCTTAGAAATCCCTCATGCATGTTGGCAAAACTGGTTTCAGGTGCTATGCAGCTTCTGAACTGCAAACTGCCCTCAAACTCAAGTCTTACAGTCACCTTGGAGATTGTAGCGTCATTATGTTTTTTCTATTGATTCTTGTAACTGTTTTTTAATTAATAATTAGTTATTTCTGTCCAGTGATTATGTTCCTGTTTCATGAATGTTTCTTGTTCTCAGGTCTTATTTTTGGAAAAGAGATCTGAATCTCAATGAAGCTGCCTGATTAGGTAAAAAATTGTGTTTGATGATGGTCTATCATTATCAATGATAATAGATCATAAACTCCATTGTTTGTCAATCATAACAAAGTGTCTAATTCCATTACAGTATTTTAAACCTGGACAAAGTCTACTCTGTCTATGTGCTGCTCTTGCATGTGTGTCCCTTGGCTCCATCTCCAGAGTTGGGTGTCCGGCCTTCGTCTGTACCATCTATTTCAACTTTCAGCACTGAGGGAGACACTTGTGTCAGCAAAAGCAAAAGTCAAAACATAGCAAACTGATTGATTTGCATTATATTTAACAGACTGTTGGTCTCACAAACAACTTGACTCAAACATCAGCCAATCTCCTCTCTTCTCCCGTCTTGGGCCAAAGCCTCCGTTTGACAGAAAACTGAACCTTTTTGCTGAAAATTCAATTTTACTTTAACCATGGGTGGACATTTTCATCTTCACACCAGCAGTTTTTCACACCTTTCTTACTATTTTATTCATAGGTACCCCTGTACTAATGTGTGACTGCAGATATTAGATAGATAAAGCGGCTCAGCTTCTCATAATTTTCAGATTTTGTTGTTCTCTTAAATCGAGGTAGATTTGCATTGTAACTTTTATTCTCACATTTTGTGCCCAATTGTACTTTAGCTTTACTTTATTTTATTACATTCTCTAAACTGTTTAATATCTATATTAATTGTATTTAAATGTAATTTTACGCTTTTCATTTGGCATTTTGTCTCAACACTTTTTATGTTTTAGTACATAGTATTGAATTGCCTTGTTGTTGTGCTGCACAAACAATGTACCTAAACGACCATATTGCCGTTTTTTAATCTTCTTATAAACACACAGGTTGTCTTTTCGAGTTTTATTGCAATATCCGGATCTCCCAGTTTGCCAGTGTAAGGCAGTAGCCTAAACGAGCCACTGGGTGGCACTGTTGCGGTATCTATTGCCCTGAGAATTTAGCAATGATCACATTGTTCCTTACAGCACAGTGTATTCCTGAAAGTAATTTTGAAGTTTACTTTCACTACTTCATAAGATAAGCAGTGTTAATCAGTGATGGGAGAAACAAAGCTTTTATGAACCAGTGAATCATATGAAGCAGTTGTGTTAAAAATGGTTCAGTTTCCAAGCATTTGATACAGTCTAAATGGCGACATCTGCTGGACAACGTTGGCGTTGCTTTTATATGTGAGGATTCAGGGTGAGATGTCAGGCAAAATATAAATAAACTCACTGCTGTCATCTGTGTGATGTTTTCTGTCATATTTTATCCGACAAAGGTTATTTACCAAAAACCATCTCGGTGTGTGTCACATTAATCAAAGTGTCCCAGACTGCTTCTCAATGAAAATTTAGCAAATGCAGAAATGTCTTCCAGTCATAAAAGTTGGAGGAATCCTAATTTAAACATTATTGGAGATTGACAAGCACCCGTTCCACCATCAACCCCTATGATTCAACCAACACACTCCCAGTCCAACCCTCTCTCCTCAAATTTACGTTCCCACACAACTAAACTGCATTCTCTATTACGTTTCTATGAAAATGTATTTTGTCCGCGATTACGTTTGTTAGTAACGTATCACGAATACGTTTCTAATCAACATATCTTTGCTTTCCTACAATGCTATTAGGTATTTCAATTCGAACAACCTTTCTCTACTTTAACATACATATATATTGGTGACAGGCTTACGCGTTTTTCTAAACAAACCTGGATTTGTCCTTTTTCAACGTGACGGTACTCATTTTAATTAATGGATTGATTTATAATTGCTGTGTATCTTGTATCTCCACTGACATCTGATGATTTGCGCATTATGACCGCGTTTTAAGTAACCGCCTGCCATCGCTGTGAAGAATAAAATGAGCGAAAGAAATGACGAACTCAAATTTTCTGGCCATTGTTGTCTAACCTCATAAGAAGGGACTGAAAAAAGGAAGAAATCCTAAATGTGTCAAAGGGAATTCCCAGTGACGTCATGCGTAGGAAGATCCCACAAAATAGACCCCCCTGACCCCGCCCCCCACAACACCCCCTTTTTTCGCTTTACTTTGTCTTCTTCGTCGCTCTTTTGACAGACAGTGGATGGCTCAAAGAACCAGACAGACTAGCGACACCATGTGTGTCTCCATTGAAATGACATCTTCATTCTTGAAAACCCGAGGTTGCAAGCAAGACGAGTTGGCGGGTTTTCAGTCCGCCAAAAGAGTAATTCGTAAAATGCTGGCGCGCGCGCAAACACCCACCCCTCCCCCACACGCACAAATATATAGCATATGTCTAAAATAAAGCAACATCTTTACGTGTTCTGAACATAAATTATATATATATATATATATATATATATATATATATATATATATATATATATATATATATATATATATATATATATATGTTTCATATCTTGTATTAATCACTTATGGAAAAATTTAAAAGATGATCATTCTTACAGTTAAATACACTCAGCGAGCACTTTATTAGGAACACCTGTGCAATCTAACATACTGCAGTACACCACCACCCACTGTGACCTCAATAATAAACATGAAGTAGAATCATCACCTTTCTGACAAAAACTGAAAATGTATCAACTTCATAAAAGTAGAATTTATAACAAAGCTGATGTATTGGAGAATGTTATTTAAGACTTTTCCTACTCATCATTCATATTATACAATACAGTCTTCACATCTTCATCTTCCTTTATATTCCATAAATGTGGTTAAATTCTCATTTAAATAAGGTTTGAATGTTTTGTGGAATTCACGCAACATCTTTTTAAAAACATTTCTTAAACACACAAATCAGTAACTTTCCAGTAAAGTTTTGGACAACTGGAGTGAGAGATGATGTTTATAGTGTAAAGAGATATGTACAGTAAATAATATTTCTTTCCTATTCTCATTTTTTCCTTTTTCTTTTGTAGTATCAATATAATATTTTTATTTAATGTAATTCTGTTTATTTGGTGTTTGAGATTTTATGAGACGTGTTTGTGAATGCTTATAGCTTGCTAGCTGTTTACTTAAACTCATGCACAGCTGACTATATGCAGGTAAAAGTGTGTTTGAATATATGTGAATGTGTTTGTGTTCAGATCAAATCAATCCTTATTCAGAGTCAGTTTTTTTGTTTTAGCATACAGAACATACAATTTCTATAAAAGCCTTTAGTATAATTCTGTTGATTTTCTATATTTTTCTTCTTGTCAACAAATCTCATGTTTGAGATGCTTTGGATAGAAACACAATACTTGTTAGTAGATCAGTTCACTGCTGGTTTGGATCCAAACATGAAGAAAAATATAGAAAATCACCAGAATGATCCTTTAAGTCTTTTATAGAAATTGTGAGGTTTGTGTCCATAATCAAATAAAATAATTCCTAATGAGGTGACAGCACAAATATACATACAGTAGGATCAATATTCATATGATTTAAAGACCACAAGAAAATATATTTTACACTTTTAAAGGTTGAAGGAAAAAATCTTTCATGGAAATAGATGGAGCAACTTCTACACAACATTAAAGCTCATCTTTTTTTGAAATGTTCCTCTTCTTTGTCTTCTTCTCGACCTTGTGGAAGACTTTTCCATCGGACTGCTTCCTCCAGCTCAGTTTGACGTCTCCATTCACCCCCTTCTGCTTCAGCTTCTGTTGGAGCTGAGATACAAAAACATTTACTGTCCTGAATATCAGTCACACACAATGGTGGAAGGAGTACTCAGACCCTTTACTGAAGTACAAATACAGCAGTGTCAAAGTACTCCATCACCAGTAAAAGTACTGCATGAAAAACCTACAACAGTAAAAGTACATAAGTATTAGTAGTAGTATCTGAGGGGTCGTGAGATGATTAATGGGAGAGGAAAGAAGAAAAAACAAGTTCTGATACACAAATCTATTTTCAGTTTTTGGACTTTTGTATTTTAAAAGCTTGTTATATTATCCATTGTGTCAAATCTGCATCTGAAAAGTAACTAAAGCTGTCAAATAAATGTAGTGGAGTAGAAAGTACAATATTTCCCTCTGAAATGTAGAAAGTAGCATCACATGGAAATACTCAAGTAAAGTACAAGAACCTCTAAACTGGACTAAAGTACTTGAGTAAATGTATTTAGTTACTTTCCACCATTGTTGACTGGAAACTTTTCACTAAAAGCTCTTGTTCAGTGACATTTTCTTCATCTGGAATCAAACATGATCTACCTGCTTCAAGATGTTCTCCAACACAGCAGGGTCATTCAGATCCAGATCAGAGTTCCTCAGACTCAGTCGCACCACAAGCTTTGAAACAGACGCTTTGAAAAACAAACAGGCTTCATCAGTTCACTTTGTCTTTTGAGTGTTGTTTCAGTGACACATTTTTCATACCAACATATAAACTGAACAAAAATCAACGTCCCAAACTCAACTTAAACACACACACAAAGTCAGCTTAGTTGCTAGGGATAGGAGTAAGTTCATCCATGTGTCCTCCTCGTCTCCATCTGTATACACTGATGTACTGGAAATACATGTTACTAACTTGGTTTCTTCTCTGGAGTGTTTGTGGTTTCTTGTCTTGTAGGAAAATCTGGAGGGATGGCGGCGTTGTCCTGTGGGCCTCCTGCCTTGACAGCTTCTACTGCTATAAATGTTATGATAATTATTAGTCACATCATTATTATTATTATCAGTGTTATTATTATTGTTGTTGTTATTATGCTTCTTTGTGTCTCTCTCTACGTCCCTCTTTCTTTCTCTCAACCCAACCGGTCAAGGCAGATGGCGTCCACCTAGAGTCTGGTTCTGCTTGAGGTTTCTTCCTGTTAAAGGGGAGTTTTCCCTTGCTGCTGTCACCAAGTGCTGCTCATGGCTTAATGTTGGGTCATCTTATGCTTCATCATGTATACTCAAGATTTTAGTTATTAATAAATATCTTAATTTATCCTAAAAGTGGTTGGTTGTATTCTTTGAGCAACAGTAAACAGATGTCACTGTTTGGAGACACAGAGGGGTAAAATTCATACATATGACTGAAAACAATGAGTGACTTTGAACTGAATGAATCTGTGTCTGGGGAAGTGCAGTTCTCCATATTTTTCTCCATATTATTTCCTTCTCCAAGCCTTCTTAATACAGTTGAACAAGCTTTTTACACTCTGGTTAAAGAGAAAGCAATTCCAAAAGAGTATGTCTCTCACAAGTGGTTCAAGACTCAAACTGAGAGATTCACAGCATCATAGCACAGAGTCTGCTCTCCTGAGGGTGACAAATGACTCTATCCTGTCCCTAGACTCAGTAAATCTCATTATTATAATTGTTTATAGATCTATCTGCTGCCTTTGTCACAGTTGACCACTCCGTCCTCTTAGACCACCTTCAGTATGTTGTTGGCATTCAGGGGCTGTTCTCTGGTTTGCCTCCTACCTCCAGATCAGCATCTATTAAAATAGATCATGTGTCCTCTTCTTTTGCATCTATCACATGTGGAGCACCACAAAGTTCCATATTAGGCCCTATTCTATTTCCCATTTACATGCTTCCTCTGGGGTCTATTTGAAGAAGATATATCTTTTACCATTGCTATGCAGATGACACCCAGCTGTACCTCCCCCTCAATCCTGCTGATCCCAGCTGTTTTAAATCCTGCTGAGCTGCATTGAGGATGTTAAATCCTGGATGACAAAAAGCTTCCTGCAGCTAAACCAGGATAAAACTGTGGCTCTAATTTTCAGACTTTTGCAAAACCTCAGTAAGTACTCTTGTGCCTCTAAAACTGAATGTTAACGTTCTCTCAAGAAATCTCAGTATTATCTTTTATTCTGGTTTAAAACTTGATAAACAAATGACGTATGTTGTCAGCAGCAGCTTCTTCCATCTTAGATCATTTACAAAACTAAGGTCATTTCTGTCTGTTAAGGATTTAGAGACCATGGTAGATGTGTTTATCTCCTCCTGCAGTGACTACTTTAATACTCTGTATGTAGCTAATTAATGGTCTGTCAGCTGACGCAAGACTCATTGGTACCAAAAACAGAGACCTCATCACTTATTTACTTCTTAGCGAACTAAGCTAAATTGAAGATCTTTCGATAGTCAGTATGAAAAGGAGGAATGATTACAATGAGAAAACCTCTTTCACTGATCATTTGGACACCTGACTGCTGGTTTAAGAGACACAGGAAACATTTTGAACTGTCCTTTAAAGGCTAACTGAGTCATGACTTACCTTTGTAGCAAACAAATGCTCTCTTCACATCACACTTCCAGTCCTCCCATCTTCCAGAATGGCTGAAGTCTGCTGCCACACAATTCTCATTGCCGTCATTAGGTTCCCATTTAGACCAGTGCCTAAAGGAGGAGTTACTTCCATCAGACCACTTCCAGGAGTCTCTGAAGAGGCCGATCCAGACTGTTTGTCCTGCAGGTATCAGATCCTTCACCTTCTGGTTCTCTTCTTCATTCCTCACACTGGCCAGGTCTGTGTAGTGCTCTCTGCAGTGGCTCTGGGCTCCAGTCCATGTCATGGTAGTGTTGATGAGGACAAATGTCACATTGGACCCTGAAAATAGACCACAGTGAAAAGCTGTGTAGAAGTGACATAGAGTTTTCCGGTGTCTTGGTAGCCTACACCTACAGACATTTGTTGCATGTCGTTCCCCTCTTACTACCCCTGTTTCCTGTCTGTTACTTTACATTAGTGAATAATAAATAATGCCAGTTTCAGAACCACTTCAATAAAAGAATGCATTCATTGTAATAATAATTAAAGACACTGACATCTTAAGAAATGTTAATAGTATTTTTAACATGTTAAGAGTATTTTTAACAGCCTTCACATGTCTACACTTTACTCTTTAGACGTTCTGTATCCAGTGGTGGAAAGTAACTAAATACATTTACTTAAGTACAATTTTGAGGGGATGATTGTGTTTATTACTATTTTTGAATGATACATTTCAGTATGGAGCTGCATGCAAGCACACATTGATCCATAAAGGCACATCAGAGCCACTTTGCCTCCTTTTCTTACCCCTTTCGACTGAGGCAGTGACGTGGGATAAACTTGTTTAATGATGGAGTTGAATGGGTCAACAGGATTCATATAAACTGACTTCATGACTCAACTTCACACCTTGAATTGAACACAGGGCTCACATTTATGTGCTTTATATGGAACTGACTACTTTGGACCAAATCTGTAGGAATTTGAACACTAACTTGAAAAGAATGAACCACTAGTTATAACTCTCACCTCTGACATCAGAGCAGACTGCCTGAAAGGATTTGGTACAATTGACATCGTTCCATTTTCCATCATCATGCATCTGTGTGCAGTGTTCTCCACTGGGATAGTTGTTTGGTTTCCCAGGGGACCAATTTCTGAACTCAGCCTCCCCGTGTTTGTAGAAATTTCTGTCAGACAGCGACCACCTCCAACTGTTCACGTCATCGTACAGTCCTATCCAGGCTCGCTGAAAGCAAGATTTTATTGTGTTATACAGCATTTGTCCTTGTTCAGCTTCAAGGACGATTCACAATGTTTCCAGTGTGTTAAACCAGCAGTCAGGTGTCCATATGAGCAGTGAAAGAGGTTTTCCTGGCTGTAATCATCCCTCCTGTTCATACTGGATATTAAAAGATCTCCTTCAAATGTGCTTTCAATGGAAGTGATGGAGGCCAAAATCCACAGCGTGTCCACACAGTAAAAGGTTTGGATACACCTTCCCATTGATTGGCAGCATTTATTCATATTCATTATTATTGTTTTCATTGTATTTATTTTTTAAATTAAACTTTAAATTTTTACTTGCTTAAACAGACATCTCTTTTCTGTTTTAACTCATCAAGAACTTCAAGCTGCATTTCGTAAAAAAAAGTACATTTTAACACAGAAGGAGGACTGTTGATGTAGTCCTCCATCACTTCCATTGTAAGGTCATCATGAAGGATCTTCTAATGGTCAGTATGAACAGGAGGAATGATTACAACAAGAAACACAGATCTCATGTTCATTTGATGACTGACTGTTGTTTTAAGACAGTTATATAAAATTGTGAACCCGTCCTTTAAAGCTGATCAATACTTTTGCATAAAATTTCCATTCACACTCTGACTTTAAGAGTAGATTTTACTTAAAGTAACAGATACACTTTTACTTGCTTGAGCTAGTAATTCAGTAATTTAATGGTACATAATAATATAATAGTTATTATATTTATTAACATAATGATGATGGTGAAAGTGATGATAATTAATGTTACACAGCACCAGCTTTGTACACACCTTCCCATTGAATGGTATTATTTATACATTGTTTAAATTTTCTGCTCTTTTTTTCTTGTACGTCAAAGGAACTTTTTGAAAAAAGTTTCTTCTTATTCTTTTCATATTATTACAAAATGAAATTGAAAACATTTTTTCAGATATTGTATTTTGTTGTCCAGTTTCCTGATATTTACACATATCGCACATTGTGCTTTCTGATATTTCTCCCTCATAAAGTTCCACTTAAAAACAAACTCATTGGGCCGTATTTACTAAGGAAGTGGAACATTTGTACTAAAATGTTCATCATAAGCTGAAGAAAATGCACTAAAGCAGCAGCTTTACTCACATAGCTGTATTCCGGGTAGACCATTTTGCTTAAATCTGTCATGTTGTTCAGTATCGTCACATCCTCCATGTTGTCTATCGTGGCCAGGTCAGTGTAATTGTCTCTGCAGTAACTCTGTGCTTCAGTCATGTTCTTTAGCTCATAAACAAAGTGGTACTGACGTTGAACGTGTGATGAGACGGCACACAGCACTGTGATGACAGACATGCACAATAATTAGATCTGACCTAAAAATGACATTACATTTCATTATATTCAGGTGTGTCATTGTTTTTGGCAGTAAAAATTATGGATGTGAACTTTGAATATGGATGTAATGACCATAAAAAAACTCAAAATATCATTTTTCTTTGAGTTAGAGTGTCAGTTAATGGTAAAGTTTTGTAAAACTAAAGCAATCATGTTTAAAATTCTCACAATGATGTAGATATTATAATCACTCAAATACCAAAATACATCATTTTAATAATAATATGGGAAATTAAACACTTGCCTGATGCAGCTGTGATGCAGAGAAGAGCTTTCTCCATCATCGTCTGTCTCTTTCTGCTTCTCTCTTTTAGTCTGTGACTGTTAATATGCAACTGTAGATGATATATTAAACTCTTCCATAACATCATTTTCATTGACACCATGCAAAGTGGTCATGGTGTTTGTTATTTTCCTATCAGGCTCGTCAGTTTAACACTGGCCCATTATGTAGTTTCTCTGATGCTGTACTGAATATCAGGTCAAGAATGATCTTCTTTTCCAAAACAGTTTGATATTGGTTTGTTTATTCCAGTAAAAGTAAAATTTTGCTCTCAAAGGGCCATTATCACTACTTGTTTTTCTTGGAATTCCTAGTCTTGAATTGTTTCTCTTATCAGCATTTGCTACAGCACTACTGTTTTGCACACATTAGACATCTTCCAAAAGAAAATTGGTTAATTTGAGAAGCCTTTCGTGTCTGTCAGTGTTCCATGCTTTTAACACGTGTGTCAACATGTGTCAGTATAGAAGGGAACGAGATCATTTGGGCCTATCAAATAGCATCCTGTTGTTCCTCTGGTGTCGCTGTGCTCTCTAAACCTTTGGAATCAGCTGTTGGTGTTCCTTGTGTAGACGTGTCTGTGCTCAGCATCTTTAAAGAGGAAGTGGTTATGCTGCACACTGTGCTTTTGCATCTTCTCTTGTATTTCCTGTTGAGACAGAGTCTGTATTATTTGTATGTGCCTCATATTTGCATATTTCCAGCTCTTTGGGTAACAGAACAGCATCCAGTAAATCTGCCATCATGTTCACAGGCCTGTTGGTGAGCAGATCATTAATTAATACTGTCAGAGAACACTCCCCATCAGAGGACTCAACCCTGCCAGGTTTCCTTTAATGCTGCAGAGAATATTAACAATAAAGCTGGGCTGATCTGGTCCAGGTGTTCGTCTTTCCTTTAAAGGAGAAGGAAAACCAGTGTTAGAAATCACTGTGCATAGGAATACTGAAAATGGATTAGCCAAATCAACAATAGAAATCCACTTACTATCTGATGGAACCTGTGATGAGATAAGATGCATGAGCAAATACTGCTGCATTCACCACCTGCTCGTCTCATCAGCTCATCTCAGGAGATATTGATGTTCTGACCTGTGAGGTTTCACATGTAACAATAATTCCTGCGTTCAAGAATGAGTTAAAAAGTGATGTTGTGGCCTCTATAGTCTCTGGTTTCAATGGATATTGATCTTTACATGAGCTGTAGTCTGATTTAGGTACTGTTTCAATTGGATGCATGTGCTTAATCAGACCAACATCGTATTTAGTTTTAGTCCAGAGTGTTGTAGGAATATCTATCAGCTCAGGGGAGTCAGCTGTTAATTGAACCACGGTTGTTGTTTTTTCTGTACACCTCTTTTACCTATGAATGTCATACTGCACTTCCTGTTTTTGCATGCTTTTTCCAGCAGTTCTGAGCTGGGCCCTGAGGGTTGCAGGTCCCATCGGTACATGTGCAGTGATGTGACCCACCCCCACCTTTCGCAGCATGAATGTACCCACCACTATATTTTGAAGGATTTGGGAATTCAGCCTGCTTCATAGTGGAAATAGTAGTCCCAAAAGTCAACCACAAATTTAATTTATTTTTGCCTACTACCTTGAAGGGTCATTTCAAGTGTCAACATCACAACCACTTATCGACATGATACACCACAGGGTTCTGACCAAACTTCAGTATATGACGAGTTGAGAGTGAGAAGGGGCTGCATATTGAGCACTTCTTTATATCTACTGTAATGTGTGCTTGCTTCATCTTGTATTGGTAAAGGTACAGCGTACCATTCTCTGACAGTAATTCCACTAGCTCCCATTGTTACCAGTATTGTCCCACTCATTTTTGGAGCTGGAATGAAATCACATCTCTTAATTACTGATTGTATTGTCTCTGACTTAACTAATAATCAACTTTTAGTGCCAGTGTGGGCATAGCTTTGTAGGCCTTATGTCAAAACACTTCAAAACTTGGTTTGTCTGTGTTTTTGTTATCATTATCTCTCTTTTTTCTGTTTTACTGGTGTTACATACTCCCCCCTGTTGGGTGGGGTATGTATAACCTGTGATATTCGATTCATCATGTGTCGTGCTTTCTCCCAGGTGGCCCTGATCTGGTGACTGAGGGAGGACATATAAAGAGGGCAGGAATATGGTTTGCACTCTCTCTTCTCCACTTTCCACCCTCGGCAGCAGTTGATTGTTCCTGCGCTTGTTATGCTATGCTTTGGCTTTGCCTTTGTTAGTCTGTGGTTTGTTTGGTGGGTCCGGTAGTCTGTTTTTGCGGCTTTATTTCGGTTTAGTTTTTATGCAGATTTAGGTTCGAGGGGAGAGCCAAGATCTGACGACCCTTTGTGGGTTGGTGTGGATGTCTTCCCTTCATTTTCTTCTTTTTGGCCAGGTCACCAGCTTTTGATAGTAGTTGTTGTTTTTAGTTAATAAATTGGTTTAATTATTGTGAACTATCCTGACTCTTTAATTATGTTGGGCCTTCTGTGGATGAGCTGTTTTTAGAGGGTCGTAACAAATGGCTTCTTGACCTAATTGGGTTTGTATCTACTTGTGGGTTTGGCAGTTCTTCACCCATGTCTCTGTGTGTCCATGGTCTGAACGCATTCTGAGTTTGGAGGATCTCTCTCTCTCTCTCTTTTGGAAGTAATCGTAAAAGGAAATGAAAAGTTTAAAGATCATTTCAACAGCACCCCTATTACTCTTGTTGAGTCATACAAATACTTAAGAATTTGGCTTGACAGCAAAATGTCACTCAAGATTGATGTTCAACAATTGGCTTCAAAAATTAAAACTCAAACTAGGCTTCTTCTTAGAAATAAATCATGTCTCTCTTCTTCCAACAATAAAACTGTTGTGGAGTCTACCTTCATGTCTTTCCTTGAAAATGGAGATAAGCTGTATTGTCATCAACACATCAGCAATTAAGCTCTGTTCATCACAGTGTATTATACTTTATTTCAAATGTTCTCTACTATCACATTGTTGGATGGACTTCCTTACAGTTAAGAAGAAATAACCACCTCATGTTAATCATAATTGTATTTATTGGAACAATGTACAGTTTTAAATACAAATGTTAACATTTGATGCACTGCACCACAGTTAGCTTAAATTAATTTTCATCTGCAGTCCCTTAAAGTTCAAACATATAACAGCACAATAACAACAGGACAAAGCAACAAACGCACAGGACACATAATACAAAGTACAAAGCTACACACAACAGCGCTTCACATACACCCATAATATCAAGTAAAAATTGATCATGTAAGCTTGTCATACATAAAGCTTCCAAACTAACTCACATCTCTCCTGTAATTTAAATATAATAACTATAGAACACGGTCCAGTAACTACTGAACCTTAGAAATCCCTCATGCATGTTGGCAAAACTGGTTTCAGGTGCTATGCAGCTTCTGAACTGCAAACTGCCCTCAAACTCAAGTCTTACAGTCACCTTGGAGATTGTAGCGTCATTATGTTTTTTCTATTGATTCTTGTAACTGTTTTTTAATTAATAATTAGTTATTTCTGTCCAGTGATTATGTTCCTGTTTTATGAATGTTTCTTGTTCTCAGGTCTTATTTTTGGAAAAGAGATCTGAATCTCAATGAAGCTGCCTGATTAGGTAAAAAAAATGTGTTTGATGATGGTATATCATTATCAATGATAATAGATCATAAACTCCATTGTTTGTCACTCATAACAAAGTGTCTAATTCCATTACAGTATTTTAAACCTGGACAAAGTCTACTCTGTCTATGTGCTGCTCTTGCATGTGTGTCCCTCGGCTCCATCTCCAGAGTTGGGTGTCCGGCCTTTGTCTGTACCATCTATTTCAACTTTCAGCACTGAGGGAGACACTCGTGTCAGCAAAAGCAAACATCCGGTCAAAACATAGCAAACCGATTGATTTGCTTTATATTTAACAGACTGTTGGTCTCACAAACAACTTGACTCAAACATCAGCCAATCTCCTCTCTTCTCCCGTCTTGGGCCAAAGCCTCCGTTTGACAGAAAACTGAACCTTTTTGCTGAAAATTCAATTTTACTTTAACCATGGGTGGACATTTTCATCTTCACACCAGCAGTTTTTCACACCTTTCTTACTATTTTATTCATAGGTACCCCTGTACTAATGTGTGACTGCAGATATTAGATAGATAAAGCGGCTCAGCTTCTCATAATTTTCAGATTTTGTTGTTCTCTTAAATCGAGGTAGATTTGTATTGTAACTTTTATTCTCACATTTTGTCTGCCCAATTGTACTTTAGCTTTACTTTATTTTATTACATTCTCTAAACTGTTTAATATCTATATTAATTGTATTTAAATGTAATTTTACGCTTTTCATTTGGCATTTTGTCTCAACACTTTTTATGTTTTAGTACATAGTATTGAATTGCCTTGTTGTTGTGCTGCACAAACAATGTACCTAAACGACCGTATTGCCGTTTTTTAATCTTCTTATAAACACACAGGTTGTCTTTTCGAGTTTTATTGCAATATCCGGATCTCCCAGTTTGCCAGTGTAAGGCAGTAGCCTAAACGAGCCACTGGGTGGCACTGTTGCGGTATCTATTGCCCTGAGAATTTAGCAATGATCACATTGTTCCTTACAGCACAGTGTATTCCTGAAAGTAATTTTGAAATTTACTTTCACTACTTCATAAGATAAGCAGTGTTAATCAGTGATGGGAGAAACAAAGCTTTTATGAATCAGTGAATCATATGAAGCAGTTGTGTTGAAAATGGTTCAGTTTCCAAGCATTTGATACAGTCTAAATGGCGACATCTGTTGGACAACGTTGGCGTTGCTTTTATATGTGAGGATTCAGGGTGAGATGTCATAACTGGCAAAATATAAATAAACTCACTGCTGTCATCTGTGTGATGTTTTCTGTCATATTTTATCCGACAAAGGTTATTTACCAAAAACCATCTCAGTGTGTGTCACATTAATCAAACTGTCCCAGACTGCTTCTCAATGAAAATTTAGCAAATGCAGAAATGTCTTCCAGTCATAAAAGTTTGGGAGGAATTCTAATTTAAACATTATTGGAGGTTGACAAGCACCCGTTCCACCATCAACCCCTATGATTCAACCAACACACTCCCAGTCCAACCCTCTCTCCTCAAATTTACGTTCCCACACAACTAAACTGCATTCTCTATTACGTTTCTATGAAAATGTATTTTGTCCGCGATTACGTTTGTTTGTAACGTATCAGAAATACGTTTCTAATCAACATATCTTTGCTTTCCTACAATGCTATTAGCTATTTCAATTCGAACAACCTTTCTCTACTTTAACATATATTGGTGACAGGCTTACGCGTTTTTCTAAACAAACCTGGATTTGTACTTTTTCAACGTGACGGTACTCATTTTAATTAATGGATTGATTTATAATTGCTGTGTATCTTGTATCTCCACTGACATCTGATGATTTGCGCATTATGACCGCTTTTTAAGTAACCGCCTGCCATCGCTGTGAAGAATAAAATGAGAGAAAGAAATGACGAACTCAAATTATCTGGCCATTGTTGTCTAACCTCATAAGAAGGGACTGAAAAAAGGAAGAAATCCTAAATGTGTCAAAGGGAATTCCCAGTGGCGTTATGTGTCGTAAGATCCCACAAAATAGACCCCCTGACCCCGCCCCCCACAACACCCCCTTTTTTCGCTTTACTTTGTCTTCTTCGTCGCTCTTTTGACAGACAGTGGATGGCTCAATGAACCAGACAGACTAGCGACACCATGTGTGTCTCCATTGAAATGACATCTTCATTCTTGAAAACCCGAGGTTGCAAGCAAGACGAGTTGGCGGGTTTTCAGTCAGCCAAAAGAGTAATTCGTAAAATGCTGGCGCGCGCGCAAACACCCACCCCTCCCCCACCGCACACACACACACACACACACACACACACACAAATATATATGTCTAAAATAAAGCAACATCTTTACGTGTTCTGAACATAGATTATATATATATATATATATATATATATATATATATATATATATATATATATATATATATATATATATATATATATATATATATATATATATATATCACAGATCTATAGATATAGATAGATACATAGATATTTTGATATTAGTTAATGAATGATTTTAACTGTTGTGTTAAAATATGGTGTTTATAGATCGTCGTTAAAATCACGGAGACACCTGTCAGTCACGCCTACAGCTCCACTGAAATGACGTCTGGAAAGTTAATCTCTGTTTTCTGAGGCTAACAGGTCACTGAACACATCATCATATACAGCACAAGGCTGACTGCATTACACGCTCCATGGAGCAAAGTTATTCAATATGACTAACTTTTATGTATTTATATTTTCAGCAGTGGTAGAAGAAATATTCACATCCTTAATGTAAAAATACTCCATTACAAGTAAAAGTCCTGCATAAAAGTATATAGCCTCAGTAGTATCAACAACATGTACTTAAAGTATTAAGGTAAAAGTACTCATTACAGTTACAGTTTATGGTGAATGATATGTTTATTCTGCACATTTGTTGAGTAATTTTACGTTTTTGCTATAATTTTGTTTGACCACAGACAACTACTGACCACAATCTGCAGTCAATGATCTTTATTAACTTCAAGGCAATAATACATCCATTACATTAATAAAGCTTCAGTCCTCAATCATTGAACATTTTAAACATTAATAAACAATAAATTCAAAGATATAGTAGAGAAAGCAAAAGTATAACCATTAACATATCTTCAGTATCTATGGACAGAAATATTAATTAAAATGATCTTGCTTTATTTGATGAAACTGTTCTATTTCAATTGTTTTAACAAGCATTTTGTATTTTAGCAATATCTTATAAATAATCTGTGAATTGCTGATCATTAAAGTGCCTACAACATGTGAAGGATTTGAAAATGTCTGACTTTGATGACATCCTGTGATAGTATCAAGAAAACACCTGCAGCTGCTGTTCTGAACCAGGCTGACACACACTTTAACATTGATTATCTTGTATTAATCACTCATGGAACAATTTAAAAGATGATCATTCTTACAGTTAAATACACTCAGCGAGCACTTTATTAGGAACACCTGTGCAATCTAACATACTGCAGTACACCACCACCCACTGTGATCTCAATAATAAACATGAAGTAGAATCATCACCTTTCTGACAAAAACTGAAAATGTATCAACTTCATAAAAGTAGAATTTATAACAAAGCTGATGTATTGGAGAATGTTATTTAAGACTTTTCCTACTCATCATTCATATTATACAATACAGTCTTCACATCTTCATCTTCCTTTATATTCCATAAATGTGGTTAAGTTCTCATTTAAATAAGGTTTGAATGTTTTGTGGAATTCACGCAACATCTTTTTAAAAACATTTCTTGAACACACAAATCAGTAACTTTCCAGTAAAGGTTTGGACAACTGGAGTGAGAGATGATGTTTATAGTGTAAAGAAATATGTACAGTAAATAATATTTCTTTCCTATTCTCCTTTTTTCCTTTTTATTTTGTAGTATCAATATAATATTTTTATTTAATGTAATTCTGTTTATTTGGTGTTTGAGATTTTATGAGACGTGTTTGTGAATGCTTATAGCTTGCTAGCTGTTTACTTAAACTCATGCACAGCTGACTATATGCAGGTAAAAGTGTGTTTGAATATATGTGAATGTGTTTGTGTTCAGATCAAATCAATCCTTATTCAGATTCAGTTTTTTTGTTTTAGCATACAGAACATACAATTTCTATAAAAGCCTTTAGTATAATTCTGTTGATTTTCTATATTTTTCTTCTTGTCAACAAATCTCATGTTTGAGATGCTTTGGATAGAAACACAATACTTGTTAGTAGATCAGTTCACTGCTGGTTTGGATCCAAACATGAAGAAAAATATAGAAAATCACCAGAATGATCCTTTAAGTCTTTTATAGAAATTGTGAGGTTTGTGTCCATAATCAAATAAAATAATTCCTAATGAGGTGACAGCACAAATATACATACAGTAGGATCAATATTCATATGATTTAAAGACCACAAGAAAATATATTTTACACTTTTAAAGGTTGAAGGAAAAGTCTTTCATGGAAATAGATGGAGCAACTTCTACACAACATTAAAACTCATCTTTTTTTAAATGTTCCTCTTCTTTGTCTTCTTCTCGACCTTGTGGAAGACTTTTCCATCGGACTGCTTCCTCCAGCTCAGTTTGACGTCTCCATTCACCCCCTTCTGCTTCAGCTTCTGTTGGAGCTGAGATACAAAAACATTTACTGTCCTGAATATCAGTCACACACGGTGGTGGAAGGAGTACTCAGACCCTTTACTGAAGTACAAATACAGCAGTGTCAAAGTACTCCATCACCAGTAAAAGTACTGCATGAAAAACCTACAACAGTAAAAGTACATAAGTATTAGTAGTAGTATCTGAGGGGTTGTGAGATGATTAATGGGAGAGGAAAGAAGAAAAAACAAAGTTCTAGTCCAAGATTTCACACTGATCACACTGAATTACAGATTTGACAGTAGATGGCTGACATTATGATGATCCACAATAACACAATGACAAAGTCACTCTGCTCATTTTAGGGAAAAGCTCATTGATGAGGACATAGTTGGACTATAAATTACATTTTATCTGCATAATTTATTCTTTATTCACATTTGGTGACTGCAGTTTGTCAGAGATCAGCTGTGCTTCTCTGGCCTCAGCTCTGAAGTCCAACCCCTCCCATCTGAGAGAGCTGGATCTGAGTGGAAACAAGCTGCAGGATTCAGGAGTGAAGCTGCTGTGTGCATGTTACTGTTGTAGCTGCTGGAGGTGGAGCTAGTTTACACTACTTTATATACAGTTAGCTAGTTTAGTCCACTGGTTCCCAACCTAGGGGTCGGGGCCCTCCAAAGGGTCAGCAGATATATCTGAGGGGTCGTGAGATGATTAATGGGAGAGGAAAGAAGAAAAAACAAAGTTCTGATACACAAATCTGTTTTCAGTTTTTGGACTTTTTGCTGAAATGTGACGTTTCTGAAGGTCTTATCAGTCTGCAGCAGCTGCTCCTCTGAATCCTGCAGGTTGTTGTTGTTCAAGATCATCCTGCTGAGATCTACCTTCTACTCACTGTTACTGTTTACAAGAGGAAAGAAGAAAAAACAACGTTCTGATATCTTTGATTTTTGCTGAAATATTGGATCATTTGAACATTTATTGAAATGAAAGCATGTGAGAAGTTTAGAGGGAAAAATCACTATTTGGTGGAGCTGTTAACAACTCATAGACATGTGAAATGTGACCCTGACTACACAATGCTTTTTGTAAGACGTCAAAAGACAAAAAGGTTGGAAACCACTGGTTTCATCTTTAACAATGTGTTGTATTTTAAAAGCTTGTTATATTATCCATTGTGTCAAATCTGCATCTGAAAAGTAACTAAAGCTGTCAAATAAATGTAGTGGAGTAGAAAGTACAATATTTCCCTCTGAAATGTAGAAAGTAGCATCACATGGAAATACTCAAGTAAAGTACAAGAACCTCTAAACTGGACTAAAGTACTTGAGTAAATGTATTTAGTTACTTTCCACCATTGTTGACAGGAAACTTTTCACTAAAAGCTCTTGTTCAGTTACATTTTCTTCATCTGGAATCTGTGTTTTAATATTCATATTGATTACAATTTAACTTGAGATGATTTATTCTTTCTTCTTTTGACACTAGTCTGCTTTCAGTAATGATGACATATAAATGTTTTAAAGAGATCAAACATGATCTACCTGCTTCAAGATGTTCTCCAACACAGCAGGGTCATTCAGATCCAGATCAGAGTTCCTCAAACTCAGTCGCACCACGAGCTTTGAAACAGACACTTTGAAAAACAAACAGGCTTCATCAGTTCACTTTGTCTTTTGAGTGTTGTTTCAGTGACACGTTTTTCATACCAACATATAAACTGAACAAAAATCAACGTCCCAAACTCAACTTAAACACACACACAAAGTCAGCTTAGTTGCTAGGGATAGGAGTAAGTTCATCCATGTGTCCTCCTCGTCTCCATCTGTATACACTGATGTACTGGAAATACATGTTACTAACTTGGTTTCTTCTCTGGAGTGTTTGTGGTTTCTTGTCTTGTAGGAAAATCTGGAGTCTGAGTTGTGGTCAACGGCTGCAGGGATGTTGCAGGGATGGTGGCGTTGTCCTGTGGGCCTCCTGCCTCGACAGCTTCTACTGCTATAAATGTTATGATAATTATTAGTCACATCATTATTATTATTATCAGTGTTATTATTATTGTTGTTGTTGTTATTATGCTTCTTTGTGTCTCTCTCTCCCTCCCTCCTTCTTTCTCTCAACCCAACCGGTCAAGGCAGATGGCGTCCACCTAGAGTCTGGTTCTGCTTCCTGTTAAAGGGGAGTTTTCCCTTGCTGCTGTCACCAAGTGCTGCTCATGGCTTAATGTTGGGTCATCTTATGCTTCATCATGTATACTCAAGATTTTAGTTATTAATAAATATCTTAATTTATCCTAAAAGTGGTTGGTTGTATTCTTTGAGCAACAGTAAACAGAGGTCACTGTTTGGAGACATAAAGGGGCAAAATTCATACATATGACTGAAAACAATGAGTGACTTTGAACTGAATGAATCTGTGTCTGCTGTTTATTGCAGAACTATGAATAAGGGGAAGTGCAGTTTTCCATATTTTTCTCCATATTATTTCCTTCTCCAAGCCTTCTTAATACAGTTGAACAAGCTTTTTACACTCCGGTTAAAGAGAAAGCAATTCCAAAAGAGTATATCTCTCACAAGTGGTTCAAAACTCAAACTGAGAGATTCACAGCATCATAGCACAGAGTCTGCTCTCCTGAGGGTGACAAATGACTCTATCCTGTCCCTAGACTCAGTAAATCACATTATTATAATTGTTTATAGATCTATCTGCTGCCTTTGTCACAGTTGACCACTCCGTCCTCTTAGACCACCTTCAGTATGTTCTTGGCATTCAGCCAATCAACGTCCCAAACTCAACTTAAACACACACACAAAGTCAGCTTAGTTGCTAGGGATAGGAGTAAGTTCATCCATGTGTCCTCCTCGTCTCCATCTGTATACATTGATGTACTGGAAATACATGTTACTAACTTGGTTTCTTCTCTGGAGTGTTTGTGGTTTCTTGTCTTGTAGGAAAATCTGGAGTCTGAGTTGTGGTCAACGGCTGCAGGGATGTTGCAGGGATGGTGGCGTTGTCCTGTGGGCCTCCTGTCTCGACAGCTTCTACTGCTATAAATGTTATGATAATTATTAGTCACATCATTATTATTATTATTATCAGTGTTATTATTATTGTTGTTGTTGTTATTATGCTTCTTTGTGTCTCTCTCTCCCTCCCTCCTTCTTTCTCTCAACCCAACCGGTCAAGGCAGATGGCGTCCACCTAGAGTCTGGTTCTGCTTCCTGTTAAAGGGGAGTTTTCCCTTGCTGCTGTCACCAAGTGCTACTCATGGCTTAATGTTGGGTCATCTTATGCTTCATCATGTATACTCAAGATTTTAGTTATTAATAAATATCTTAATTTATCCTAAAAGTGGTTGGTTGTATTCTTTGAGCAACAGTAAACAGAGGTCACTGTTTGGAGACATAAAGGGGCAAAATTCATACATATGACTGAAAACCTTCAGTATGTTGTTGGCATTCAGGGGCTGTTCTCTGGTTTGCCTCCTACCTCCAGGACAGATCAGCATCTATTAAAATGGATCATGTGTCCTCTTCTTTTGCATCTATCACATGTGGAGTATCACAAGGTTCCATATTAGGCCCTATTCTATTTCCCATTTACATGCTTCCTCTGGGGTCTATTTGAAGAAGATATATCTTTTACCATTGCTATGCAGATGACACCCAGCTGTACCCCCCCCCCCCCCCCCCTCAATCCTGCTGATTCCAGCTGTTTTAAATCCTGCTGAGCTGCATTGAGGATGTTAAATCCTGGATGACAAAAAGCTTCCTGCAGCTAAACCAGGATAAAACTGAGGCTCTAATTTTCAGACTTTTGCAAAACCTCAGTAAATACTCTTGTGCCTCTAAAACTGAATGTTAACGTCCTCTCAAGAAATCTCAGCATTATCTTTGATTCTGGTTTAAAACTTGATAAACAAATGAAGTACATTGTCAGCAGCAGCTTCTTCCATCTTAGATCATTTACAAAACTAAGGTCATTTCTGTCTGTTAAGGATTTAGAGACCATGGTAGATGTGTTTATCTCCTCCTGCAGTGACTACTTTAATACTCTGTATGTAGCTAATTAATGGTCTGTCAGCTGACGCAAGACTCATTGGTACCAAAAACAGAGACCTCATCACTTATTTACTATTTAGCAAACTAAGCTAAATTGAAGATCTTTCGATAGTCAGTATGAACAGGAGGAATGATTACAACGAGAAAACCTCTTTCACTGTTCATATGGACACCTGACTGCTGGTTTAAGACACACTGGAAACATTTTGAACTGTCCTTTAAAGGCTAACTGAATCATGACTTACCTTTGTAGCAAACAAATGTTCTCTTCACATCACAGTTCCAGTCCTCCCATCTTCCAGAATGGCTGAAGTCTGCTGCCACACAATACTCCTTCTTCTTATCGTTATTAGGTTCTGACGTAGACCAGTACCTAAAGGAGGAGTTACTTCCATCAGACCACTTCCAGGAGGCTCTGAAGAGGCCGATCCAGACTGTTTGTCCTGCAGGTATCAGATCCTTCACCTTCTGGTTCTCTTCTTCATTCCTCACACTGGCCAGGTCTGTGTAGTGCTCTCTGCAGTGGCTCTGGGCTTCAGTCCATGTCATGGCAGTGTTGATGAGGACAAATGTCACATTGGACCCTGAAAATAGACCACAGTGAAAAGCTGTGTAGAAGTGACATAGAGTTTTCCGGCGTCTTGGTAGCCTACACCTACAGACATTTGTTGCATGTTGTTCGCCTCTTACTACCCCTGTTTCCTGTCTGTTACTTTACATTAGTGAATAATGAATAATGCCAGTTTCAGAACCACTTCAATAAAAGAATGCATTCATTATAATAATAATTAAAGACACTGACATCTTAAGAAATGTTAATGAGTATTTTTAACAGCCCTCAGATGTTTACACTTTACTCTTTAGACGTTCTGTATCCAGTGGTGGAAAGTAACTAAATACATTTACTTAAGTACAATTTTGAGGTGATGATTGTGTTTATTACAATTTTTGAATGATACATTTCAGTATGGAGCTGGATGCAAGCACACATTGATCAATAAAGGCACATCAGAGCCACTTTGCCTCCTTTTCTTACCCCTTTCGACTGAGGCAGTGACGTGGGATAAACTTGTTTAATGGTGGAGTTGAATGGGTCAACAGGATTCATATAAACTGACTTCATGACTCAACTTCACACCTTGAATTGAACACAGGGCTCACATTTATGTTCTTTATATGGAACTGACTACTTTGGCCCAAATCTGTAGGAATTTGAACACTAACTTGAAAAGAATGAACCACTAGTTATAACTCTCACCTCTGACATCAGAGCAGACTGCCTGAAACAAATTGGTGCAACGGATATCGTTCCATTTTCCATCATCATACATGTGTGTGCAGTGTTCTCCACTGAGGTCATTGTTTGGCTCCACAGGGGACCAATTTCTGAACTCAGCCTCCCCGTGTTTGTAGAAATTTCTGTCAGACAGCGACCACCTCCAACTGTTCACGTCATCGTACAGTCCTATCCAGGCTCGCTGAAAGCAAGATTTTATTGTGTTATACAGCATTTGTCCTTGTTCAGCTTAAAGGACGATTCGCAATGTTTCCAGTGTGTTAAACCAGCAGTCAGGTGTCCATATGAACAGTGAAAGAGGTTTTCCTGGCTGTAATGATTCCTCCTGTTCATACTGGATATTAAAAGATCTCCTTCATCCACAGTGTGTCCAGATAGACATTTAAAGTGTGTGTGAAGCTTCTATTCAGCTTCAGCAGTCTGAGTTAGTCATATGAAGTGGATATCTGACACATTTACAGTCTTTTTAGCATCAAATTCTCCTCTTTGTGTTTCCCTGTTGAGCTGCAGGTGGAAGTATAGAAACAAAAAGAGGGACTTTGCCACTAAAAAGACTGTAACGTTGAAAGATATCTACTGGATTTGCCTCATTTGGACGCTGAAGCTTCATATTAGCTTCACATCAACTTTAAATACATTTTTACACAGAAGGAGGTCATCATGAAGGATCTTCTAATGGTCAGTATGAACAGGAGGAATGATTACAGCAAGAAACACAGATCTCATGTTCATTTGATGACTGACTGTTGTTTTAAGACAGTTATATAAAATTGTGAACCCGTCCTTTAAAGCTGATCAATACTTTTGCATAAAATTTCCATTCACACTCTGACTTTAAGAGTAGATTTTACTTAAAGTAACAGATACACTTTTACTTGCTTGAGCTAGTAATTCAGTAATTTTGCTTTCTGATATTTCTCCCTCATAAAGTTCCACTTAAAAACAAACTCATTGGGCCATATTTACTAAGAAAGTGGAACATTTGGACTAAAATGTTCATCATAAGCTGAAGAAAATGCACTAAAGCAGCAGCTTTACTCACATAGCTGTTTTTCGGGTAGACCATTTTGCTTAAATCTGTCATGTTGTTCAGTATCGTCACATCCTCCATGTTGTCTATCGTGGCCAGGTCAGTGTAATTGTCTCTGCAGTAACTCTGTGCTTCAGTCATGTTCTTTAGCTCATAAACAAAGTGGTACTGACGTTGAACGTGTGATGAGACAGCACACAGCACTGTGATGACAGACATGCACAATAATTAGATCTGACCTAAAAATGACATTACATTTCATTATATTCAGGTGTGTCATTGTTTTTGGCAGTAAAAATTATGGATGTGAACTTTGAATATGGATGTAATGACCATAAAAAAACAAACTCAAAAATAATTTTTCATTGAGTTAGTGTCAGTTAATGGTAAAGTTTTGTAAAACTAAAGCAATCATGTTTAAAATTCTCACAATGATGTAGATATTATAATCACTCAAATACCAAAATACTTCATTTTAATAATAAAATGGGAAATTAAAACTTGCCTGATGCAGCTGTGATGCAGAGAAGAACTTTCTCCATCATCGTCTGTCTCTCTCTGCTTCTCTCTTTTAGTCTGTGACTGTTAATATGCAGCTGTAGATGATATATTAAACTCCTCCATAACATCATTTTCATTGGCACCATGCAAAGTGGTCATGGTGTTTGTTATTTTCCTATCAGGCTCGTCAGTTTCACACTGGCCCATTATGTAGTTTCTCTGATGCTGTACTGAATATCAGGTCAAGAATGATCCTCTTTTCCAAAACAGTTTGATATTGGTTTGTTTATTCCAGTAAAAGTAAAATTTTGCTCTCAAAGGGCCATTATCACTACTTGTTTTTCTTGGAATTCCTAGTCTTGAATTGTTTCTCTTATCAGCATTTGCTACAGCACTACTGTTTTGCACACATTAGACATCTTCCAAAAGAAAATTGGTTAATTTGAGAAGCCTTTCGTGTCTGTCAGTGTTCCATGCTTTTAACACGTGTGTCAACATGTGTCAGTATAGAAGGGAACGAGATCATTTGGGCCTATCAAATAGCATCCTGTTGTTCCTCTGGTGTCGCTGTGCTCTCTAAACCTTTGGAATCAGCTGTTGGTGTTCCTTGTGTAGACGTGTCTGTGCTCAGCATCTTTAAAGAGGAAGTGGTTATGCTGCACACTGTGCTTTTGCATCTTCTCTTGTATTTCCTGTTGAGACAGAGTCTGTATTATTTGTATGTGCCTCATATTTGCATATTTCCAGCTCTTTGGCTAACAGAACAGCATCCAGTAAATCTGCCATCATGTTCACAGGCCTATTGGTGAGCAGATCATTAATTAATACTGTCAGAGAACACTCCCCATCAGAGGACTCAACCCTGCCAGGTTTCCTTTAATGCTGCAGAGAATATTAACAATAAAGCTGGGCTGATCTGGTCCAGGTGTTTGTCTTTCCTTTAAAGTAGAAGGCAAACCAGTGTTAGAAATCACTGTGCATAGGAATACTGAAAACGGATTAGCCAAATCAACAATAGAAATCCACTTACTATCTGATGGAACCTGTGATGAGATAAGGTGCATGAGCAAATACTGCTGCATTCACCATCTGCTCGTCTCATCAGCTCATCTCAGGAGATATTGATGTTCTGACCTGTGAGGTTTCACATGTAACAATAATTCCTGCGTTCAAGAATGAGTTAAAAAGTGATGTTGTGGCCTCTATAGTCTCTGGTTTCAATGGATATTGATCTTTACATGAGCTGTAGTCTGATTTAGGTACTGTTTCAATTGGTTGCATGTGCTTAATCAGACCAACATCGTATTTAGTTTTAGTCCAGAGTGTTGTAGGAATATCTATCAGCTCAGGGGAGTCAGCTGTTAATTTAACCACGGTTGTTGTTTTTTCTGTGCAGGCCTTCAGTTTATAAGTGTACACCTCTTTTACCTATGAATGTCATACTGCACTTCCTGTTTTTGCATGCTTTTTCCAGCAGTTCTGAGCTGGGCCCTGAGGGTTGCAGGTCCCATCGGTACATGTGCAGTGATGTGACCCACCCCCACCTTTCGCAGCATGAATGTACCCACCACTATATTTTGAAGGATTTGGGAATTCAGCCTGCTTTATAGTGGAAATAGTAGTCCCAAAAGTCAACCACAAATTGAATTCATTTTTGCCTACTACCTTGAAGGGTCATTTCAAGGGTCAACATCACAACCACTTATCGACATGATACACCACAGGGTTCTGACCAAACTTCAATATATGACGAGTTGAGAGTGAGAAGGGGCTGCATATTGAGCACTTCTTTATATCTACTGTAATGTGTGCTTGCTTCATCATGTATTGGTAAAGGTACAGCGTACCATTCTCTGACAGTAATTCCACTAGCTCCCATTGTTACCAGTATTCTCCCACTCATTTTTGGAGCTGGAATGAAATCACATCTCTTAATTACTGATTGTATTGTCTCTGACTTAACTAATAATCAACTTTTAGTGCCAGTGTGGGCATAGCTTTGTAGGCTTTATGTCAAAACACTTCAAAACTTGGTTTGTCTGTGTTTTTGTTATCATTATCTCTCATTTTTCTGTTTTACTGGTGTTACATACTCCCCCCTGTTGAGTGGGGTATGTATAACCTGTGATATTCGATTCATCATGTGTCGTGCTTTCTCCCAGGTGGCCCTGATCTGGTGACTGAGGGAGGACATATAAAGAGGGCAGGAATATGGTTTGCACTCTCTCTTCTCCACTTTCCACCCTCGGCAGCAGTTGATTGTTCCTGCGCTTGTTATGCTATGCTTTGGCTTTGCCTTTGTTAGTCTGTGGTTTGTTTGGTGGGTCCGGTAGTCTGTTTTTACGGCTTTATTTCGGTTTAGTTTTTATGCAGATTTAGGTTCGAGGGGAGAGCCAAGATCTGACGACCCTTTGTGGGTTGGTGTGGATGTCTTCCCATCATTTTCTTCTTTTTGGCCAGGTCACCAGCTTTTGATAGTAGTTGTTGTTTTTAGTTAATAAATTGGTTTAATTATTGTGAACTATCCTGACTCTTTAATTATGTTGGGCCTTCTGTGGATGAGCTGTTTTTAGAGGGTCGTAACAAATGGCTTCTTGACCTAATTGGGTTTGTATCTACTTGTGGGTTTGGCAGTTCTTCACCCATGTCTCTGTGTGTCCATGGTCTGAACGCATTCTGAGTTTGGAGGATCTCTCTCTCTCTCTCTTTTGGAAGTAATCGTAAAAGGAAATGAAAAGTTTAAAGATCATTTCAACAGCACCCCTATTACTCTTGTTGAGTCATACAAATACTTAAGAATTTGGCTTGACAGCAAAATGTCACTCAAGATTGATGTTCAACAATTGGCTTCAAAAATTAAAACTCAAACTAGGCTTCTTCTTAGAAATAAATCATGTCTCTCTTCTTCCAACAATAAAACTGTTGTGGAGTCTACCTTCATGTCTTTCCTTGAAAATGGAGATAAGCTGTATTGTCATCAACACATCAGCAATTAAGCTCTGTTCATCACAATGTATTATACTTTATTTCAAATGTTCTCTACTATCACATTGTTGGATGGACTTCCTTACAGTTAAGAAGAAATAACCACCTCATGTTAATCATAATTGTATTTATTGGAACAATGTACAGTTTTAAATACACATGTTAACATTTGATGCACTGCACCACAGTTAGCTTAAACTAATTTTCATCTGCAGTCCCTTAAAGTTCAAACATATAACAGCACAATAACAACAGGACAAAGCAACAAACGCACAGGACACATAATACAAAGTACAAAGCTACACACAACAGCGCTTCACATACACCCATAATATCAAGTAAAATTGATCATGTAAGCTTGTCATACATAAAGTTTCCAAACTAACTCACATCTCCTCTCTAATTTAAATATAATAACTACAGAACACGGTCCAGTAACTACTGAACCTAAGAAATCCCTCATGCATGTTGGCAAAACTGGTTTCAGGTGCTATGCAGCTTCTGAACTGCAAACTGCCCTCAAACTCAAGTCTTACAGTCACCTTGGAGATTTTAGCGTCATTATGTTTTTTTTTAATGATTCTTGTAACTGTTTTTTAATTAATAATGAGTTATTTCTGTCCAGTGATTATGTTCCTGTTTTATGAATGTTTCTTGTTCTCAGGTCTTATTTTTGGAAAAGAGATCTGAATCTCAATGAAGCTGCCTGATTAGGTAAAAAATTGTGTTTGATGATGGTCTATCATTATCAATGATAATAGATCATAAACTCCATTGTTTGTCAATCATAACAAAGTGTCTAATTCCATTACAGTATTTTAAACCTGGACAAAGTCTACTCTGTCTATGTGCTGCTCTTGCATGTGTGTCCCTTGGCTCCATCTCCAGAGTTGGGTGTCCGGCCTTCGTCTGTACCATCTATTTCAACTTTCAGCACTGAGGGAGACACTCGTGTCAGCAAAAGCAAACATCCGGTCAAAACATAGCAAACCGATTGATTCGCATTATATTTAACAGACTGTTGGTCTCACAAACAACTCGACTCAAACATCAGCCAATCTCCTCTCTTCTCCTGTATTGGGCCAAAGCCTCCGTTTGACAGAAAACTGAACCTTTTTGCTGAAAATTCAATTTTACTTTAACCAGGGGTGGACATTTTCATCTTCACACCAGCAGTTTTTCACACCTTTCTTACTATTTTTTTCATAGGTACCCCTGTACTAATGTGTGACTGCAGATATTAGATAGATAAAGCGGCTCAGCTTCTCATAATTTTCAGATTTTGTTGTCCTCTTAAATCGAGGTAGATTTGCATTGTAACTTTTATTCTCACATTTTGTGCCCAATTGTACTTTAGCTTTACTTTATTTTATTACATTCTCTAAACTGTTTAATATCTATATTAATTGTATTTAAATGTAATTTTACGCTTTTCGTTTGGCATTTTGTCTCAACACTTTTTATGTTTTAGTACATAGTATTGAATTGCCTTGTTGTTGAAATGTGCTGCACAAACAATGTACCTAAACGACCATATTGCCGTTTTTTAATCTTCTTATAAACACACAGGTTGTCTTTTCGAGTTTTATTGCAATATCCAGATCTCCCAGTTTGCCAGTGTAAGGCAGTAGCCTAAACGAGCCACTGGGTGGCACTGTTGCGGTATCTATTGCCCTGAGAATTTAGCAATTATCACATTGTTCCTTACAGCACAGTGTATTCCTGAAAGTAATTTTGAAGTTTACTTTCACTACTTCATAAGATAAGCAGTGTTAATCAGTGATGGGAGAAACAAAGCTTTTATGAACCAGTGAATCATATGAAGCAGTTGTGTTGAAAATGGTTCAGTTTCCAAGCATTTGATACAGTCTAAATGGTGACATCTGCTGGACAACGTTGGCGTTGCTTTTATATGTGAGGATTCAGGGTGAGATGTCAGGCAAAATATAAATACACTCACTGCTGTCATCTGTGTGATGTTTTCTGTCATATTTTATCCGACAAAGGTTATTTACCAAAAACCATCTCGGTGTGTGTCACATTAATCAAACTGTCCCAGACTGCTTCTCAATGAAAATTTAGCAAATGCAGAAATGTCTTCCAGTCATAAAAGTTTTGGAGGAATTCTAATTTAAACATTATTGGAGATTGACAAGCACCCGTTCCACCATCAACCCCTATGATTCAACCAACACACTCCCAGTCCAACCCTCTCTCCTCAAATTTACGTTCCCACACAACTAAACTGCATTCTCTATTACGTTTCTATGAAAAAGTATTTTGTCCGCGATTACGTTTGTTTGTAACGTATCACAAATACGTTTCTAATCAACATATCTTTGCTTTCCTACAATGCTATTAGCTATTTCAATTCGAACAACCTTTCTCTACTTTAACATACATATATATTGGTGACAGGCTTACGCGTTTTTCTAAACAAACCTGGATTTGTCCTTTTTCAACGTGACGGTACTCATTTTAATTAATGGATTGATTTATAATTGCTGTGTATCTTGTATCTCCACTGACATCTGATGATTTGCGCATTATGACCGCTTTTTAAGTAACCGCCTGCCATCGCTGTGAAGAATAAAATGAGCGAAAGAAATGACGAACTCAAATTTTCTGGCCATTGTTGTCTAACCTCATAAGAAGGGACTGAAAAAAGGAAGAAATCCTAAATGTGTCAAAGGGAATTCCCAGTGACGTCATGCGTAGTAAGATCCCACAAAATAGACCCCCTGACCCCGCCCCCCACAACACCCCCTTTTTTCGCTTTACTTTGTCTTCTTCGTCGCTCTTTTGACAGACAGTGGATGGCTCAATGAACCAGACAGACTAGCGACACCATGTGTGTCTCCATTGAAATGACATCTTCATTCTTGAAAACCCGAGGTTGCAAGCAAGACGAGTTGGCGGGTTTTCAGTCCGCCAAAAGAGTAATTCGTAAAATGCTGGCGCGCGCGCAAACACCCACCCCTCCCCCACCACACACACACACACACACACACACACACACAAATATATAATATATGTCTAAAATAAAGCAACATCTTTACGTGTTCTGAACATAGATTATATATATATATATATATATATATACACACACACACACACACAATATGGTGTTTATAGAGACACCTGTCAGTCACGTCTACAGCTCCACTGAAATGACGTCTGGAAAGTTAATCTCTGTTTTGGTCACTGAACACATCATCATATACAGCACAAGGCTGACTGCATTACAAGCTCCATGGAGCAAAGTTATTCAATATGACTAACTTTTATGTATATATATTTTCAGCAGTGGTAGAAGAAATATTCACATCCTTAATGTAAAAATACTCCATTACAAGTAAAAGTCCTGCATAAAAGTATATAGCCTCAGTAGTATCAACAACATGTACTTAAAGTATTAAGGTAAAAGTACTCATTACAGTTACAGTTTATGGTGAATGATATGTTTATTCTGCACATTTGTTGAGTAATTTTACGTTTTTGCTATAATTTTGTTTGACCACAGACAACTACTGACCACAATCTGCAGTCAATGATCTTTATTAACTTCAAGGCAATAATACATCCATTACATTAATAAAGCTTCAGTCCTCAATCATTGAACATTTTAAACATTAATAAACAATAAATTCAAAGATTTAGTAGAGAAAGCAAAAGTATAACCATTAACATATCTTCAGTATCTATGGACAGAAATATTAATTAAAATGATCTTGCTTTATTTGATGAAACTGTTCCATTTTAATTGTTTTAACAAGCATTTTGTATTTTAGCAATATCTTATAAATAATCTGTGAATTGCTGATCATTAAAGTGCCTACAACATGTGAAGGATTTGAAAATGTCTGACTTTGATAACATCTTGTGATAGTATCAAGAAAACACCTGCAGCTGCTGTTCTGAACCAGGCTGACACACACTTTAACATTGATTATCTTGTATTAATCACTCATGGAACAATTTAAAAGATGATCATTCTTACAGTTAAATACACACAGCGAGCACTTTATTAGAAACACCTGTGCAATCTAACATACTGCAGTACACCACCACCCACTGTGATCTCAATAATAAACATGAAGTAGAATCATCACCTTTCTGACAAAAACTGAAAATGTATCAACTTCATAAAAGTAGAATTTATAACAAAGCTGATGTATTGGAGAATGTTATTTAAGACTTTTCCTACTCATCATTCATATTATTCAATACAGTCTTCACATCTTCATCTTCCTTTATATTCCATAAATGTGGTTAAATTCTCATTTAAATAAGGTTTGAATGTTTTGTGGAATTCACGCAACATCTTTTTAAAAACATTTCTTAAACACACAAATCAGTAACTTTCCAGTAAAATTGTGACTTTTGCACAACTGGAGTGAGAAACGATGGTTATAAGAAGAGAAAAGAAATATGTACAGTAAATAATATTTCTTTCCTATTCTCCTTTTTTCCTTTTTCTTTTGTAGTATCAATATAATATTTTTATTTAATGTAATTCTGTTTATTTGGTGTTTGAGATTTTATGAGACATGTTTGTGAATGCTCATAGCTTGCTAGCTGTTTACTTAAACTCATGCACAGCTGACTATATGCAGGTAAAAGTGTGTTTGAATATATGTGAATGTGTTTGTGTTCAGATCAAATCAATCCTTATTCAGATTCAGTTTTTTTGTTTTAGCATACAGAACATACAATTTCTATAAAAGACTTCAGGATAATTCAGTTGATTTTCTATATTTTCTTGTCAACAAATCTCATGTTTGAGATGCTTTGGATAGAAACACAATACTTGTTAGTAGATCAGTTCACTGCTGGTTTGGATCCAAACATGAAGAAAAATATAGAAAATCACCAGAATATTTCTTTAAGTCTTTTATAGAAATTGTGAGGTTTGTGTCCATAATCAAATAAAATAATTCCTAATGAGGTGACAGCATAAATATACATACAGTAGGATCAATATTTGTATAATTTGAAGACCACAAGAAAATATATTTTACACTTTTAAAGCTTGAAGGAAAAAATCTTTCATGGAAATAGATGGAGCAACTTCTACACAACATTAAAACTCATCTTTTTTTGAAATGTTCCTCTTCTTTGTCTTCTTCTCGACCTTGTGGAAGACTTTTCCATCAGACTGCTTCCTCCAGCTCAGTTTGACGTCTCCATTCACCCCCTTCTGCTTCAGCTTCTGTTGGAGCTGAGATACAAAAACATTTACTGTCCTGAATATCAGTCACACACAATGGTGGAAGGAGTACTCAGACCCTTTACTGAAGTAAAAATACAGCAGTGTCAAAGTACTCCATCACCAGTAAAAGTACTGCATGAAAAACCTACAACAGTAAAAGTACATAAGTATTAGTAGTAGTATCTGAGGGGTCGTGAGATGATTAATGGGAGAGGAAAGAAGAAAAAACAAAGTTCTGATACACAAATTTATTTTCAGTTTTTGGACTTTTCCTCTAATCTTTGATTTTTGCTGAAATATTGGATCATTTGAACATTTATTGAAATGAAAGCATGTGAGAAGTTTAGAGGGAAAAATCACTATTTGGTGGAGCTGTTAACAACTCATAGACATGTGAAATGTGACCCCGACTACACACTGCTTTTTGTAAGACGTCAAAAGACAAAAAGGTTGGAAACCACTGGTTTCATCTTTAACAATGTGTTGTATTTTAAAAGCTTGTTATATTATCCATTGTGTCAAATCGTCATGTGAAAAGTAACTAAAGCTGTCAAATAAATGTAGTGGAGTAGAAAGTACAATATTTCCCTCTGAAATGTAGAAAGTAGCATCACATGGAAATACTCAAGTAAAGTACAAGAACCTCTAAACTGGACTAAAGTACTTGAGTAAATGTATTTAGTTACTTTCCACCATTGTTGACAGGAAACTTTTCACTAAAAGCTCTTGTTCAGTTACATTTTCTTCTTCTGGAATCTGTGTTTTAATATTCATATTGATTACAATTTAACTTGAGATGATTTATTCTTTCTTCTTTTGACACTAGTCTGCTTTCAGTAATGATGACATATAAATGTTTTAAAGAGATCAAACATGATCTACCTGCTTCAAGATGTTCTCCAACACAGCAGGGTCATTCAGATCCAGATCAGAGTTCCTCAGACTCAGTTGCGCCACGAGCTTTGAAACAGACGCTTTGAAAAACAAACAGGCTTCATCAGTTCACTTTGTCTTTTGAGTGTTGTTTCAGTGACACATTTTTCACATCAACATATAAACTGAACAAAAATCAACGTCCCAAACTCAACTTATACACACACACAAAGTCAGCTTAGTTGCTAGGGATAGGAGTAAGTTCATCCATGTGTCCTCCTCGTCTCCATCTGTATACATTGATGTACTGGAAATACATCCTCTTAGACCACCTTCAGTATGTTGTTGGCATTCAGAGGCTGTTCTCTGGTTTGCCTCCTACCTCCAGGACAGATCAGCATCTATTAAAATGGATCATGTGTCCTCTTCTTCTGCATCTATCACATGTGGAGCACCACAAGGTTCCATATTAGGCCCTATTCTATTTCCCATTTACATGCTTCCTCTGGGGTCTATTTGAAGAAGATATATCTTTTACCATTGCTATGCAGATGACACCCAGCTGTACCTCCCCCTCAATCCTGCTGATCCCAGCTGTTTGAAATCCTGCTGAGCTGCATTGAGGATGTTAAATCCCGGATGACAAAAAGCTTCCTGCAGCTAAACCAGGATAAAACTGTGGCTCTAATTTTCAGACTTTTGCAAAACCTCAGTAAATACTCTTGTGCCTCTAAAACTGAAAGATAACTTCATCTCAAGAAATCTCAGCATTATCTTTGATTCTGGTTTAAAACTTGATAAACAAATGAAGTACATTGTCAGCAGCAGCTTCTTCCATCTTAGATCATTTACAAAACTAAAATCATTTCTGTCTGTTAATGTGGCAGCCGTTAAATGTAAATCGTGATTGAATTGATTGTGTGTTTAAAGTAATCGTTTATTCTGCTTATGATGATCTAGGTTATTGCTGAGAGTGAATGGTATTTTTGTTTCGTTCAGGATTTCTCTTATTTCCTGTGGACAGGTCACCAGCGAGGGGCGTGTCTTGTAACAGGTGGATATATGGGTCATGTGTTGTGCCGCGCGGCATGGAAAAACACCCTAAATGTTTGGTCAGAAGGCGGTGGTTAAAAACAGTTTTTTGACCACGTTATGTATAGTTTTCGTTGTCACAAAAATAATTTTCGTTTGCTTTTGGATGTAGTATTAATTAAGGAAACAATTTGGAAAGAATTTGAGTCATAAAATAAAAGTTATAATTTCTTAAAGTGTGGGAGCGAAATTTTGTAAGACGTGCGTAAAACACACCACCACCTGAACACCACGGCTTTTAACAAGAAAAGCCGACACATTTAAAGTCAAAAAACTAGATGGAAGAAGATAAATAGAAGTTGTCTTCAAAGGAACCAAAAAGCTCACGCAAGGAGAAGTGTCTGCGGTTTGTGAGTACCGGATTTCATTCATTTCTTGTGTTGGAAAGAAAGGAGCCGCCGCGCTCCGATTCAAACAAAGAAGCGCAGCAGCGCGCATGCATTCAATTAAAGTGGATATTGTTGCTTGCCTTGGGTCAAAATATCGTGATGCAAAGTTGGAATTCAATGTGAATAAATTGTATACACCTGCACGATATGATGTCTGTCACTGGAAAGACTGATGAGACGCTGCTGATAAAAACTATCGCATCGCGCCGCGGAAAACTTGGCGTTTTGACGCGCAAAAAGAATGAAATTAATAATCTGTTGGAAGCTGGGGAAAATAAAGAGACAATCAACAAACATGTTGAAGCTTTCAATAATTGTTTGGGAGAGTTTATGGAGTTGCAAGTGGCTGTACAAAACCTCCTTTCAAATGAGGAAGAAAAGGAAGCGGATCATACGGACTGGTATGAGCCTAAATTAATCCATTTTCGAGACTTCTTATTTGGTATTAAAAAATGGGTGGTGGCTGGTGAAGTTGATACAGAAAAAGACAAAAATGAGGTTGGAGAGGAGCAAGAGGACCAAGAAGAAGCAAATGCATCATTGCTGGGACCGGATGATAGTGCGTCCCAGACCAAAAGGCCTTTAAGCAAGGCTCCAAGCAAAGCCGCAAGCCTCTCCAGCGCATCCTTATCGTCCCGTGCGTCTAATGCTTGCTTAAAGGCTAAGGCAGAACGAGCTGCTTTAATGGCTAAGGCTAAAGCTCTGGAAACAAAACATGCTCTTGACCTGGAAAAAGCTCAGTTAAAGGCAAGGATGGAAAAGCATGACGTGCAGGCTGAGTTGGCTGCAGCAGAAGCCAAATTAAATGTTCTCATGGAGAACGAATTATCACAGACTAGTGCTGTACAACCACCCTCAGCATTAAAGGAACAATTAAAAGTCTCACAACCTTCAACATCAAAGCAACCAAAATCAGAAATACTAACACCAATACGCCAGTTTGAAATTACTGGAACATCTACAGAGTACAAAATTCCAGTAACATCTAAAAAATCTCAAAATCCTCAAACTTCTCAGCAACAAAATATCTCCCATCAAGCTACACCACACAAAGCAAAGGCTAAAACCAAACACCTGAGTTATGATCAAGAGGATGAGGATGGATGCTCTATTTCAAATAAAACCACAATGGATGAAAGTTTCTTCTCTGATGTATTAAAGAGACAAAATGAAATAACTGGACTACTTGTAAAGCAACAACAGGCAGCTCTTCTCCCCACCAGAGAAATTCCTATATTTGACGGTGACGCTCTGCAGTACCGACCATTTATAAAAGCATTTGAGCAAGGCATAGAATGCAAGCTGGATGATGTTCAAGATAAATTGTTCTATTTGGAGCAGTACACAAAGGGAGCTCCCAATCAGCTGGTACGCAGTTTTCTTCACATGGACCCCAACACAGGTTTCAGAGAAGCAAAGGAACAACTTGAGTGGCATTTTGGGAATGAAATGAAGTTAACATCAGCACACATTGACAAGGTCCTGCATTGGCCTTCAATAAAGGCGGAGGATGGACCAGCACTGAGGTCTTATGCGCTGTATCTGCGAAGCTGTTTTAATATTATGAAAGAGGTGAATTTTATGGAAGAACTGGAAACACCATCTCACTTGAGGACAATTATATCAAAACTACCCTTTAAACTCAGAGACAGATGGAGAACAATCAGTTGTGACATTCAAGATAAGAGCAAGCGACGAGCTAAGTTCAAAGATCTTGTGGAATTTGTGGAAAAGCAGTCAAGAGTTGTGCTGGATCCCTTTTTTGGAGATATACTAGACATGGCTAGTGGGAAAGGAACAAAAAGGCCAGCACAAAAATCCTCCTTTAAGCCACCCAGTAGAGGGAGTAGTTTTGCTACTGCTGTTGCAACAATCTCAGAGAGAACAGAGCAGGATGAAAGTAAAAAAAGCAAACCCAAAGTCAACCATGTGGAGTTGAAACATGATACTTTACATCCTCTTGACAAGCCCTGCCTTTACTGCAGTAAAAATCATTCCCTGGAGTTTTGTGTTGCCCTAAAAAATAAATCTAACAAAGAGAAAGTCGAATTCATTAAAAGTAAAGGTCTATGTTTTGGATGTTTTGGAAAGGGGCACATGAGCAAGTTCTGTAAGAACCGAATGACTTGTCAAATTTGTCATCAAAATCATCCAAGTTTACTGCATATTGACAAGAAAGAGAAGGTGGAAATGCATTGCAACACAAAGAAATCTGGAGAAGCAGCAAAGGTCACATCAAGCCTAGTGTCCCTGGATGCTGGTAGCCACACTGGGGCTGGTAATAGTGAATGCAAGTTGTCCATCGTGCCGGTTCAAGTAAAGCTGTGCAAAGGTACCAAGATAGTACAGACATATGCTTTCCTTGATCCTGGAAGCACTGCAACCTTTTGTACAGAGGAGCTAATGATGGAGCTAAACACTACTGGAAAAAAGGTGAAAGTTCTTCTTAAAACTATGGGGCAGGAGAAGCCTGTGCCTAGTTTTAGAATTTCTGGTATGGAAGTAGCAGCACTTAAAGGAAGTGAATTCTTAAAATTACCAGACGTGTTCTCACAAATGTCTATTCCTGTTACAAAAGACAACATCCCTACAGAGGAGGACCTCAAAGAGTGGCCCTATCTGAAGGAAGTTGAATTGGAATCAATCAACGCAAGCATTGGGCTACTGATTGGTGCAAATGCTCCAAGAGTATTGGAGCCCTGGAAAGTTATTAATAGCGATGGTAATGGACCATTTGCTGTGAAAACCATGCTAGGGTGGGTAATTAATGGCCCCCTTGGTAACAGAGAGGACAGTGACACAAATGGTTGTTATACTGCACGAGTTAACAGGATAGCCATAGCCAACTTGGAGGAGCTCCTAACCCAACTGTATAACCAAGATTTTGCTGAGCAGCATTATGACCAAAAGGAAATGTCATTAGAAGACAAGAAGTTCATGAAAATTGCTTCAGATTCCGCAGTGCTTCAAGATGGCCACTACTACCTCAAATTGCCTTTTCGGGAGCTAAATGTGGTCATGCCAAACAACAGGCATATGGCACTGCAACGAGCACAACAGCTGCTGAAAAGGTTCAAACGAGACCAAGCATTCCTGGAGGAATACCAAGCATTTATGCAGGATGTTCTGGCAAAAGGATATGCTGAGGTTGTACCATCGGAGCAACTGGTGACCGAAAGTGGCAAGGTGTGGTATATACCACATCATGGGGTCTACCACCCACGCAAAAAGAAATTGCGTGTAGTGTTTGACTGTGGAGCTACATTTCATGGAACTTCTCTTAATGGAGAATTGCTGCAAGGTCCAGACTTGACTAACAAGTTGATTGGTGTGATGCTAAGATTTCGTCTTAATCCTATTGCTCTGATGACAGATATTGAGGGCATGTTCCACCAAGTGAGGGTTGCGAGAGAGGATGTTGATTTCTTGCGCTTTCTCTGGTGGCCAAATGGAGACATTGCTGAAGAATGTGTGGAGCATAGGATGTTGGTTCACATTTTTGGAGCCGTATCCTCACCTAGCTGCGCCACATTTGCTTTGCTGATGACGGCAGAGGACAATAAGGACAAATATCCAGCTGAAGTGGTGGACACAGTAAGACAGAACTTTTATGTGGATGACTGTCTGAAGTCAGTGAGTTCTGTAGAGCAAGCGGTGCAGCTGTATGAGAACCTCAAAGAGATGTGCAGTAAAGGAGGATTTCACCTGAATAAATGGTTAAGTAACGATCGCTCGGTCCTTGCCAGAATTCCTGAGGAAGAAAGAGCCAAAGAGGTCAAGACCCTGAATCTTGACAGGGATAAGCTTCCCATGGAAAGGGCCCTTGGAACTCAGTGGGATATTGAGCGTGACATCTTTACCTTCAATACAGTTCTAAAACCTCAACCAATGACAAGACGTGGAATTCTGTCAGTTGTAAGTTCTGTCTATGACCCCTTAGGGTTCTTAGCACCAGTTGTACTATCTGCCAAGCAGATCCTGCAGGAGTTGTGCAAGGCCAAGCTTGGGTGGGATGAGAATATCCATGAAAAACATTTTGACAGATGGCAAAGATGGTTGAGTCAACTGGTTCTGTTGGATAACTTTTCTGTGAGCAGATGCATCACACCTCCTGGGTTTGGTGAAATTTCATCCGCACAGCTGCATCACTTTTGCGATGCGAGTGAGGTTGGCATGGGAACAGTGTCGTATCTCAGACTGGCTAACTATAAAGACGAAGTGCATGTTGCTTTCATCATGGGAAAAGCAAAGGTTGCACCTCTCAAGCAAACCACTATTCCCAGATTGGAGCTGGCGGCTGCAGTCCTGGCAGTAAGAATGGATAGGATGCTGAAAACAGAGCTGCAAATTCAGTTGGATGAGTCAGTATACTGGACCGATAGCCAGTCTGTCTTGAAGTACATTGTAAGCACAACAGCAAGATTTAAAACCTTTGTTGCAAATAGAGTCTCCATGATACAAATGTTGTCTGAAGTGACACAATGGAATTACATCAGCTCAAAGCTTAATCCTGCAGACATAGCATCACGTGGCTTGCAGACGGACGCCTTCCTTCAGTCCAAAACTTGGATCCATGGCCCCGAGTTTCTAAAGAGACCTCAGTCTGAATGGCCAGGACATGAAAAGGAACTGGACATGATCTCTTTGGATGATCCAGAGGTGAGGAATGTAGTTTCAGTCTATGTTGTTATGCTACAGCCCCATGAATCTCCCTCTGCAACACTCTTAAATCACTTTTCCAACTGGATGGACTTAAAAAGAGCAGTAGGATGGATCCTCAAATATAAACAGCTGCTGAAACAACTGCATCAGGAAAGACTCAAGGCCATTACCACACATCAAGCCTCCAGCCAGCAAGCTGATGAAGTAGCAAAGCATTTGCAGCAGTTTAAAGCTAGCCTAAAGATCCACAGACTTACTATAGAAGACATGGCTAATGCTGAAAAGGCCATCATCAGCTTTGTACAAAGACAAAGCTTCCCTGAAGAAATGGCTTCATTGGAAAAGGGCACAGTAAAAAGGACAAGTCCCCTGGTCAGGCTCGATCCAGTGATAGTGGAGGGTGTCTTGAGAGTGGGTGGGAGGCTGAGCAGAGCAGCTCTCCCAGAAGAAGTAAAGCACCCCGCGATATTGCCCAAAACTGGCCACATCTCGCAGCTTATTCTTCGCTATATTCACGAAAAAATTGGCCATAGTGGGCGAAGTCACATGCTCTCCACTCTTCGTCGAAAATATTGGATACTCCACGCCAATGCAGCAGCAAGAGCAGTCATCAGGAAGTGCATGATCTGCAAACTTCAGCGTCAAAGTGCAGGCGAACAAAAAATGGCGGATCTTCCAATTGACCGTGTCTCAGCAGATCTCCCCCCATTCACTTATGTCGGAATGGACTACTTTGGACCCATTGATGTGAAACGGGGTAGGACTACAGTAAAAAGATATGGAGTCATATTTACTTGTTTGGCATGTCGGGCAGTTCACCTAGAGGTGGCACATGCCCTTGACACGGATGCCTGCATAAATGCTCTGAGGAGATTCATATGCCGAAGAGGACAAGTAAAGGAAATAAGATCTGATAATGGAACTAACTTTGTGGGCTCAAATCGAGAACTAAAAGCAGCCCTTCAGGAGCTCAACCAGGACAAGATGCAAAAAGTACTTCTGCAAGAAGGGATAAAATGGACCTTTAATCCTTCCCATGGAGCGCATCATGGAGGAGTCTGGGAACGCCTTATACAGCAGGTCAAAAGAGTTCTTTACTCAGTGCTGACGCAGCAGACTTTGGACGATGAGACTCTTCAAACGGCTATGTGTGAGGCAGAAGCTATACTCAATGACCGTCCCATCACCCCATCGAGTGATGACCCTAATGACCTCGAAGCTCTAACACCCAGCCACATCCTCCAGCTTAAAGGCAAACCAATACTGCCACCTGGCTTGTTTAAAAAGGAGGACTCGTATATTCGTAGACGATGGAGGCAAGTACAATACATCACCGACTTGTTTTGGAAAAGGTGGGTCAGGGAGTATCTGGCTATCATGCAGGAGCGCCAGAAATGGCACAAGCCCCGCAGAAACTTCACCGTTGGAGACCTTGTACTTTTGATAGAGGAAACTTCACCAAGGAACTCATGGCTCAAGGGACGAATTACAGAGACAATGATGGACTCCAAAGGGCAGGTTCGTCGTGTTCGGCTCAAGACCAAGACGTCTGTGTTGGAGAGACCCATCACAAAGCTGTGTCTCTTATTGGAGGCGGAGTGAGGCTTCCATAGTCTCCCCTTCTGGAGTCTGCCCCGACTCTACACTTATACTGATATTGCCCCATACATATGCATACACAAAACATTGCGACATTGCCACGTGGCAGTGTGAAGAGCTGATGGACTCAAACTCACTTTTGCTTTCCTTTTTTTTTTTGAAATGGACTGATCATGCTAGTAGTCTCTTGGACTGGCTCACAGACTTTTATTATTGAATCTATATCGGACTATCAATATAAAAATGTTCATGAAATGTTAAAAAAGGGGGCTTTGTTACTGTAATGTGTAATAACGGCTTTTTGTATTTATTGGATAATTGGTAATTAAGTATTACAATTAGGGGCCGGTATGTGGCAGCCGTTAAATGTAAATCGTGATTGAATTGATTGTGTGTTTAAAGTAATCGTTTATTCTGCTTATGATGATCTAGGTTATTGCTGAGAGTGAATGGTATTTTTGTTTCGTTCAGGATTTCTCTTATTTCCTGTGGACAGGTCACCAGCGAGGGGCGTGTCTTGTAACAGGTGGATATATGGGTCATGTGTTGTGCCGCGCGGCATGGAAAAACACCCTAAATGTTTGGTCAGAAGGCGGTGGTTAAAAACAGTTTTTTGACCACGTTATGTATAGTTTTCGTTGTCACAAAAATAATTTTCGTTTGCTTTTGGATGTAGTATTAATTAAGGAAACAATTTGGAAAGAATTTGAGTCATAAAATAAAAGTTATAATTTCTTAAAGTGTGGGAGCGAAATTTTGTAAGACGTGCGTAAAACACACCACCACCTGAACACCACGGCTTTTAACAAGAAAAGCCGACACAGTTAAGGATTTAGAGACCATGGTAGATGTGTTTATCTCCTCCTGCAGTGACTACTTTAATACTCTGTATGTAGCTAATTAATGGTCTGTCAGCTGACGCAAGACTCATTGGTACCAAAAACAGAGACCTCATCACTTATTTACTTCTTAGCGAACTAAGCTAAAGTGAAGATCTTTCGATAGTCAGTATGAACAGGAGGAATGATTACAATGAGAAAACCTCTTTCACTGCTCATATGGACACCTGACTGCTGGTTTAAGACACACTGGAAACATTGTGAACTGTCCTATAAAGGATAACTGAATCATGACTTACCTTTGTAGCAAACAAATGCTTTCTTCTCATCACAGTTCCAGTCCTCCCATCTTCCAGAATGGCTGAAGTCTGCTGCCACACAATACTCCTTCTTCTTATTGTTATTAGGTTCCGATTTAGACCAGTGCCTAAAGGAGGAGTTACTTCCATCAGACCACTTCCAGGAGTCTCTGAAGAGGCCGATCCAGACTATTTGTCCTGCAGGTATCAGATCCTTCACCTTCTGGTTCTCTTCTTCATTCCTCACACTGGCCAGGTCTGTGTAGTGCTCTCTGCAGTGGCTCTGGGCTTCAGTCCATGTCATGGTAGTGTGGATGAGGACAAATGTCACATTGGACCCTGAAAATAGACCACAGTGAAAAGCTGTGTAGAAGTGACATACAGTTTTCCCGGGTCTTGGTAGCCTACAGCTACAGACATTTGTTGCATGTTGTTCCCCTCTTACTACCCCTGTTTCCTGTCTGTTACTTTACATTAGTGAATAATAAATAATGCCAGTTTCAGAACCACTTCAATAAAAGAATGCATTCATTATAATAATAATTAAAGACACTGACATCTTAAGAAATGTTAATGAGTATTTTTAACAGCCTTCACATGTCTACACTTTACTCTTTAGACGTTCTGTATCCAGTGGTGGAAAGTAACTAAATACATTTACTTAAGTACAATTTTGAGGGGATGATTGTGTTTATTACTATTTTTGAATGATACATTTCAGTATGGAGCTGCATGCAAGCACACATTGATCCATAAAGGCACATCAGAGCCACTTTGCCTCCTTTTCTTACCCCTTTCGACTGAGGCAGTGACGTGGGATAAACTTGTTTAATGATGGAGTTGAATGGGTCAACAGGATTCATATAAACTGACTTCATGACTCAACTTCACACCTTGAATTGAACACAGGGCTCACATTTATGTGCTTTATATGGAACTGACTACTTTGGACCAAATCTGTAGGAATTTGAACACTAACTTGAAAAGAATGAACCACTAGTTATAACTCTCACCTCTGACATCAGAGCAGACTGCCTGATAGGATTTGGTACAACTGACATCGTTCCATTTTCCATGATCATACATCTGTGTGCAGTGTTCTCCACTGAGATAGTTGTCTGGCTCCCCAGGGTACCAATTTCTGAACTCAGCCTCCCCATGTTTGTAGAAATTTCTGTCAGACAGCGACCACCTCCAACTGTTCACGTCATCGTACAGTCCTATCCAGGCTCGCTGAAAGCAAGATTTTATTGTGTTATACAGCATTTGTCCTTGTTCAGCTTAAAGGACGATTCACAATGTTTCCAGTGTGTTAAACCAGCAGTCAGGTGTCCATATGAACAGTGAAAGAGGTTTTCCTGACTGTAATCATTCCTCCTGTTCATACTGGATATTAAAAGATCTCCTTCAAATGTGCTTTCAATGGAAGTGATGGAGGCCAAAATCCACAGCGTGTCCACACAGTAAAAGGTTTGGATACACCTTCCCATTGATTGGTAGCATGTATTCATATTCATTATTATTGTTTTCATTGTATTTATTTTTTAAATTAAACTTTAAATTTTTACTTGCTTAAACAGACTTCTCTTTTCTGTTTTAACTCATCAAGAACTTCAAGCTGCATTTCGTAAAAAAAGTACATTTTAACACAGAAGGAGGACTGTTGATGTAGTCCTCCATCACTTCCATTGTAAGGTCATCATGAAGGATCTTCTAATGGTCAGTATGAACAGGAGGAATGATTACAACAAGAAACACAGATCTCATGTTCATTTGATGACTGACTGTTGTTTTAAGACAGTTATATAAAATTGTGAACCCGTCCTTTAAAGCTGATCAATACTTTTGCATAAAATTTCCATTCACACTCTGACTTTAAGAGTAGATTTTACTTAAAGTAACAGATACACTTTTACTTGCTTGAGCTAGTAATTCAGTAATTTAATGGTACATAATAATATAATAGTTATTATATTTATTAACACAATGATGATGGTGAAAGTGATGATAATTAATGTTACACAGCACCAGCTTTGTACACACCTTCCCATTGACTGGTATTATTTATACATTGTTTAAATTGTCTGTTCTTTTTTTCTTGTACGTCAAAGAAACTTTTTGAAAAAAGTTTCTTCTTATTCTTTTCATATTATTACAAAATGAAATTAAAAACATTTTTTCAGATATTGTATTTTGTTGTCCAGTTTCCTGATATTTACACATATTGCACATTTTGCTTTCTGATATTTCTCCCTCATAAAGTTCCACTTAAAAACAAACTCATTGGGCCATATTTACTAAGAAAGAGGAACATTTGCACTAAAATGTTCATCATAAGCTGAAGAAAATGCACTAAAGCAGCAGCTTTACTCACATAGCTGTATTCCGGGTAGACCATTTTTCTTAAATCTGCCATGTTGTTCAGTATCGTCACATCCTCCATGTTGTCTATCGTGGCCAGGTCAGTGTAATTGTCTCTGCAGTAACTCTGTGCTTCAGTCATGTTCTTTAGCTCATAAACAAAGTGGTACTGACGTTGAACGTGTGATGAGACGGCACACAGCACTGTGATGACAGACATGCACAATAATTAGATCTGACCTAAAAATGACATTACATTTCATTATATTCAGGTGTGTCATTGTTTTTGGCAGTAAAATTATGGATGTGAACTTTGAATATGGATGTAATGACCATAAAAAACTCAAATTATCATTTTTCATTGAGTTAGAGTGTCAGTTAATGGTAAAGTTTTGTAAAACTAAAGCAATCATGTTTAAAATTCTCACAATGATGTAGATATTATAATCACTCAAGTACCAAAATACATCATTTTAATAATAATATGGGGAAATAAACACTTGCCTGATGCAGCTGTGATGCAGAGAAGAACTTTCTCCATCATCGTTTGTCTCTTTCTGCTTCTCTCTTTTAGTCTGTGACTGTTGATATGCAGCTGTAGGTTATACATCAACCTTTTACAGCACCTAACTTTCATTGGCGCCATGCAAAGTGGTCATGGTGTTTGTTCTTTTCCTATCAGACTCGTCAGTCTGGCCTATTATGTAGTTTCTCTGATGCTGTACTGAATATCAGGTCAAGAATGATCCTCTTTTCCAAAACCAGTTTGTTATTAGTTTGTTTTTTCCAGTATGATGGAGGTCTCTTTCTGACTGCAGCCACATAAAGCCAAGAAAACTGTGATTAACCTTAACCATAAGGCAGTGACGCGTATTATTTATGTATATGTAATATTTTCATTATTGATTAATCTGTTGATTATTTTCTCAATTAATTAAATAGTTGTTTAGTGTATAAAATGTCAGAAAATGATGAAAAAGTTGATCAGTGTTTCCCAAAGTCCAAATGTCTTGTTTTGTCCACAACTCAAAGATATTCAGTTTACTGTCACAGAGGACTAATGAAACCAGAAAATGTTCACATTTAAGAAGCTTGAATCAGAGAATTTGGACTCTTTTTTTCTTAAAAATGACTCAAAGCAATTTATCAATTATCAAAATGGTTTCAGATTAATTTAAGAGTTGACAACTAATCAATTAATCAATGAATATTCACAGTTCAACTCAAAGGAGATCCTGAGGAGCTGAAACATGGACATTACTGAGAATCTCCTCCTGCTCCTCCTCCTGTGTGTCTCCACTTTTACGTTGCTCCTCATTGTGTGACTCTAGCTGGGTCTCCATCTGTTGCAACACTAACACATGTCATGGATTCATGGTTTTATTATTTGGTGTTACTGTTGTCTAGTTTGTTGGTTTTGCTCGTTTATGTTCTCTGAGTTTGTAGTGTTGCATACCTATGTTTATGTATTCTGAGACAGTTTGATTTATGTTGGGCTGTAGTTTGAATATTAGTTATATTGTCTGGAATAGAGTATTGCTTCCAGCGTTCTGCATTTGGGTCCAACTCCTGCTACTTTCTTGACTATAAATCTGTTTATCAATTCAATTTGAAACACTTGTTGTTGTATGGATACACAGAGAACAAGCAGTAAGAAACACACGGTGTTGGCTCATGATGAATCATAACTGTAGAGAATTTTCATAATGCCATCATGTAGTAACATATTAACAGGTTTTAACAGACAACATCAGATAACAGCAGCTCTGGCATCCCTCCTCTGGCTACTGGTCCATTTTATAATCCATTTTAAAATTTTACTAATTACTTCTGCAGCTATTCATGGACTGGTCCCTTCATACCTCACAGATCTGATGACAGCTGTGGAAAGTTACTGTGTTATAAGTACACAGTATTCTGCATTAAAAGAAATAAACATGATGAGGTCATATTGGTTTGTGTTTTCACCATGCTGTGAATAGTTTACTGTTTACTGTCTACATTTGTTCTGTCTTATCAGTCAGTCATCTGTGAAGCACTATGAATTACACTAACCTGTATGAAAGGAGTTGTACTAATAAAGGCGGGGGGGGGGGGGGGGGGGTAATAATAATGTTTGAAACCAGTAATTGCACAAGTATGCAAAACTGAGAAAGTTAAGCGACGGGTCATCCTTCTATGTTTGGTGCTAATTAGCGTTAATTATATTTTACCAGCTAACGTCTGGAAACTGGACGTTTAGCTGAGCTCACGTTAAACTATGTTAACGGTTACGTTACAAAACAGCGTTACGGCATTAAATTAATGTTTGACTTCTATTAAAACATTTAGCAGCTCAAAGTGTTACTGACCAGTCTTTTTGTCAGAATTTAATGAGTTCACCTGATGAACAACTGAAATCTGGAGCATTGTGGCTCCTCCGTGTCCATGGCAACAGCAAGACGTGATGACGTCACGTGTTGCTTTCTCGCAGATAATGTAACTTTTAAAATCACAAAAACGCAGCTTTATCCAAGCTGCTTAAATGTGACATCATGGGTTGTAGATCATTGTTAGTCAGTCATGTCTGCAGGTCCACTGAAAAGCCGTCTGGAAAGTTAATTGCGGCTTTCTGAGGCTAACAGGTCACTGAGCACATTCTCTGGAGACCTTGAAGCCAGTAACTACAGACCAATGAGTATACTGCCAGAACTCTCAGAGGTTGCTGAAAAGGTTATCTTTGAACAACTGACAACATTTCTTAATACAAGCAATTTTAGTCTACATTGTATTCAGTTTGGTTTTAGAGCAAATCATCCACCAAAACTGCTACCTTACACTTAATGGAGTAAATTAAATCTTGACTTGATAAAGGAGGAATAGTTGGTGCTAGATCTGCATACTGCAGCATTCGATAGTCAATCATGATGTTTCAAATGTAACTTCTCATCTAGAGCACTGGCATGGATGTCTTCATATTTATCTATATAGTCTATATATTGGTGTTCTCCCCCAACAGTGTCTACATGATGTAGAACTGCAAATGTATGCAGACGACACTGTTGTGTACATACTTGAAAAAAACAGTTGAGTTAGCTGCCGCTAAGCTAAAAATTGCATTGGAAAGGATCAATAACTGGCTTGATCAATCACGTCAGAGTCTAAATGTAAACATGACAAAGGGTATGTTTTCCTTTAAAACCATGGTACAACTTCCTAACATTGATATTCTCATCAAAGGTGAAAAGATTGACCTATTCACTGATTTTAAATATCTTGGTGTGACACTGGATCCTGATTTGAATTTAAGAAACATGTTAAAAAATGATTAAAAAGTACAACTTGGCAAATTTTAGAAATATTAGAAACTGTCTCTCTTTAGACGCAGCCAAGATATTTATGCAGCTATGATTCTTGTGTCACATGTTGGATGCAGGCTGGAGAAACAGCTATAAAACCTCTTGAGTCCTCATACAAACAAACTCTAAAAACTCTGGACAAAAAGCCATTTCCATCACTGCAGGGTTCTGGAGAACTTTGAGAACTTTGAACTTTGAGAATTTTAGATTATTCTGTAATATGTGCCTAGTTTATAAAATGCTAAATGGTTTGGCCCCTCCTCCACTGTGTGACTTTGTGTAAACATGCTCAATAAATTCTATTAAATCCTCCAGAATATCCTCTATATGAGATGGTACCAGACCATTTGGTCGCACTGCATTTGGACAGTCAGCTTTCTCTGTGAAGCCACAACTCAGTGGAACATCTACCTGATGATACGAAGAGCTGCAGCTCCATCAGTACTTTCAAAACCAAATAAAAAAACTGATAAAACTACTCAGTTCTGTAACCACTGAATCTAAACTTCATTAATTTGATTAATTTACATCATTGCAACATGGAAGAACTTTAATGGAATTTATGAATGGAAGATGAATGTGTACAGATGGCGAATAGGGATAAGAGAGAGGAGCCCAGTGCATCATGGGAAGTCTGCAGCAGTCTAGGCCTATAGCAGCATAACTAAGGGCAGTCTAGGCCTATAGCAGCATAACTAAGGGCTGATCCAAGGCGAGCCTGGTCAGACCTAACTATAAGCTTTATCAAAGAGGAAAGTTTTAAGCCTACTCTTAAACATAGAGAGGGTGTCTGCCCCTCGGACCGAATCTGGGAGATGGTTCGACAAGAGAGGAGCCTGATAGCTGAAGGCTCTGCCTCCCATTCTACTTTTGAATACTGTAGGAACCACCAGTAAACCTGCATACTGGGAGACCAGTGCTCTAGTGGGATAATATGGTACTATAAGCTATTAAAGGTATGATGATGTCTGACCTGACCACAATAATAGGCAGCTGTACCCTTCCTGTATGTTTTAAGACTAACCTGCCAGATTAAGTGAGGTTCTTGTAGTTTGGTGGAACGACAAATCCTTTCAAGTTTTTGTGTTATTTGCTTTAATTTGCAGGTTTGGGAGTTAAACCATGGAACTGACCTTTTATGTTTTATTACTTTTCTTTTTAAAGAGTTGATGGAGTTGAGTGTTAATCACAGTGAACCTGCAGCTCTATCAACAAGATTATCAGTTTGAGAGGACCTTGAGTTAACATAAGAGTCCTCTGAAGTATTGAGACATGGAGGTGAATTCAGTGATGATGGAATTGCTTCCTTCATTTAGCTACAGCACTATCAGATAGACGTCTAGTGAAGACATTTTTATCTAATGGCGTGTATGTTTAACAAATGGAGAGATCATTTAAGACACTAAATACATAATGATGTATGAATTTTAGCTGCATTTTAATAGTTGATTTTGTCCCCAGAGTGAGGATGATTTTACATTCTGATTCATCACAACAAAAGAAACAACAGGGTACACACAAGGAATTCACTGTGGATCAGATGTCAACAGAAAAACAATAAGCAATAATCATAAACACAAATATAGCAGTGTAAGGAAGAGAGGGACAGTAATTTACTTTTCTGTGTAGTGGAGACCATATGTATCAACTCCAATGTAGATATAGATAGTAGGAGTTTAGTGTGTGTGTGTGTGTGTGTTAACAGGACATATGTGCACAGTTAACAGTTAAAGAATAAAATCTATATAAATCTACAGAGTGCAGGACAGAGACACAGTATGAATCAGAGATGTGGAAGTGAGGTGGAGTTGGTGTGTTTACATGTTTAATAATGCATTATAACATTTCTCCTAGATAATTTAAATAACATGACGCTAAACTGAGTGAAAAAAACAACATAAACGAGAAAAGAACCTGCTTCATGCTGTTATTTTAAGTTTTTTTTTTTCCCGCCTTAACACTCGCTGACGTTGCTGAACGGTTTGTTCTTGAACGCAGCTCGGATGAGATAACGCGTCAGCGCAACGCGTCGCGCATGCGCCCCTCGCTCACTTCCTGCTTCCTGACAGCTGGAGAACAACATTAGAAACACACACTTTTGTGCTGCAGAGTTTCCTTCAGGTGTGCGTGTCTTCTGTCCACCTGTCTGTCTCTGCCATGCGCGCTCCCGTGTGTGTCGCGCTGCTCGTTTTGCTGCTGAACGATGCAGCGACTCATCAGTTCAGTGAGGAGGAGATGTCTGATATCAGGTAACACACACACACACACACAAGCTCTCTCTCCTCTTGTCATGTTTGGATCCAAACCATCAATGAACTGATCTACTAACAGTATCGTGTTTGTATCACAGCTGATTTATCTGATTAAAAGCCGTCAGTGAGTCACAGCGCTGCTCTGGGTCACATGATCCTTCATCAGGAAGAGTTTGGTGACGTTAGTTTGTCCAAACACTAATAACAGCATCATGTTTTCAGTCTGTGGAGAGCAGGGTCAGGGTCAGGTGTGTGTAAGACAGCAGAGATCTGCAGAAAGGAAAACTAGAAACATATTTAGAATAGTAAAAACTATAGTAAGAGTAGAAACAAGTAGAGTAACCAACATATGTGCATGTATGTATGTTCAATAACAACAACAATAGATACATGACCAGCATTAACAAACAGCAGGAGGACAGTGTGTAAAGTGTGTTCTCCCAATAATATATCTCTATAATATAATATATATCTATAATCTATATGTGTATATTATATGTGTATATACACACTGTAGCACATCAAGATAACAAAGCTGTAAGCAGAACGTGTAAACAGCGTTACTGCACATGCTCAGTAGCATCTGCTGTACACAGAACTGCTCTCTGATGCTGTTATTAGTGTTTGTGACTCATGACACTCAGATCGTGTGACCCAGAGCAGCGCTGTGACTCACTGACGGCTTTTAATCAGATATACCAGCAAACACAGTACTGTTAGTAGATCAGTTCACTGCTGGTTTGGATCTAAACATGAAGACAAAGATAGAAAATCAGCAGAATGATGCTTTAAACCAGTTAGTCTGTCACAAGGTTGCAACTAACTATTATTTTCATTATTTAATAATCTGTCAATTATTATTTTCTCTATTGATAAATTAGTTGTTTGGTCCATAAAATGTCAGAAATGGTGAAAAATGTCACATCACAAAGCCGAAGATGACGTCCTGAAGTGTTTTATTTTGTCCACAAGTCAGAGATATTCAAGTCTGTGCAGCACATCTACAATATAATACAAATATAATACAACATAATAAAGGCAAACTGGAAGTAGAGCAACAGATCCTTTTTCTAGACAGGCAGGAAATAAATGTTGATTAAACAGAACAAGAAATGCAGTGTGAACAAACAGGATGATGAAATTATTGATGTATTGATAACATATTTGAAGAACGTGATCACAGTTTATTGTCACAGAGGACTGAAAATATTTACATTTAAAAATCTGGAATCAGAGACTTTTAGACAGTTGTCTTAAAAAAATGATTTGAAGCAATTTATTGATTGTCAAAATAGTTAATGATTAATTTTCTGTTAATTGTCAATCAACAGAATAATTGATTAATAAGAAAAACAGTCCAGATTCTCTGATTGCAGCTTCTGAAATGTGAATATTTTCTGTTTTTTAATCTCTTTGACAGTAAACTGAAGATCTTTCGACTTTGGGGAAACACTGATCCACATTTTTCACCATTTTCTGACAAACTAAATTACTTATTGATCAATAGAGGAAGATAACCGACAGATTAATTGATAATGAAGATCAGTTGCAGCTGCGGTCTCTCACCACTGATACGATAATAAAACTTCTTCATATTCTGTGTGAAATGTTTCAGACAGCGCATCAAAGACATGTTCTACCACGCCTACAACAGTTACCTCGACAACGCCTTCCCCTACGACGAGCTCCGCCCACTCACCTGTGACGGACAGGACACCTGGGGCAGGTAAGATGACATCATCATCGTACATTGATAGATCCCCTCCAGACATCTATTAGGCTGCAGCTAACGATGATTTTCATTATCAATTAATTTACTGATTATTTTCTCATTTAATCGATTATTCAGAGCCTGTTGTTGTTTTTCAAAATGTTGGGTTTTTTTGTCGACTAATGTGAGCCAGTTGGAGCGAGTCTGTTCAGATTTATAACAATTTTCAGTAATTTGCAGATATTTAAAGGCTCATTTGTTGGACATTTGGTGCAAAATATAAGAAAAAAATGAAAGAAGTGCTAAGTCGGTTTAGCTGGTAAGAACCTGCTGATGATAGGCTGATCAGGTTCATATGTAGATAAAGAAAATGTAATAAATTAGACTTTTGACAGCTCAGATAATCCTCAGTTTTGCTCTTAAATCTAACAGTAAATTCAGAAAAGTAGCTTCTGTCTAACTGTTCATTTTCAGGATATTTGTTTGGAAGAGTTATGACAAATGTGCTTGTTGTAGTTTTTTTAAAAAAACAACCTAATATTCTAAAATGTAGTTTGACACAGAAAACTACTAAATATTTTCTGTCAATTAAATAAAAACTAAACCAATTTAACACTTTCTGAAGTTGTTTCTAATCATTTGCGCTGTCCTTTCTGTAAAATGTCCTAATAAATAACTAAAATAGCTGCAAATTACTCTGAAAATTCCCAGAAAATTAGCATCAAATTGAAGGAGCTGTAAAAAGTGTGTAAAGATTCTCATCAGAAGTCCTCTGATCCAGTCGCTGCCACTCGCTCTCTCTGTCCCTTTTTTTGATTATTTCACTATTTGATCGTGGGAACATGTTTCAGGTGGGATGATGCAGTATGTGAGTTGGAGGGTCTCAGAGGGTTTATAGTTGTGAACATGCAGGTCCTCTACCATCCACCACCTTGTTTGATTATTGCTTTTAAACTAAGTCTTGTCATAAAATCTCTCTCTCTCCTTTCTCCACAGTTTCTCGCTCACCCTGATCGATGCTCTCGACACTCTTCTGGTAAGATCAGATAAAGAACTTCAGGCTGAAATATGTGGATATTAGAATTCAATCAATAGTTGACGGGAGCTTTAATGTGTCTTTGATGACAACTGATTACTATCAGAGAGGAAAGTTAACTTCCTGTGTTGAATATAGACAGTTATTTCTGGAGCCGTGCTGCCTTCAGGTGCAGTGACAGGAGGTTAACACGTGTCTCTGCAGGTGTTGGGAAACCGAACAGAGTTCCAGCGCGTGGCGTCGCTCCTCCAGGACACCGTGGACTTCGACATCGACGTCAACGCATCCGTGTTTGAAACCAACATCAGAGGTAGAAGTGATCAACAAAATCCACAGTGTGTCCAGATAGACATTTAAAGTGTGTGTGAAGCTTCTGTTCAGCTTCAGCAGTCTGAGTTAGTCATATCAAGTGGATATCTGACACATTTACAGTCTTTTTAGCATCAAATTCTCCTCTTTGTGTTTCCCTGTTGAGCTGCAGGTGGAAGTATAGAAACAAAAAGAGGGACTTTGCCACTAAAAAGACTGTAACGTTGAAAGATATCTACTGGATTTGACTTATTTGGACACTGAAGCTTCATATTAGCTTCACATCAACTTTTAAATACATCACCTCCAGCAGCTACAACAGTAACATGCACACAGCAGCTTCACTCCTGAATCCTGCAGCTTGTTTCCACTCAGATCCAGCTCTCTCAGACGGGAGGGGTTGGACTTCAGAGTTGAGGCCAGAGCTTCATATTAGCTTCACATCAACTTTAAATCCATGTTTGTAGAGAAGGAGGACTGTGGATTTAGTCCTCCATCACTTCCACTGTAAGGTCATTATGAAGGATCTTCTAATGCTCAGTATGAACAGGAGGAATCATTACAGCAAGAAACACAGCGTCACTGTTCATTTGATGACTGTATTGAATGTAATTATGAGATTCCAAGTTGCAATTACATCAGAGAAACTCTGACTTTCCCACTAACTGTGTGTGTGTGTGTGTGTGTGTGTGTGTCTGTGTGTGTGTGTGTGTGTGTGTGTAGTGGTTGGTGGTCTGCTGTCAGCTCACTTGTTGGCAGGGAGGGCGGGGATGGAGCTGGAGCCCGGTTGGCCCTGTTCAGGACCGCTGCTGAGGATGGCCGAGGACGCCGCTAGGAAACTGCTGCCTGGTATAAACACACACACACACACACACACACACACACACACACACAGGTGGGAGGGCAAACAGGAAAAGCACATGACCTTTGACGACCTTTGATGAGCTGAGAGGAGGTCATTATCCGTTTCTAAGAACAACTTCAGGAAACATTGTACTGAAAAAACAGAATGCAAAAACAGCCAATAGTCAAATTTGTGTGAATAATAAAACATGAACATTAAATACAGTGAAACGCTGCCTGTGTTAATCTGGAGATTAATGTGGATTTATATCCACCTCAGAATAACTGCTTTCATGTAAATAATTGAGTTAACTGTGGAAATAATTTCATTCCTTCCAAACAGGTTTTCATAAATCCTGTTTTCCAGATGAAAATATCATAAACTCTCCTTTTTAAAGTATCTGTAACGTCTTTAATAATTTTCTATTTTTTATAGTTTCAGTGAGAAATCATGTCAGGTTTCTTCTGTTTGAATACCTGCTTTATATCTGATCAAACTCTGACATTAATACTAATCTACACAATAAAAATACAAAACAATAGAAAAGCAGCAGAGTAAAACAGACCAATAAAAATCATAAAACCTGTTCAGTGTGAGATGAAACATTTCAACAGAAATAAAAACAAAAATAAAAGACTGTTAAAAAAAGTACAAACTAAAGTAAAATCAGTTTGTCTGATAAAAGTCGCTGACTCAGCCGACCTGAGTCCTCGTTGCAGAGCGTCCTTCAGTTTTCAGCCTCTGGAACAGATGTCACAGATGACATCAAACAATCTGAGACTAAAGCACATAAACAAAAAATCTGATTTAAAAACTATAATAATACTAATTCTTATAATAATAATGACAATAATGAATATAGTGAAATAAAAACTACACTAAAAAACTAAAATAAATTACAAAAACAAATAAAATCAGTAAGAGGGGAAAAATAAGAGAAAAAGAAGACATTTTACATCCTGAATCTAATAAATTAAGTGAATGAAATAAAATAAATAATGTCTGTAAATCACTTTTAATCAAAAGCTGAAGATATTAAAGATGTTTGAAGACACTTGGAACATCAAAGCTAACAGCTGCCGCTCCAGAAGCTTCAGTCCTGAACAACTAAAAGAATAAAAAATGAATCAGGAAGATCTTAAAATGCATCCAAACACAAACTGGGAGCCGCTGTGATCTCGTCTCCTGGTTCTGGTGAAAATACGGCAGCTGAGTTCTGTTCCGTCTGGTTCTGGTTCAGACGAGTAAACAGGATGTTGTCGTGCTCCAGGTGTGATGAGATGACCCTCAGAGCTCAGGCTGCTGTGGCGTCTCGGCTCTAACATGTTGTATGAATGTCTCCAGCGTTCCAGACTCCCACCGGCATGCCGTACGGTACCGTCAACCTGCTGCGTGGCGTCAGCCCCACCGAGACGCCCGTCACCTGCACCGCCGGCGTGGGAACGTTCATCCTGGAGTTCGCCACGCTGAGTCGACTAACTGGAGACGCAACGTTTGAGAACGCAGCTCGCCGAGCCCTGAGGGCCCTGTGGAAGACCAGATCTGACATCGGACTGGTAACGAGTCTGTTTGTGCTGAACAGTGTTTAACATAAACGTTACTGTTTGATGCTGCAGATTTATCTTCAGTTTCATCTGCAGTTTTTTCAGCAGGTCACCATTAAAACATATAACAGCAACAGTTTGTACTGATGGAGCTGCAGTAAGCATGTAAACATCAACATCTCCACACAGAAAGCTTAACAGTGAGGAACAGCACATGGATGCTTTAAATATCTTTGAGGCTTTACTGAGCAAAACTGCAGATTTCAGGTTTTCAGTCCTGCAGCAGGAAGAAAGATAAAATCAGTCTTTGTAGGTTTCAGCTCGTCCTCTCCTTCAGCTCTCTGTCCATCTGTCTCTGTGCAGGTGGGGAACCACATTGACATCCTCTCTAAGAAGTGGGTGGCCCAGGATGCGGGTATCGGAGCGGGGGTGGACTCCTACTTTGAGTATCTGGTGAAAGGAGCCATCATGCTGCAGGACGAGGAGCTGCTCAACATGTTCCTGGGTAATCTGAACAACAGTCTGCTCCTCCTCCTCAGATAAACTGTTAGAGGGTTCATATGCAGCTTTTTGTGGATTATTTATATGCTGTTCTGATGTTGAATGTTGAGGTGAATGTATGTAGAAATGCTGCCTTTCAAAGTCAGGGCTGTCAACCTCCTGTGAACCTTTTGTTTCCAGCGTTGTCTTTACTTCCTCCTGGTGATGACATCAGATTGTTTGCAGACGCCCACAAACAGCCGTCTGTTCACACATTTCAAATGTGATTCAGCTCCAACATTTACAGATGGATTTGAAGAGTAAAGAAGGAAAAAAGCTTTATGCAAAGATATTCCTGTAGAGACCCAGAATATAAATATAGATCTGGAAATGAGCACAGTATTTCCTCTTTAAGACCAACTTGGGAAAATATGAACAAAGTTAAGTTAAACAAAACTATTATGTGGTCTCCCTCTGTGTCCAACCTTGAGATGAGCTGTAAAAGATGCTAAATAAATTCATCATTGCCTTAAAATGATTAATAATCATTCATCACAGACCGTGTTGGCTTCATGTGGCTGCAGTCAGTGAGAAACCTCCATCATACTGAAACAAGCCAAGATTAAAAGATGTTGAAAAGAGGATCAATCTTGACCTGATATTCAGTACAGCATCAGAGTATGTATTACCAAAAAATATGGAAATGTGGAAGATGTGTCCAAACATCCATAACAGTTAGATAAAGAAGAAAAAACAAACTCTGTCAAACTATCATGGCAGATGCATAAAATTAAGCCTCTGTGTATTAAAATAGATGTCATTGTGTTTCTCAGATTATGATCGAGCCATTCAGAACTACACCCGGTTTGACGACTGGTACCTGTGGGTGCAGATGCACAAAGGAACCGTCTCCATGCCGGTGTTCCAGTCTCTGGAGGCCTTCTGGCCCGGCCTGCAGGTATGTAGACATGCAGAGATGGAAGAAGTGTTCAGATCCTTTACTGCAGTAAAAATACAGAATTATTATGAGCTTGATGTAGTTAAAGTGTTGCAGTAAAAGTAGTGGTTTGGTCCCTCTGACTGATATATTATTATATATGACATCATTAGATTATTAATACTGAAGCATCAGTGTTAGAGCAGCATGTTACTGTTGTAGCTGCTGGAGGTGGAGCTAGTTTACACTACTTTATATACAGTTAGCTAGTTTAGTCCACTGGTTCCCAACCTAGGGGTCGGGTCCCTCCAAAGGGTCAGCAGATAAATCTGAGGGGTCTCTGAACAGCAGCAGCTGCTCCTCTGAATCCTTCAGGTTATTGTTATTGTTCTACCTTCTACTCACTGTTTACAAGAGGAGTGTGCTTCTCTGGCCTCAGCTCTGAAGTCCAACCCCTCCCATCTGAGAGAGCTGGATCTGAGTGGAAACAAGCTGCAGGATTCAGGAGTGAAGCTGCTGTGTGCATGTTACTGTTGTAGCTGCTGGAGGTGGAGCTAGTTTACACTACTTTATATACAGTTAGCTAGTTTAGTCCACTGGTTCCCAACCTAGGGGTCGGGGCCCACCAAAGGGTCAGCGGATAAATCTGAGGGGTCGTGAGATGATTAATGGGAGAGGAAAGAAGAAAAAACAAAGTTCTGATACACAAATCTGTTTTCAGTTTCTGGACTTTTTCTCTAATCTTTGATTTTTGCTGAAATATTGGATCATTTGAACATTTATTGAAATGAAAGCATGTGAGAAGTTTAGAGGGAAAAATCACTATTTGGTGGAGCTGTTAACAACTCATAGACATGTGAAATGTGACCCCGACTACACACTGCTTTTTGTAAGACGTCAAAAGACAAAAAGGTTGGAAACCACTGGTTTCATCTTTAACAATGTGTTGTTTTTTAAAAGCTTGTTATATTATCCATTGTGTCAAATCTGCATCTGAAAAGTAACTAAAGCTGTCAAATAAATGTAGTGGAGTAGAAAGTACAATATTTCCCTCTGAAATGTAGAAAGTAGCATCACATGGAAATAAAAAAGTAAAGTACAAGAACCTCTAAACTGCACTAAAGTACTTGAGTAAATGTATTTAGTTACTTTCCAGCTCTGTATAAATGATGCTGTGCTCATAAACACAAACATCTGTTCTTGACTTCAGGTTGTTTCTTTGATATTTTAAAGAACCTTGTTTAGGAATTGTTGTCATGATAATTTCCTCTGTGTGTTTTAGTCTCTGCTCGGGAACCTTGACAGCGCAGCAAGAACCTTCCAGAACTATTATTCAGTTTGGAGGCAGTTTGGAGGTCTGCCCGAATTTTACAGCATCCCTCAGGGTTACACTGTGGACAAGAGAGAGGGATACCCGCTCAGACCAGGTCAGTCCACTAAACCACCACCCAGAATCCACACTGAAGAAGAGACGTTTTAAAATGAATATCCAGAGTGTAGAAACAGTGGACTCTTTAAAATACTGAGACACCATAATTGACCACAAATTATCATTTGAGCAAAACACAATCATACAAAAATAAAAGCCAGCAGCGTCTCTTGTCTCAGACAGCTGGTGAAGTTTCAGGCTGACAGATCACATTGTTTTATAGATCTTTTATTGAAAGTATCCTTATATTTTCTTTTATCTGTTGGTTTCGGCTCTCTTAAAGTTAAAGTAAATCCTTAAACAGGGTCAAAGTAAGCGGTTATTGATGAGAGCATGGTGGATCCTGTCAGACAGATCCCATCCATGTTCTTAGCCTGTGCTGTTACTCTGGTGACTTCAGAGAGGAAAAGCTCATCACAGCACTTTACATGAAATATTTGCATCTGAACTGTTTTGACTTGTAAATAATTCTTATCTTGTGTTTATTCTATGTTTGATGTTGTCTTTGTTTCTTGTGTCCTGCTGTAATTACCCTGTGAGGATAAAATAAAGTTATTGAATTGATTGAATCTGTGCAAATGAAGAAACTCAATAAACTGTTTACTCTACACCAGCTAACTAATCCAATCCCAACCAGTCAAAGCAGACGGCGTCCAGCTAGAGTCCAGTTCTGTTTAAAGGGGAGTTTGCTGCTGCTGCTGCTCATGGGGGGAATTATAGAGTTCGGTTTAGTCCTGCTCTGTGTGAAAAGCCTTGAGATGACTTCTGTTGTGATTTGGAGCTATATAAATAAAATCTGATCGATTGATTAATTGATTGATAGCTTTCTGATGCACCGACCACTCTGAACTCAATTTATGACTCTATTCATGAGTGACAAATACATTTTGTTTTCCGCGTGTTTGTATTTGTTTCAGAGTTAATAGAGAGTGCCATGTACCTGTTCAGGGCGACAGGTGACCACATCTACCTGCAGCTGGGCCTCGACGCCCTGGAGTCCATAGAGAGGATAGCAAAGACCCCCTGCGGATACGCCAGTGTAAGTCTACCTACCTATCTGTCTATCTGTCTATCTGTTTGTCTACCTGTCTGTCTGTCTGTCTGTCATCTGGATCGCCCCCTGCTGGCTGGCTGGAGTATAGGTCATAAATCCTCCTCTGGTCCAAGTGCTCGTTTTTCTGAGAAGTTTGTTTTTAATTAGTCATTTGATGATATAAAAGGGTGAGGGTGTACCAGCCGCTCTCAACCCTCCGTCAGGCAGCGGGGCGCCATATCTGATCAGCTCTGTCTGCTCAGTTTGATCTGAGTTTCATCAGCTGTCTCTTCAGGGGCTGCTGATTTTTTTTTAATGAGTTTGTTTTGGAGATGCTGGTGCTAGAGTGACATCTAGTGGCTGAATGTCATATGAAAGTCTCCTTATTTGTTTTACTTTTTTGTTTTGTTTGCAAACAAATAAACATTAAAATGTAACTTTTAAACAAGTAATAAACGTGTTGGCAGAGCTGATGAAGTATTCCTGATGTTCCTGCAGGTTAAAGACCTGCGAGATCACCAGCTGGACAACAGGATGGAGTCCTTCTTTCTCGCTGAAACCGTCAAGTACCTTTACCTACTGTTTGACCCCACCCACTTCCTGCACGGCGGGGGGGCAGAGGGGGACGGGTCCTGGGAGGAGGGTGGGGAGGGGGGACAGTGTGTTTTAGGGGCAGGGGGGTTCATATTCAACACAGAGGCTCACCCTCTCGACCCGGCGGCGCTCTACTGCTGCAGCCGTCACGCCCAGGACCGGCAGGATCTCCGCGACATCCTGCTCAGCCTATCACAGCCTCAGGAAAAGTCAGCCAGCCAATCAAAAGCGCCCGCCAAACAGAATGAAGACCCTCTGCCCGGCCATTCAGACAGCATTGCTCTGAAACCGGGTGAGAAGAAGACCGCCCCCCTACTATCCTGTCCCGTTCAGCCATTCAGTGCTCGGCTCTCCATCCTGGGTCAAGTTTTCACTGACAACACCTGAAACCTGAGCCCAACAGATCTTACTTCCTGTTGCTAAAACTCTGGTGCGGTGGGATCATCTTTGTGGCCTGGTGTCACGGTGACGGGCAGGTGAAGAATTAGTTTCAAGAACTTTTTAAAATGTCAGCTGGACAAGAACTAAAGCAAACCAGAATATCTGAAAATCACAAGTGGAGTTATAAAGTTTAGACATGACAGCAGCGCAGATTCCATCCGACCTGAAGCCAGTTCAAGTTGACTTTGGGGGAAAAGATCATTCCTACGTAGATATCATCATCATGAAGAAGACTTCTTTTATACTGTTTGACTGTCTGACCTTTGTTCTGTGTTGACTCTGATGTTCTATTTAAATTGAAAGTAAAATATATTTTTATTTATTAGAAATTTGATTACACGTTTGTCATGTTTTTATTTGTTTTATTGGTGGTGAAGCTGTTGCCTTCATACTGGTGTGGGCGTCTACACAGAGCAGAGAGGTCGTTCCATCACAGACGATAAAAAACAACAGAGAGTTGAACATTATCACATTAGTGATTCAGTCTCATACTTATATCATGTGACAATAACCAACCAGTCACTAAGGAAGAAGCTTAGAAAAAGCTAATAAGTGGAGCTTGAGTTGAGATTATTTTGTCACACATAGCCCCTCTATCCAAGAGTGAACTTCCATGCTGAAATAGTGAATTTAATAGCTACAGTTTCTTTCTTTTTTAAACTGAAATTTATGTCAGTCTGCAGTCAATAACAAACAACTAGGAATGCATTTCCTGTGGAAAACGCTTGTGAATGCTGAGAGCTGAGAGAAATCGCAAAGCATTGCTGAAAATTTAAGAGCTATGGTACTTAATAAGCGGTATGGTGGTGTTTCACTAATGGCCACAGGGTGGGGCTATTGCTGCTTCTTGTGAAGTTTCATTTTATTATAGGCAACAGAATTGTAGAAATCTTGTGTTATAATGTTACTTCAGCACCTCCTGTTGGTAGAATTGTATGAAATGTTACACAGTTGTTTAATGTGAATATATGTACAACATTTCCAAATTTGGTTGCAACTCAGTATGGAAGAGTTATGGCCCGTTAAGTGCATCAGGCCACGCCTTCAAAGGTTTAACCAATTACAGACAAACGGTAAATGGTATCCAAAAACAAACTCTTAAGTTTTGTTCTGGGTCATCTGAATATGTTAACTACTGAATTTGGTGAACATTAGATGACAAATGTACCAACAGAAGCAAAAAACACGTCTACCGAAAAATCCAAAATGGCGAGAATTTCTTTAGGCTGAAATGCGAGAGGCCTATATCAGGCTAATTGTGTAAGGAACACACTTCAAATATTGTTTTGATAGTCCTTATGGATCATTAGTTATTTGCCAAATGCAAATCATATAACTGACCACATGGTGGCGCTGGTGATCCCATGTTTTAATATGTCAAGCATTTCCACATGGGACACCTGTCCAAGAAGAATGAATACTCGGAAGCCCATTTCCAACTTACCCTTTGTTGCCAAAATTTTAGAAAAAGTGGTTGCTAAGCAGCTCACAACTACAATAGATGAGCATAATATCTTTGATAAGTGTCCGTCTGGCTTCCGCTGGTTATACTCAACTGAAATAGCCCTTCTCAGAGTCTGAAACAATATTGTGATGCAGAAGAATGTTCGGTGTTAGTGCTGTTGGATCTCATTGGTGTTTCAATGCTGTGGACCTCCATATCCTGGTGGCTTACTCTTGTTCAGCCCTGCAGTTGTTTTCCTCCTACCTCTCTGATAGGAATTTTGCAGTTTCTGTTGATAACTTCACCTCCACATCTTAAACTCTGTATTGTGGTGTGCCCCCAGGTTCAGTCCTTGGGCCTCTTCTGTTTGTCTTGTATATGCTTCCCCTTGGACAGATAATAAGGCACTTTAAATGTATCTCATATCACTGCTACACAGATGATATTCAATTATACATCTCATTTAAACCTTATAAACATAGCCAAATTGTCAGTTTTAAATAACTTTAACTTTAAAAAGACTGATAGTTTCTTACAGCTAAAGTCCTTATCTCTGTCCCTCCTAGTGTTGTCCCTAAGATAAGGGATGATGGGGGTTTCTTGGGTCTCTTACCTCAGTTAAATCATTCATAAGAAATCTAGGTGTCACTGTGGACCAGGCTGTGACTCTAGACACAGAGAGGCAGAATAACAACAATAATAACAATGACAATAATAATAATAATAGAGGTTTGACTAGCAATAACAAGTAGCAGCATTAGAAGGACACCAACAGGACCACCAAGGCTGCAAAGGCTCACAGCTCGAATCCCAGGGTTTCCTGCGAGATGAGAAAGTCCAGGAACTATGTTCCAGTATGTTCAAAATAAATAGTACTTATCTAACTCTGAAAACAACAAATTAATGCATGTTTCAATTAAAAACAACACCCTTAACATATGATTTAGAGTGAAAATAAATTAAATGACATAACAAGACCGATAGCAGACGATAACTGAAAAATTAATTCTTCACCTGAACTATTCATACACAGCAAGCTCTTCAACATTATGGCCTGTATTCACATACAAAACGCTCACTTCTCAAACTCACACTTAAGTGTATGTTAACATCTTAATTAACACAATAGTTGAACAGATTGACAGGGTGGGTGTTTTTAGTTCAGATATGGTGAACGCTGACTGTAGCTGCTGAAAGAGAGGCCTTTAGTTTCCTGGATGTTACCCTGGGATCCCTTGTATGTGTTATTTTGTATTTTGACCCCCTTGGAAATGAGATGCTACATCTCAAGGGGCTATCTTATTAATAAATTCAAATTCAAAGTAAAGGTTCATATACTTTTGCGTCACATAAATATGTAAGATTATATAAATTTCCTCAATAAATAAATGAGAACATTTATTTGTAGAATTGGTTTCTCTTCATCCAGTTTTAGGAATTATGTAAATATCTGATCACGTCTTATTTATGCAGAAATACAGAACATTTGAAAGGGTTCACAAACTTTCTAGCAGCACTGTGATTTAAATGTTTGTGTCTCTCAGATATTGATGTTTTTAAAGTGAACACCCTTTACCAACTGTTCTCACTTTTGGTTATTGGTCCCTGATCTCAGGGAGGTGTCCCCTTGTAATTCTAGAGACAGAGAGAGTGATGGAGGGACCAATTTCCAATGAAGTTGATGAAAATACAATAAATTCCAATGACATTACTCCCATATTACACTGGTAAACAGTGGAGGAGGATCAGTATATGGTAATCTCTCATTTTTGCTGTCTGATGCATTTTAGAAAGGAACACACTGCTTTTTTCCACCAAGTCTCAATAAGAACAAATGTCTGACCTCTTTTTCCTTTTCTGAACAAAGGCTTCACTCAATAATTTCTCAATGTTTCCTGCAATTTGTTTGATTTATGATATGAAAATATATCGGTAACACTGGGTTTTATGCCCCCATATTTCTAATTTATAAGCAGTATATAGATATTTAATAAATGGTTATAACTCCTGTTGGCACCCAGAAGCATTTGCTGCTAATGAATGACAATATAGTAAAACTCAGTTGTGATTAAAGCTGCGATCAGCGTTGATCGGGCCCTCGGGCCTCTGTGCACATCAGGCTGCAGTGCAATCGAAGGGATTTCTGTCACCTGCATGTAGATGTCTTCAGACCCAGACTGTTTTCAGACAAGGCAAGAAGGAGATAAACATCACTTCCTGTGTCCAATATTCTACCTGCTGCTGGGGCTGCTTGGCTGAAATTTCGTAGGGGGCGCCATTCAGCCAGTTTGCATCACTGATGGAATATTGTCATGTAGAAGTGTTCAGGCCAGGACAATCAGTAACTGCAGCTCATATATTTGAATGGTGAGAATGGTGAAATGTGAATGAACACACACCTGTTTGAACATTTACTGCTTCCACATAGTTTTAGATACAAACTTCATTTGAACTTTAAATGGGTAACGAGACTTTGACCTACAAATCTTGAATTTACACGTTTTTCACGCTTTTACTGTTTTTGAGATATTAGAGTTTTAAAGTCTGTTCCTGCCTGTTATTTTATAATGAGTGTGTATTGCAGAATGTGTCACAACACTGAAAGAGTGACATCACCAGGAGCAGTTGGAGGATTTTAGAGTACACTGCTTCTGAAACCTCCACATAAATCCCATGACAATGACTCATATCTTAGTAGGAAATTCTTTAGTGAATCCATTGATACATGTTTGAAAATGGTCAGACTCAATAGTTTTGACATCAGAAGCTTCTGTTTGACACAAAGTTCATGCCCATAGATTGCATCCCCATTGTTTTACATTGTAAGGTGTGATGTGGCACTGCAGCTTTGAAAGCTTATACAATCCAAACTGTCAGTTTTTAACAACTCATTTCAGCATAGTGTCATAAGTTATCTATTAAAGTTTAAAGCCGATACCATTAATGCCCTCGGAGGAGATAGTATACCTGTATGACTGTATACAATATAATATATAACTATGTACAATAGTTATAATACAACTATTAATGGTTGTAATATAACTGTAAATAAAGTGATTATCCTTATCTTCAGTCAGATTTGTCAAAGAGGATTCACAGCAGGAAACAACAGATTGACATAAATTAATATTACACTCGTGTTCATATCTGTGAGGCTGTGTGTATGTATTTATTGAATCTTCATTGTTGGATATCTCCAGGGATATTATACAGTATGTACAGATTTTTGTATTTTGTATTTGTATGAGGTCAATATATAGTGCTGTGAGATGCTGGTGTGTTTACATACTGGAATGTTTGGTTTGTTGGTGTTTAATGTGTCAATAATCCCATAGACAAAACAAAAACATGCTCCTATACTCTCTAATCATTGTCTTGTTGTACTGCCTGTTGGCATCTATGTCCTATTGGGCCCAAACTTCAGCTTTATAACTCTTACTGGTGCTTGTGATGTATCAGGTGTACGTCGCTTTGGATAAAAGCGTCTGCTAAATGAAAAATGTAAATGTCCATAGAGGTCATATGGGTCATATAATGGATTGAAATTCATTAATGTACCTTTAACAATCATCATCATCACTATGTTGTTAACACACAGAAAAAAGGCAAGTCAAATTTTAAATGAGAGAGAGAAAGGAGGGAGATGGCAGAAAGGAGAGACAGAGGGAGGGAAAGTGAGACCAACTTCCAGTGAAGTTGATGTAATTTACAATTTCCCAGAAAGTTAACTGTTACACCCATATTTGACTAATAACCAAAGATACTGCTGCACTAGAGGGAGTTGCAGTGATCGAGACATTCGGTTATAAAAGCATGAAAAACTGTCACCAGATCACCAAAAGAAAGAAAAGGTTTTAAGAGAGAGATAGAAAAAGGAATGAATGTTAACTTCCAGCATCTTCAGCTTCCTGGTTGATCAGACAGACATATCGAGGCAGTTCTCTGACAGTTTGATGATTTTCTGCATCAGGATCAAACTCAGAATGAATATCCACCATGTTCTGTTCTTCTGCTTCTTATCAGGTGAGGACTGATTACCTGACTGTGTCTGTAAAGCTGCAGCACAAACTGCTTCTGGACATTCGTTGTGTTCATTTTAACAAATGTCACATTTGTATCATTTAAGTTTTCATGTTGCTGTCATGTTAATCTAATTAAATTGTGGGAAGAATGTGAGACGTTTATGATATATTGACTCAGTGTATCAATGTCAGATGAAATCATTACTCTAGCAGTCAGACTGGTTGAACTGGGCAGCTCCCAGTGTGACTCTGTGGATCTGTGTAAATGTGAAGCAGGAAATATTGTGATCAGACTGCAGCATCTTACAGGAAGTACAGACAGTAACTGTTGATTGTTCTTCTTTTCAGCTGCAACATTGGGTCAAAACACTAGTTTCATCCTTGCAGAAACTGTGGGAGAAAATATCACATATGGATGCTTCAATACTGTCTATGGAAGCAAGAAGTTCCTCTGTAAGGATGAATGTAACAAAGCAGAAGACATCCTGGTTGAAACAGAAGAGAACAGTGCTCAGAATGGCAGATACAGCCTTGAATATAAAAAAGGGTATGCATTTGGACTCCATGTGACCATCACAGAGCTGCAGAAGTCAGACGCAGGATGGTACAGGTGTGGTTACGGCAACCCTTTGTCTCCAGATTCATCCTACACGTTCACAATTACTGTTGAAGATAGTGAGTTTTCTATTTAACTTTTGTCCACATCCTGTTCAATGCTGTCATGCTGTGTATTTCTTGTGTTTGTGATCGATGCTGTCAATATGATCTTTCTGTCTAGAGCAGCATCTCATTTCTCTGCATTATTGATTCAGTATCTGATTGTTTCAATGTGTTTTCATTGTTCACAGATGCAACCTCTTCAAAACCAAACCTGATCCCACCTATACCACCATTTTTCCCTGACATCACAGAGCAGTCTACAGGTACAGGACAGTTCATGTCTGTCCATCTGTCCATCACTGTCTCTCTGCAACAAAACGTCCTCTTAAAACAGTAAATTCAGCATAACAACGTTGTCTAATAAGAATAACAAGATGGTCCAACATGTGTTTCAGCACATAAGACAGTTCAGCACCTAGAAGAAAACATTTCACATTCAATTTTACAATAAATTTCATTTTTATCTTCATGTCTATTGTTTTAACACATTTCTAATGATGTAAGATAATTATTAACATGTCATGTCAACACATGACAAGTCAAGAAACAACCTGATCAAAGTCTCTTAGAGTTGTTTTCAATAAGAAGATCTCATTTTTGATAAAGGTTCTCTGTGTAGTTTTCTTGTGAACAAGGTTATATTTATATTTAGTGTTACTCACAAAACATGCTGAGTGTATCCTTTAGGTCCAACATAAGTGTTGAAAACGTTTCCTTAATCATAGAATATTTCTAAAGCTGATTATTTAAAGTATTTTAAATCTTGCATTGCTTGCAGTCTTCTTCTCTCCTGCTTTTGTTGGTGCATTGCTGTGTTTCTGGGCAGGTTCCTGCATCCTGTAGATCAGTGGGATGATGTGAAACCACTGGCAGGAATGTGTATCACATCAATCACATGTGCACAATGTAGATCCACATGTAAAAACATACATGTGGTCAAAAACAACACAGGGAACCTAATACAAGACAAAGAGCTCAGTCTTTCAAACTACTACATCTCTCTCTCTCTCTCTCTCTCTCTCTCTCTCTCTCTCTCTCTCTCTCTCTCTCTCTTCTCTCTTTTCTTTTCCAGATGACTACCCAGATCACTTCTGGCCTCTGGTTGCTGGGATTGTGCTTGCTGCAGTGGCTGCCGTTACTGGTGGTGGTTACTGTTGTTGGCGGTGCTGCCTTGGTTGCCAATAGTGGAAACTTGGGGGTAACTTTCTTTAACTCTGTATGTCTCATGTCAACTCTTACTGTTAACAGATATTTTATTTTTGCAGTTATGAATAAACAATCTCAGGTCTTCAATCACTTCACTGGTATGAACAAAACTATATATAATATATAAGTATATTGAATCAAATTATATTTACTGTTATCAGACCTCTGGCTTGTCAAGTTGTTCTCACTAAAATATCAGCAAACAATGATCTAAAAAGAACACAATATCTGGGATTTTACTTCTTTATTTTAGGTTTGATGTCATTCCTGTTTTATTTTCAGCCATGTGCCAGTGATGAGGACCCCCCTCCTGTCACCTATGCGACCTGTCCTATCTGTTAAGACCAGAGCCTTGATGCAGCTGAGAGGGATCAAAGCTACTCTGCACTAAAAGCAAACACATGGTGATGTTTGGATCTGGATTCTGTACTGTGCAGGTTAACATGTGCTTCAAGGTTCCAGTTTATTCCACTTTCTTTCTTTTTTTTGTTTAATCAGCAGATATTAACTATAAACACACTATTTTAACCTCTTTGCTGATGATACAAAACTGATCATGATCCTTAATGGTCAGGCACCATCATATCTGAAAGAACTCATAGTACCATATAATCCCACTAGAGCACTGGTCTCCCAGTATGCAGGTTTACTGGTGGTTCCTACAGTCTTTAAAAGTAGAATGGGAGGCAGAGCCTTCAGCTATCAGGCTCCTCTCTTGTGGAACCATCTCCCAGATTTGGTCCGAGGGGCAGACACCCTCTCTATGTTTAAGAGTAGGCTTAAAACTTTCCTCTTTGATAAAGCTTATAGTTAGGTCTGACCAGGCTTGCCTTGGATCAGCCCTTAGTTATGCTACTATAGGCCTAGACTGTCCTTAGTTATGCTGCTATAGGCCTAGACTGCCCTTAGTTATGCTGCTATAGGCCTAGACTGCCCTTAGTTATGCTGCTATACGCCTAGACTGCCCTTAGTTATGCTGCTATAGGCCTAGACTGTCCTTAGTTATGCTGCTATAGGCCTAGACTGCCCTTAGTTATGCTGCTATAGGCCTAAACTGCCGGGGGACTTCCCATGAAGAGCTCCCCTCTCCTCTTCTCTATCTGTATATATTCATTTACCATTAATGCATGTTACTAACTTGACTTCTTCCACAGAGTTCTTTGGGGAAGCCAAGGAAGCCCCATAAACCATAAACCATGCTGACGTGTTGGCGTCCTTTTTCTGTCCTTCGCCAGCTAGTCCTGCAAGGTTCCAGTGTATTCGTCTTTATCTCTTTTTTTGTTTAATCGACACATATTAAATATAAACATGCTATTTTTCACCTCTAAGCTGATGATACACAACTGATCATGTTTCTTCTTACTTACTTATTCTGAAATGTTCATTCTGTCTTCAAAAATGTAGATGTTATTTGATATTGTTATTCTACACTTTGAACCAACTCTGTCTCATAGAAATTACATTCATGCTCGACTAAACTCCAACAGCAACTATGTTTACTTAGTAATGTAACGCTGGTGAATCACATTTTCTCTCAACATGATGAAAAAAAATGTTAATTAATGTGTTAAAGTTGCAAAAATGTTTATGCTGAATATAAGAGTGACATTTTCAGAGACAATGTACCTAGTCTTTTTTTCTACCAAAATATCTCATGTTGTAGTAAAACATATGTGTTAGAAAGAGTTGGAATTCACAAGGCTTAAAGGCAGAGGCTGGTCTGTAGCTGACCAACAATAGAGAAGAAGTGCATTCAAGTCAAATCAAGTCCATTTTAATTATATAGCACCAAATCATAATAAAAGTTATATTTAGCAGTCATATAGAGCTGATCAAGACTGTATTCTTTAATTTACAGAGACCCATCATTCCTCCATGAGCAGCACTTTGTGACAGCAGTAAGAAAAATGTCCCAGATAGATAACTGCCAGATTCCTAATGATGGAGCTGGAAGCCAGGGTAATACCATCTAGAGTAGCTGTATTATTAGATCATGTGTTTCTAAAGTGTTTACGGCCAAGCACAATAACTTCAGTTTTGTATGAGGTTAATAGCAGAAAATTGCAAGTCCAGGACATAAAGTCCTTAAGACATGCCTCTATCAGCCATATACTAGGTAAACTGACCATTTCTTGTACTTCTTGTTCACAAGTCTGATGGCTTCTGGAATAAAACCAAACTTCCTTCTCTTTGTTTTAAATGCAGGAGATCTTAAACAAATTCCTGATGGCATCAGGTTAAAGTAGTCACTGAGGAGATATGTGGGGTTGCTGATAATCTTTTCTGCTTTGCTGATGACTTGTTCAGTACTAAGCTATAACAGGGATCTTTGTGTTTTGCCAATAATTGTGTGATTGCTGAAATCACAATTGTTCTTCTGTTCTTTCTTCTTTTTTTTATTCCACATTCCATACTTTTTTATGTGTTTCAACTGCTTCATAAAAACCATTCAAACAACAATCTGTGCAGCTCATTCAGCAGATGTGTGCTTGTATTTTTCTCAAATGTAACATTTTTCATCCATTCTATATAATTTTTTAAAGCATTAAAATTTATAATGGCAGTCTATGGGATGAACCGTTCAACTGAGTTGGAACCTTTGTCACTTTGACACTGCTCAGACCCTTATCCTACAGACACCATTCAAACTTTAAAATGTTCACAAAACGTTGAATTTTCAAAGTTATCAGATTGTTTTGTGACATCTTTTGGACTTTTTCAGCAATATAAGGCCAAAGTCAGGGGTTTTGTAGACTTTGTCAGTTCTCATCAGTTAGTCATTTGAACACTTTGACTGGACAGCAGAGATATTTTCAGAGCAGAAAAAAATTCTAAACAGGTCTCCCACAGTTTTGACTCCTCAAGCACATGTGTTGCCTCAGGATGTTGCCACAAGCCTCTTCTCTCTCAAAATGTAAATACATTTGACATATCATTCATTCTTATGTTAAACTAGTCTTGCGTTCACTAATGACGTACAAATCTCTGAGCTTTAAGCTCTAGTTTGAGACAAATACACTTTCTTCATCAAAATGGGCATTTTATCTTCACATTTCTGTGAATGTCTGTTGGTTCAGCGGTTTAGTACACTGTTGTCCTGATCAGCTTCACCTTAGATCACGAAGTTGTGTGTTCAATTCCTGCTTACTGTAATGTTCCTCATGATAATGCTCTTATGTACAAAGTTGCTTTACATCTTCATCGTGTAAAATGATTCAATTACACATAACATAATACATAATATAATCCACTAATTATCTACCATTACTATTACTATCTACTATTACCTGAATTGTACATTGATATGATTGTTAAACACATCTTTTCCCTGTATTTGAAGCATGTCTATGTAGTTCAGTGTTTTAAGTTCATGTCACTATTGGAGCAAAAGACTGTGAGTTCAAATCCCTCTCAGGACACAATTCAGTACAGTTTAAGATGCAGGAGTCCACAGGTGATCTCAATCATCTTAATCACACTGCTACTGACAATTGTCATGCAATTCACAGACTAAACATCACAATCTGGCCTGACATTGCTGTGTCACATGTCAGCTTGATGCATAGCATGTCTGTTCAACACTTACTGAAGCCAAGAATGACTGTTGGAACACTGTCTGTGTTTTGTTGAGATTTCAATTTCTTTACTTTTGGACACATTTAAATTTAAAAAAGATCTCCTCTCCTGATCACGATGAATCTGAACCTTTTTTGACAAGAAGTGGCTGCTGCTCCAGCAGCAATACCGCAGGAGGGTCTGTGTCCACCATAGTGAGTCATTTTACAGCCAGTGTGTGTAGAATTTAAAATTGTCTGACTCTGGTGCCTTCTGGTGGTCGTATTGAAGAAGACACTTACACACAGTGAACTGTCATATTTGATTCAAATTGTTTTGAAGACTGTAGCTTCTCAATCTGAGCTGCTCATCTCTATACCTTTTCCTATTTGACATCACACGTTACATCCCATGTTTTCTGTCCTGTAATCATTATGTGTCATCATTATAATGCGATATTTATGAGGAGCTTTTAATGATTTTATCAAAAATGGAGCACAGCTTTCAGGCAGAGCACTGAAATTGGCTTGTTTCAGCTGATTGGTCTCAGCTGTCATCATTATGCTCCACAGGGCAGCTGTGACTCAGGAGGTAGATCAGGCTGTCCACTTATTGGTGGTTTGATTCCTGGCTCCTCCAGTCCACATATAGAAGTGTCCTTGGGCAAAATACTGAATCCCAAATAACTCCCAATGGCTGCACCAGCACTCTGCATGGTAGCTTGACCGCCATCAGCGTGTGTGTGTGTGTGTGTGTGTGTGTGAATGGCTGGAGAGCTATAAAGGTGCTATATAAGTGCAGTCCATTTACCTTTTATCACAATTGTTGGTAACATCCAATCAGAACAAGACAGACCCTGACCCATTCATTAAAGTGTACACAGCTGTCATTATACCCTGACACTGACACAGTTCACTCTGCAGATTGTGCTCTTGCTGCAGCAGCTCACAGGTTTTCTATCCTTATTTTATAATGCCATCTTTATAAGAAGCTTTTAATGAGGTTTATCAAAACTACTTTACTGAGTCATTATGAATCTCTCCCTAAATTAACTGAAAGGACTCAGTTTCTTTGGCTGACAGTGTGGAGCTTCAGGAACCCAGTCTCTTTATTCAGAAAACCTCTTCTGATACTCTGAAATCATACAGTTAATATGAAGCTTCACATCTCCATTTGTACTGTTACAAAACAGTTACGACAACAGGAAGCAGAACCCTCATGCAGACACTCAGACAGGCTGGTTGAGTGAAAGACAGTTTTACTTTTAAATCCAATAAACAGACTTCTAGTTGACAATCTCAACTCAAGGCAGTGAAGCAGGAAGTCAGGTGACCACAGACACAAAGCAGGTCAAACTGGATCAGCACAGCAGCTTTGCAACACAGATGATCTGGAGAACTGATCATCATATTGATCTCCTCACTGAGCTGTTGGCCTTGGTGTCACTGTGTTGATTGTAAAGAAATAATGTCAAACTCTGCAGCAGCTTTTATTACACAGAAGATTAGAAAAACATGCTTCATGTGGCCAAACAACACTGAACATAAATAAGGCCTAAGGTTTGGTTGAAAACTGCTTAACAGTTCATTGCTCATTCAGGCTTTCAACTATATATTTAGTGTTTATAGTGATTATCCTTATCTCAGGTCAGATTGTCCAAGAGGATTCACAGCAGCTTCATCGTGAAACCACCAAATTAAAACCACAAATTAATATTACACTTGTGTTCATATCTGTGAGGCTGTGTGTATATATTTATTTAATCTTCATTGTTGGATATCTCCAGGTATATTATACAGTATGTAAAGATTTGTATGAGGTCAATATATTGATGCTGGTGTGTTTAGTCTGTTGGTATTTAATGTGTCTGAATAATGTATATTATTATAATTATAATTTGTCCAAAATAAAATTATTCATTGATTCATGTACTTTTAACAATTATCATCATCATCGTCGTCATCATCAGTCGACCAAAGCACTTCACAGAAAAATGTAAAAATAGAATTGAAGAATCTAATGTAAATTGTAATAGATAAAACTAACAACTTTAATCTGCCATAAAAATTAGGTCAATCAAAAGTGACTGGGATAGTAGCTGGGATTTAAAAGTGGTGATAGATGGGGAGGATCGGATGGTGAAGGGAAAACTGTTCCACAGTCTGGAAGCAGCGAATAAGCGTGGTCACTTTTGGATTTTGACTGGGAACATGGAACAGAGAGGAATAACTGATCAGAGGATCTGAGGGTCTTCATGTAGATTATGGACTGAAGACATTAGAAATGGTGACTAGTGCCAAACCATTCAGAGCTTAAAAAACAAATAAAAGAATCTCAACATTAATCCTGTATTTCAGTGGTAACCAGTGGGAGGGAGGGCTAGTACAGGGGTGATGTCTTTTTGGTGCCTGTGAGGAGTCTTGCTGCTGCATTTTTAACCACTTGTAGATGAAACAGGGAGGACTGACTCCCACATAAAGGGAGTTAGAGTACTTGAGACATGAGGTTATAAAAACATGAAAAACTGTCTTCAGATTGCCAAAAGAAAGAAAAGGTAATTACTCTGAAGTTACAGTGTAATCTTTTTTCATTAACAGTGTACCAGTGCAGTACGTGCAGTACGTGCATACATGTAGGTACAAGGGAACAAGGTGTGACATCATTAAAATGTTGAAAGTCTTCTTCCTGGCATTTGTTTTTGTGTCCGGCTCCTCAAGGTGCAAGCTTACTCTTTTTTCAGCTCTGTACACAGTCTCCTTTCACCCCAGGAAAGAACTATATAAACATAGCTAATATAAATATAAGTGAAGATATTGCAAACTGTGTAGTTAATTTATGTTGGTAGTTCACCCCTTGTTATGTGTAGTTACAGGGTTAGTACATCTAGATGCCACACAGGAAACAATTACTTCAGGGGTTCTTATAGTTTTATTTTTTTTGTTGACCTTATTTACAACAGGTCATTTTAACAGGGTGTTTAAACTACTGAGTCCTTTAACAGAGCAGCTCATGTGCTTTTGTGGCTTGTGGCAGATTTAACACAAAAAATGATTTAAAATTTAAAAACAAAATACCGCAGTGGGCTATGACTATCGTCAGAAAACAAAATAGAACCAGGTAACTACATATTCAACCAACAAAAATAACCTGTAAATGTACAACGTATATTTTTGAAGAACACTTACATTTCAACAAGTTTCACCAAACCCACATGGAACTCCCCAGAGACTGCACAACTCAATACATGGTCCTTTACCCTCAAACTGAGTTTGAATAAGTCTAACACCTGGACAGTTTCTCTATGCAATTGAGAACACAGTGGTCAACATCTGGTGCCAAAATCCCAGGACATCAACCCCAGGAGTGTCTAAATGAAACCATCTCGTTAAAATATTGACATATAACATCCTTTAGGTATTTGTTTGTAATATTACACTCAAAAGCAAACAACTAAGAACACATGTATTGACATTTAAATTTTGAGTGCTATATCACACCATCAATATTTTCCCTTTTTCTAACATCTACCTCATGTCTCATGTGAAGAATATGTAGATTTCAGCCTCCATGTCGTATCATTCAAGGCTAAATGACCTTATATGATGACATCTGTACCCATAATTCTGTTTCTAGAAAAAAAAATCTGAAACCACAAGGATGACATTTATAGTTCATTATGGTGCCCTTTAGTTTTACAATTTTTCAAATATACACCATTCCAACATTTTCTTATGCAGCTGGAGTCCAGTGGTGGAAAAATTATTCAGATCCTTTAATTAAGTAAAAGTAAAAATACTTCAGCCTAAAATACTCCATTACAAGTAAAAGTCCTGAATTCAAAATGCTAAGTAAAAGTGTGGAAGTATAATCAGCAACGTACTTAAAGGGATCTTATGCAGGATTTGCAGAGTATAAACTCATACAAAAATAATCCCTCTCAATCATCACTCATGAACCATTAGAAGTGTTTGACAGTGTACTCTGCCTTCTTCTGTTATTTTCTTATTTTCTAATTATTATATTGAATGTTATGTTTACAAACAGAAACCAACAATTATCATTATTATTATTATTATATCATGTTGATTGTTTTTGACAGTAAGAAATACATGTAAGAGCATTTAAATGCTGTAGTTCAATGTGGAACCAATTTTAGATACTTTGGGTAGATTAATAGTAACTCAGATAGAAACATTTCTGTGGTCCATATTCTGGCCCACACTCAACACTTTCATGTGGCCCACACCCTGCATGGAGTGATGGCACTTCAGCGGTCCGCCCCTGTTTGACAGACCCAGGCCACAAGCAAACCATAGCGATGCCATATGTAAACCAAAAACTAAACAAATAAACCAGATCTGGCCCATGTCAAGACCATATTTCATTCTTATTCTGACCCTTATGTGGCCCACGTTCCATATCCTCAACCAGCCCACATACTGCATGGAATGATGGAACTTGGGCAGTCCACTGCTGTTTGCCAGTATAGCACATTTCTAGTCTTCTGACCACTCAAAGTGCTTTTACACTACAAATCACATTCACCAACATATCAGAGGAAATCTAGTTATTCACACACTGAGAAATTTGGGGTTAAGCATTTTACCCAAGGACACATCTACGTGTCGACAGGAGGAATTGAACCGTTGATCTTCCTGTTAAAGGACGACCCACTCTACCTCCTGAACTGTTTCCACTAAATAGCTGCTCTATTCATCCACAGCAAGCTCAACAACATTATGGCCAATATTTACATACAAAAACACAAGCACTCACTTCTCAAACTCACACCAAAGTGTAAGTTAACATCTTAATTAACACAATAGTTGAACAGATTGACAGTTTTTAGTTCAGATATTTTAGGATACAATATTCAGATATGAACACTGACTGTAGCTGCTGCAAGAGAGGCCTTTAGTTTCCTGGATGTTACCCTGGGGTCCCTTGTGGACCCCTGGACTATTACATGCCTGCTTTTGGTGAGATCTCTCACAACTGCTGAGGGTGGAGGGTGTGAGTGGGAGATGGTGAGAAACTGCCTGTATCTGTGTCTATGTGTGTTATTAGGGCCTGAGCGCTGGAACAGCACGGAGACCCTATTGTTCCTGTAGCGTTTGTTTGTTTCTTTCCTCTTTATTATTGCGTCACTTCAATGCTTAATTTGACATGCTCGAAAAATCACAAATTTGGCACACATATCCAGTTTTAGGACTTGTGTAAATGTCTGATCACGTTTTAGCTCATTTATTTATGCAGAAATACAGAAAATTTTAAAGTGTTCACAAACTTTCTAGCAGCACTGTAAATGTTTGTGTCTCTCAGATATTGATGTTTTTAAAGTGAACATCTTTTTAACTGCTTTGACTTTTGGTTATTGGTCCCTGATCTTACATTGGTGTCCTGTTGTTATTGATTAACATTAATAACTTTATTGATTTTTAATCATTAATAATCACAATCATTACTAATAACAAAAACTGCTCCTATTATGTCCCAACATTTATATACATTTATATACATACATGAGAAATGAGAGGAGGGGAAGGGAAACAGAGAGAGCGAAGGTGAGACAAACTTCCAATGAAGTTACACCCATGTTTCACTGATAACCAGGGAGGTCAGTGCAAACTGACCTCCCTGTTTTGTTCCAGTCAGGAATGTTGCTGCTACACTTTGAATTACTTGAAAATAAGACTGAATCACTCTCATATAAAGGGAGATGCAGAAAGCAAGACGTGAGACGAATGAATGTTAACTTAAAGCATCTTCAGCTTCCTGGTTGATCAGACAGACATATCGAGGCAGTTCTCTGACAGTTTGATGATTTTCTGCATCAGGATCAAACTCAGAATGAATATCCACCATGTTCTGTTCTTCTGCTTCTTATCAGGTGAGGACTGATTACCTGACTGTGTCTGTAAAGCTGCAGCACAAACTGCTTCTGGACATTCATTGTGTTCATTTTAACAAATATCAGATTTGTATCACACAAGTTTTCATGTTGCTGTCATGTTAATTAGTTTTCCTGTCGTTCTCTAAATTATTCTGTTGCTAGTTGCTGCTGCAACATTTTTATAATCTAATCTTGTAATTTAACTAAACTAAATGTAATTTAACAAAACATATGAACCATCCATCATGAATATTTGTTGCTCATTCATGTGCTTGATGTCAGAAAGTATGAAAGAAAACCATTGAAAAACAGACGTTACACAGAGACACTGTGACTACAACTGCAGCTACAAGTAGAACAACAGCAACTGCTGTACAGTCAGTGAAAACTTTGCTAATGGCTGCCTCTGTATCATCTCTGCTTCTCTGTGAACTGATGGATTAGCCCTCATTAATCTGCAGTCTGTTTACAGGAAGTCTACAATACATAAAGTATTGATCATCAGTATTCACTGTTCATCTTTCCAACAGCACTGCAGGATGGAAACACTGGACTCGTCAGTGCAGTAAACGTTTATGCTGGAGCTGAAGGAGGAAATGGTTCACTTTCTTGCTACTTGACTTCATCTGGAAGCACCAAGTTCTTCTGTAAAGGAGAATGTAAAGAAGAAGACATTCTCATTAAAACAGATGATGACACAGCTCAGAGTGGCAGATACAGCATCAAATATAAAGATGAATCTTCTGGAAGAAGAATTGTGACTGTGTACATCACACAGCTGACCAAGTCAGACTCAGGACGGTACAGATGTGGTTTGGGTGGATCTTCAGGCCCAGATGATTACTGTGACTTTGACCTCGTAGTTACAGATGGTGAGTTTCTACTGAAAGTCATAAAACCTGATATATTTACTATGTTCATCCCATTTAATGATTCTGAAGCTTAAGAATAAATGAAGTCAGATAGAATCTAATTAAATTGTGGGAAGAATGTGAGACGTTTATGATATATTGACTCAGTGTATCAATGTTGGATGAAAACATTACTCCAGCAGTCAGACTGGTTGAACTGGGCAGCTCCCAGTGTGACTCTGTGGATCTGTGTAAATGTGAAGCAGGAAATATTGTGATCAGACTGCAGCATCTTACAGGAAGTACAGACAGTAACTGTTGATTGTTCATCTTTTCAGCTGCAACGTTGGGAGACAACACTCGTTTAATCCGTGCAGAAACTGTGGGAGGAAATGTCACAGTTGGATGCATCGATTCTGTCAATGTAACCAGGAAGTTCTTCTGTAAGGATGAATGTAATAAAGAAGAAGACATCCTGGTTGAAACAGAAGAGAACAGAGCTGAGAATGGCAGATACAGCATTGAATATATAGAAGAATCTATATTTGGACTGTATGTGACCATCACACAGCTGAAGAAGTCAGACACAGGATGGTACAGGTGTGGTTACGGCAGAGCTTTGTCTCCAGATTCATCCAACACGTTCCCAATTATTGTTGAAGACGGTGAGTTTAATATTTGATTTTTTGTCCACATTCTGTTCAGTGAATATCAATTGATAAATGGTTAAAATTAAGAGAACTTGGTACACTCCTGTAGCCTTCTGGTTAAGACTCATGTCACATAATGCCCCTTCATTTCCTGTCATATCTACACTGACCTTATAATAAAGGCATAAAAAATGTTTTGTTTTCATATAAAATGAAAAAAAGAATTTGAATATAAAATTTACAGAGTGGATGGAAATGACATGACAGAAACAAATATCTTATTTTTCATGCTACAGCCAGAAGTTGATTTGTGACAACAAGAGGAGTGCTGAGGTTGGCAGAGTCATACTAGTTGTCCAACCTGGAACCTTTTCTATATTTCTATTAACATTAGGTCACATAGAGAAGAATGGTTCCTTAGGTTCCTTAATGTTCAAGACATCATACTCTAAAATGTTTCTGAAGATGAAACTCATTTGTAGAGTCACAAAGTAATCTGATGTAAAATGTGTTGCCTTTATAATGTTAGTTTTTACATTTGCAATAATCAGTTTGCATGATTTTTAAAAACCTTTTCAGACATTTGTGCTTTTATGTTTAATGTCAGAAAAACAACATGTGGATGTTATTGTCTTACTTCTCTGTAATCAGAAATGAGTTTGTGATTAACAGAACAAACCCACTTCAAATATTCTTAATCATTTACTTAAGATATTTAGTATTGTGTATTTCTTGTGTATGAGATCAATGCTGTCAATATGATCTTTCTGTCTAGAGCAGCATCTCATTTCTCTGCATTATTGATTCAGTATCTGATTGTTTCAATGTGTTTTCATTGTTCACAGCTCCAACCACTTCAAAACCAAACCCGACTCTCACACCTTTTCCAACATCAGTCCCATCAGCCTCCACACCAGCAACAACACAGAGTTTAATCTCCAGTTCAGGAAGCTTCACACCTTCATCATCTTTCCCTGAAACCACAGAGCAGTCTACAGGTACAGGACAGTTCATGTCTGTCCATCTGTCCATAACTGTCTCTCTGCAACAAAACGTCCTCTTAAAACAGTAAAATTCAGCATAACAATGTTGTCTAATAAGACAAAAGATCTCAGTCTTTCAAACTACTACATGTCTCTCTCTCTCTTCTTTCCCAGATGACTCCCCAGGTTTCTCCGTGCCTCTGGTTGCATGTGTGACTGTGGTTGCTGTGGTGGTAGTTGTTGTTGGTGCTCTGCTCGCCCACAGAAGAAACTTGGGGGTAACTTCCTTTAACTCTGTATGTCTCATGTTAACCCTTACTGTTGGTAAATATTTTATTTTTTCATGTGGAACAGCGTTGGCGTGTGTGTGCCTGTCTGACGCTCCGTGAAAAACATTTTAACTAGTCCTAAACTTAACTATTAAGGACTGCTTCTAGATTACTGTGGTTTTATCAATAGTTGGTTTTATCAAGTTTAATGAAATACAAATACATGCTCTCTGCTGCTAGGGCTGCCTACTACTCTGATCTCATTAAAACTAACAAACATAACCCAAAGTTTCTTTTTGACACAGTCACAAAACTCACGTGCAAACCCTCACCTACAGTCAGCTTTCCTTTTCTGCCACTGATTTTCTTAACTTCTTCAACAATAAACTCCACTGTATTAGAGATGGGATTAGCAGCTGTCTACCCACCGAGGCTGTTGTTCCCCCTTCAACTCAATCATGTGCTGCACTTGAGTCCACACCCTAGGCTGGTGCTCTCCTCCAAACCCACAACCTGCCTGTCTGATCCCATTCCTGCCAAACTGGTAAAGGAACTTTTCCCAATAATCGGTCCTTCCCTACTAAATATTATTAACATCTCTCTCTCCTCTGGTGTTGTACCCTCCTCCTTTAAATCAGCCGCTATTATTCCACAACTCAAAAAACCCAACCTTAGCCCTGATACTATAGATAACTTCAGACCGATCTCCAATCTGCCCTTTGCCTCTAAAGTCCTCGAGAGAATTGTTGCGACTCAACTATCCAGCTACCTATCATCCAACGGTCTACTTGAACCATTCCAATCTGGCTTTAGATCCTTCCATAGTACTGAAACTGCTCTCACAAAAGTAGTAGATGACCCTCTCCTCGTCTCAGACATGGACTCCTCCTCCATTCTCATCCTACTCGACCTAAGTGCAGCATTCGATACTGTTGATCACACTATTCTGCTAAATCGCCTAACAAGCCATGTTGGCATCTGTGGCACTGCACTCTCATGGCTAACCTCCTACCTGTCTGACAGACCTCAATTTGTCTCGTTTAATAATACCACTTCAAGCTTCTCTAAGGTCAACTTTGGTGTACCGCAGGGTTCTGTGCTGGGTCCTCTGCTTTTCTCAATTTACATGCTACCTCTTGGTGACATTTTCCGTTCTTACAATATCAAATTCCACTGTTACACGGACGACACCCAAATCTACATACCAGTTACACCTGACAATCGCTACAAACCTACAAACCTTGAATGTTGCCTATCTGCTGTTAGAACTTGGATGTCTCACAACCTTCTGCAACTAAACGCTAACAAAACTGAGATGGTGATTATTGGCCCAAAACTCCAACTCCCTCCCCTCGCAGATGTCACGTTAAATTTTGGGAACTGCATAATCAAACAGAGCTCCACAGTCAAAAAGCTTGGTGTTATTTTTGATCCAGCCCTCTCATTTGATGCCCATATCAGGGAAATCACCAAGACTGCATTTTTCTATCTCCGCAATATATCCAAAATCCGCCCTCTCCTCAGTATGGAGGATGCTGAAACTCTGATACATGCCTTTGTTTCCTCAAGACTGGACTATTGTAACATGCTATTTTCTGGTTTACCTGCCTGCCGTACTAAAAGACTACAACTTGCACAAAATACTGCTGCCAGAATATTAACCAGAACCAGGAAATTTGACCATATCACCCCAGTACTGATCTCCCTACATTGGCTCCCAATTCAAGCCAGATCGGACTTCAAAGTGCTTCTCCTAGCTTACAAGTCATTACATGGACTTGCACCTTCATAGCTATCCGAACTCATCACCCCGTACACTCCCTCTCGTGCACTCCGTTCACATGGTGCTGGATATCTCACTGTTCCAAGGTTTAACAAAAAATCAGCAGGCAGTCGAACATTCTCCTACCGAGCCCCCTTTTCTCTGGAACCAGCTACCTCTCACAATCAGGGAAGCCACGTCAGTTAATATATTTAAATCCAGACTTAAAACTTACCTATTTGCACAATCATATGATCTACCTCAACAGTTCTGACTGTGTTTTCCCCTTCACCTTACTGGCTAGCTGACTCTGTTGTCTTAACACCAATATACCTGTCATCTGTTGATATGATGTACTCTGTGATTTTTTTTACACAACGAGCTAACTGTGCTGTGTGGGATTGCTATGCTGGATTACTTCTAAAATTTATTTTCATCTTTTAAATCTTGTGTGATGTCTTTAAAATATGTTTTTCTTTTATTTTCTCTTGTTGTTTGTGTGCCTGTTTGCTTGGTTTTAGCCCCCAGATCAATTGTCTTAACATTTTCTGCTGTGAAGTGTATTGAGACACTTTGGTGTGATTTTGTACTCAAAATAAAATAAACTATAAACCATAAACCAATTAGGAATAAACAATCTCAGGTCAACTACTCCATTAGTATGAACAAAAGTATATATAATTTATAAGTACATTAAATAAAATTATAATTACTGTTAAATGACCTCTGGCCTGTTGCGTTGTTCTCACTAAAATATCAGCAAACAATTATCTCAAAAGAACACAATATCTGGGCTGTTACTGCTTTATTTTAGGTTTGATGTCATTCCTGTTTTATTTTCAGTTATGTGTCAGCCATGAGGACCCTCCTCCTGTCAGCTATGTGACCTGTCCTCCTCCTGTCAGCTATGCGACCTGTCCCCCATGTTAAGACTCAATCTACCAGAGCCTGGGTGCAGCTCAGCTGAGAGGGACCAAACCTGTTCTGCACTCACAGCAAACAAATGATGATGTTTGAATTTGGATCTGGATTCTGTACTGTGCAGGTTAATATGTGCATTTTGTTCCACTTTTTTTCTTTTTTGTTTAATCAGCAGATATTAACTATGAACATGCTATTTTTCACTTCTATGCTGATGATACACAGCTGATCATGTTTCTTCTTACTTGCTTGTTCTGAAATGTTCATTCTGTCTTGTAGATATTGTTTGATATTATTCTTCGACACACACACAGACACCTTTGTCTCATAGAAATTACATTCATATTTGACTAAACTCCAACATCAACTATGCTTTCTTGTGAAATGTAACGCTGGTGAATTACATTTTCTCTCGACATGATGAGAAAATGTTGTTAATTCATGTTTTTAAGTTGCACAAAATATTGATACTGAATATATGAGTGAAATTTTCAGAGACAATGTACCTAGTGTTTTTAGTTATGGAAATATCCATAACAACTAGCAATAACAAGTAGCAGAATTAGAAGGACACCAACAGGACCAATAAGGCTGCAAAGGCTAGATACACTTACAAAGTAGTGAAAGCAAACTTTTTTAAGAAAATATGTTCCAGTATGTTCAAAATAAATAGTACTTATCTAACTCTGAAAATAACAAATTAACACATGTTTAATTTACATATTCAGCCATCTTAACATATGATTTAGTGTGAAAATTAATGAATGAATGAATAAATGACATAACAAGACATATAATAACTGAAAAACGAATTCTTCACCCTGCACTATTCAAGCAAGCACTCACTTCTCAAACTCACACCAAAGTGTAAGTTAACATCTTAATTAACACAATAGTTGAACAGATTGACAGGGTGGGTGTTTTTAGTTCAGATATTTTAGGATACAATATTCAGATATGATGAATATTGACTGTAGCTGCTGCAACAGAGGCCTTTAGTTTCCTGGATATTACCCTGGGGTCCCTTGTGGACTCCTGGACTATTACATGCCTGCTTTTGGTGAGATCTCTCACAACTGCTGATGGTGGAGGGTGTGAGTGGGAGATGGTGAGAAACTGCCTGTATCTGTGTCTATGTGTGTTATGTAACAATGTCTTTGTATGTTTCTCTTATATTTTGTATTTTGTGTTTTTAGGAGCCCCTTGAAAATGAGATGCTACATCTCAAGGAGCTATCTTATTAATAAATTCAAAGTCAAAATTCAAATAAATTCAAAACAAAGGTTCATATACTTTTTCCTCACAAATGTGTAAGATTGGATCATTTTCCTCAAATGAATGAAAACATTTATTTGTTTAATTGGGTTCTATCTATCTAGTTTTAGGACTTGTGTAAATGTCTGATCACATTTTAGATCATTTATTTATTCAGAAATACAGAAAATTTTAAAGTGTTCACAAACTTTCTAGCCGCACTGCAAATGTTAGTGTCTCTCAGATATTGATGTTTTTAAAGTGAACATCTTTTTAACTGCTTTCACTTTTGGTTATTGGTCCCTGATCTCACATTGGTGTCCTGTTGTTATTGATTTACATTAATAACTTTATTGATTTTTAATCATTAATAATGATCTTAATCATTGCTAATAACAAAAACTGCTCCTATTGAGTCCCAACATTTATATAAATATATATACATACATGAGAAATGAGAGGAGGGGAAGGGAAGGTGAGACTAACTCCAATGAAGTTACACCCATGTTTCACTGATAACCAGCGGAGGGAGGTCAGTGCAAACTGACCTTACTGTTTTGTTCCCGTCAGGAATGTTGCTGCTACACTATGAACCACTTGAAAATAAGACTGAATCACTCTCATATAAAGGGAGATGCAGAAAGCAAGACGTGAGACGAATGAATGTTAGCTTAAAACATCTTCAGCTTCCTGATTGATCAGACAGACATATCGAGGCAGTTCTCTGACAGTTTGATGGTTTTCTGCATCAGGATCAAACTCAGAATGAATATCCACCATGTTCTGTTCTTCTGCTTCTTATCAGGTGAGGACTGATTACCTGACTGTGTCTGTAAAGCTGCAGCACAAACTGCTTCTGGACATTCATTGTGTTCATTTTAACAAATGTCAGATTTGTATCACACAAGTTTTCATGTTGCTGTCACGTTAATCTAATTAAATTGTGGAAAGAATGAGAGACATATTGACTCAGTGTATCAATGTTGGATGAAATCATTACTCTAGCAGTCAGACTGGTTGAACTGGGCAGCTCCCAGTGTGACTCTGTGGATCTGTGTAAATGTGAAGCAGGAAATATTGTGATCAGACTGCAGCATCTTACAGGAAGTACAGACAGTAACTGTTGATTGTTCATCTTTTCAGCTGCAACATTGGGTAATACTGGTTTGGCCCATGCATTAACTGTGGGAGGAAGTGTCACATATGGATGCTTCGATACTGTCTATGGAAGCAGGAAGTTCTTCTGTAAGGATGAATGTGACAAAACAGAAGACATCCTGATTGATACAGAAGAGAGCCAAGCTCAGAATGGCTCATTCAAGACAACAGATCCCAGTCTTTCAAACAACTACATGTCTCTCTCTCTCTCTTCTTTCCCTGATGACTACCCAGGTTACTTCTGGCCTCTGGTCGCATGTGTGACTGTGGTTGCTGTGGTCGTTGTTGTTGTTGTTGTTGGTGCTCTGCTCGCCCACATCGGATACTTGGGGGTAACTTTCTTTAACTCTGTATGTCTCATGTTAACTCTTACTGTTGCAATAAGGAATTAACTAAACTAAACTAAAAAATCTCAGGTCTTCAATTACTTCACTAGTATGAACAAAACTATATATAATATATAAGTATATTAAATGAAATTATAATTACTGTTACTAGACCTCTGGCCTGTCGAGTTGTTCTCATTGAATTATCTAAGAAGAACACAATATCTGGGCTGCTTGATTTTAGATTTGATGTCATTCCTGTTTTATTTTCAGTTTTGTGTCAGCCATGCGATCCCTCCTCCCATCCCCCTGTGTTAAGACTGCATCTACCAGAAGCTGGACCAAACCTACTCTGCACTCAGTAAACATATGATGATGTATGGGTTTGGATCTGTATTCTGTACCACGCATATTAACATGTGCTGCAAGGTTCCAGTTTGTTCCACTTTCTTTCTAGTTTAATCAGCAGATATGACATTTATTTACAGGGTAAATACAGGATATGCAGGCTCAGCTTTTGAAATATAGGATATGAAGTAAACTGTACACATATATGCATCAACAACATATAGAATATCCATATTAGCATCCCAACTTTGTCCTCTGTAGTTACAGAGTAATTTATGTTGGTTGTTCCCTCCTTGTTACATGTATTTACAGGGTAACTGCAGGATATTCATCCTCACCTTTTGAAATATAGGATATTTTACGTGAACTATACACATATATGCATCAACAACATATAGAATGTCCTTATTGGGATTCCAACATTGCAAAAGCACATGGTTGTATTGATTTATCCAGATACAAATAAACATTTCTTTTCAAAAGAATGGTGGTTTTCTTTGTCAGCTTTTTGTACACTGCTTCAAATATTTCTTGAGATATATCAATAGAAGCAAAGAGTCAACAGTGAACTTGAACAGTTCTTTCGCTTGTTTCATAATAGCTGCTATATGAATAACTGATTTTTTCCTCAATACATAATTTGAACTGTTTTCAAATTTACCAAATATTTAAATTTTAGAGCCTTTAATTCAATAAAGCGTGAAATTCTGGGTGTTCTGCCAGTAGTTTTGTTTACAATTCTTATGGCACTCTTCATAAGTGGGAAAATTTGGATTAATTGTTTTATATTAATGTCCCCATACTTCCTCCCAGTAAGTTATGTAAGAGACCAAATGGGAACAGTATAAACAATACTTTTGTAACACAATACAAGTCCATCAAAATTAAATACATTAGTTTTACATGCTAAACATGACATTAACTTGTTACCTATACAGTATCAGTCTGGATTCAGTGTTTAAGCTCTAGATGTGTAATTCTTTGGAGCTGCCAGAGGGAGGCAGTATAGGAGCTCTAAACAGCACCAAAGTGTTTAATCATCATCAGACAAATCTGTGTTTTTTTTTTCAACCTGGAGTTCAGGATCCTACAGGGACCTCCAGAGGTGATTTGGGGGATGAAACATATAAGCTGTCAGATAGGGGAAACACATATTTCCATCACACAAAAATGTTTCCCCTTTTTCTGACATCTGCCCTCAAATTTCATGTGAAATATTCATAGATTTCAGCCTCCATGTTGTATCATTCAAGACCTTGTATGATGACATCTGGACCCATAATTCTGTTTCTGGGATGCTCAGGAGACATGAAACAAACATCTAAATAATGAAAGATTATTTGTTTCATTCACATAGTCAAAGAAATTAAGATAAAATGGTGAAAAGCAGCATTAGTGTCTCTGACTCTTCTGCTCTCATAGTCTCAGACCCACTGGTCTAACTTACAGACTGATTAACTCACCAAACAGATCTATTCTGTTTTTAAATGTTTTTAATTTTTAAATTTTAAATCTTATGCAGAATTTGCAGAGTATAAACTCATACAAAAATAATCCCTCTCAATCATCACTCATGGCACATTAGAAGTCTTTGGCGATAATCTTACCTTCCTAGGTATAAACATTATTAGTGTGTATGTACCTACACTGAGCTTCAACTGTAAAATGTTATGATTTACATTGGTTCTAAATTAATCATATCTCATATAACATCATATCATATCATATCTTATCATATCATATCATATAACATCATATCATGTCATATCACATCCAGATTAGCCAATTTTGAATCTTGGTCAAAACTGGCCTATATATGTTTTAAGATGACCACATTGGTTATTTCATATGTTGGCTACTTCACTTCCAGATTAGCCAGCACTAATTGTGCCACATCTTTACCCATAGTGGCCCAATACTGTTCAACTATACATTTCACCCTTTCAAATATGGGCCATACTGGGTACCAGTGGGTGTGAGCCTAGCAAATGTGGCCCGTTTATCTTAAACATATCTGGGACAGTTCTGGCAAATATACAACACAGCCCAGATAGCAAAATTTCTGTGGCCCATATCCAGCCACTCGACACATTCATGTGGCCCACATACTCCATGGAATGATGAATGGTCTGCTCCTGTTTGCCAGATCCAGGCCACATGCAAACCAAGCTTGTGGCTCAGATCTGGCAAACAGGAGCGGCCGCCCAAGTGCCATCATCATCAATAATGTTCAGCTATATTTGGGCCATATTTACTATTTCAAATGTGGAACACATTAGGCTCACGGCCAGTGCTGACTGTGCCATACAATTGCCAAAAGTGGGCCAAATTTGTTGTATAGTATTTAGGCCATATTTTCCATATCATATGTCAGACACTTTAGGTTCACATCAAGTCAAGCCAGTGCTGACTGTGCCATATCTTTGTCACAACTGGCCTAGATATGTTATATATGTAAGATAAGCGGGCCACATTTGCTGCACCATATGTGGGCCAATTTTGGTTTACACCCACATTAACTATTGTCAACTGTGCCAAATCTTTACCAAAGTTGGCCCACATTTGTTTTGTGATATTTCGGCCATATTCGTTATGTATCACATGGGCGACTTTAGGGTCACATCCAGTTTACACATTGCTGAGAGCACAGCACCTTTGCTAAAAATGGCCCACATTTGTTTTGGGATATTTGGGCCATATTTATCATTTTAAATGTTGGCCACTTCAGGCTCACTTCCAGATTAGCCAGTACCAATTGCGCCACATTTTTAACTATAGTGGCCCAACACTGTTCAACCATATTTGGGCCAAGTTCACCATTTTAAATATGGGCCACATTATATTTGCCATAAATGTCCCAGATTTTTGTAAAATATGAGCCATATGTGCCATGTCATATCCGGATCAGGGTCACATTCAGTTTACACATTGCCAGGAGTAAAGTACAAGTTCCTCAAAATTATACTTAAGTATAGTACTTGGGTAAATGTACTTAGTTACTTCCCTATGCTGCTGGAGTCCTTATTTCTATACAGAAAATCAAATCTTTTCATAAAGCAATAATGTGTTGTTCTATCACAGCCAGAGCAGACAGTCACACTGAGCCTGATAGCTTCTCAACAGCCATGGACTCTCACATTGGCTTTCCTGCTAAAGTCTCCTTATTTAACTTACAGACATGAACACACGTCTTTTCCTGCACCGTAGCTTGTTGAATGAGCCACCATATAAGGTAGCAGTTGGTGAAACTGTTAAAGGCCCTCCACACCTACAAAGATGTTTCAGTTAATCAGTTTCATTAGATGTATGCTCAGGTTCAGGTGGGGAGTTCTGCTGTGATTATGAGCTCAATGGGCTCCATGTTCTAACAAAAACAATAAAGTTATAACTTGTGGACTGCAACTAGTGGGAGTGTAGGTTTAGAGCCACAACGGTACAATGTTTTTCAAATCCGTCCATATGAAGGATGAGTTTTTAAATTATACTAACTCTTTAATATAGGATATAATCTGTTTAATGGAGTTTTAATTATCAGAGATGTGACAGGAAAGTTTCTCTGCTTCAGTTAATGGAGGTCAGTGTGGAGAAAAACTGACGGGATTTAGTTCTGACTGTGGTTCTGTTTGTCATTTAGCTTCAGCAGAAATCCCCTCCTCTGTCATTCAGGGTGGGACTCCCTCTCTCCTCCTCTCCTTTTCTCTCATCTTTCATCACCTCTTTTATTTCCTTTCTCTTGTCCTTGTTTCCTCTCCTCTCACGTTGTTCCCTCCTCTTTTCTGTCCTCTCCTTTATTGTTCTCTCCTCATTTTCTTTTCTCCTCCCTCCTGTACATCATCATTTCACCCTCTCTTTCCTTCTGTTTCTCTCCACCTTCCATCTCTTGACAACCCCTCTCTATCCCCCCTCTCTACTTGGGTGGGGCTCCACTATGTTATTTGACGTTTTCATTGTTCTTCCATCACTCTTCCTCCCTCTATCCATGGATTCTCTTTTGTCTCTTAAAATGTTTGTTGTCTCTTTTCTATCACTATCTCCTCCACTCTCTCTCTTTTCTGTCCTCTTACCCCTCTTCTTTGGCACACTTTTTACTCCCAAACCTTCCTTGTCTTCTTTCTCCTTCACTTCCTTTCTTCCTTCCTCTCCACCTCCTCCTTTAGACTTTCCTTCTCTCTGCTTTTCTTTCCATTTTTCCTCTTTTTACCCCTCTTCTCCTGCTCCTTTTCTTGCTCCCTTAATTCCTTTCCTTCGCTGTGCCCTATTCATTCTCTCTTCTTCAACTTATACTGTCATTTCCCTTCCATATCATTCCTTCTCACTCTCCTTTACCCCTCTTCTAGCTCTTTTCTCACCATCCCTTATTCCACCTTTTTAACTCCTCTTTTCCTTCCTTCTTCCATCTCTTTGTTGAGCCCCCCTAATCTATTTCCCCTCCTTCGCTTCCTTCTTTCCATCCTTCCTTTATCTATTCTGCCTTTTCGCCTCCCCCCTCCTCTCCTCCTCACAGGGTGTGTCTCTGGAAGTGTCTGTATTGATGAATGCATCATGACTAAATGCTGTGAATGTGTACTTGAGTTTATTCCAAACAAGTCTTAAAAACAGATGAGAAAAATTCATACTTCATATTCTCCTCTTTCCACTCTGCTGTCACTCTACTCAGTTCTACTCTGTCTCTATTATCACTCTATGTAGCTTTATAACTTCATCATTTTTACCTCATTGTTATGGTATATATGCACTATGCTAAATACTTTGAACTGTACTGTTAAACTATTTAGAACTTTGCAGTTCAACTGATATTTCTTCTTTCGTCTTTTACTCTTAAATCACAGTTCAACTTATAATTCAACTGCTTTCTGCTCTTAAAAACAAACTAATAACTTGGCTTTCTATAGGGCTTGAACTGAAATTGTACATGCTTTCAGAAAATGCACTTCAACTGCTTTCAGCAACTACTTTCAATTTTCAATTGCTGTGCACAAACTTCTACAAATTCCTTTCATTTTTTGCAGTTCAGCTGACAATGCTGCTTTCATCTCTTACTCTTAATTCACTGTTCAACTGCTTTCAGTTCTAACACTTCAATTGAAACTGTCACTGCTGTCCCTTCTTACATAGGGACTGACACTTCAACTTTTTCAAGCACTTCAACTGAAATTGCTATTGCATTATTATAGTTGAACCGATGCTTCTATTTATGTCTTACTCTTAAATCAGTTCAGCTGCTTTCATTTCTTACACTTCAACTGACAATTAAATGGCTTAGAAATCAACTGACATTTCAGTTGCCTTCATCGCTTACATTCAGCTGACATTTTAATTGCTTTGTGCTCTTATAAAAGTACTAACAACTTAATTTCCCACAGGGCTTCAATTGCACTTCAACTGACTAAACCGCTGTCAATCCTTACATTCAGCTGCTTTAAGTGTTTTTTTATTTTATTTTTTATATAGCACACACTTCAAAATACTATAAATTGTTTTCAATATTTGCAGTTCAACTGATAATGCATCTGTCATCACTTACTCTTCAAATGGTGGTTCAACTACTTTTTGAGGCATTGGTGACCACTTAACTTTTTACTTTTTCAATGGCACCATCAAATAAAAGTTTTGACTTCATGACCAAATACCTGCCTCTTTAATGACATTCCCATCAACTGTACTTTATGTTTAATGATCATCTGACAGTGTTAACATGCTAACATGCTAAACTAAAACACTGATTATAGTAAACAATATTCCTGCTAATCATCAGCATTTATTTTACCTTCTTTTATTTTTATTTTTCTCTGCTCTCTGTATAGGACTGCAACTAACGATTATTTTCATTATCGGTTAATCTTCTGATTATTTCTTTGATTAATTGTTTAGGTCTATAAAACATCAAAACAGTGAAAAAATATCCAATGCAATTTCCTCAATCAATGGTGATGTCATCAAATATCTTATTTTGTCCGAACAACAGTCCAAAACCCAAGATAAATTTTCTGTAATGTAATACAAGGAAAGGGAACAAATATTCAAATTTGAGAAGCTGAAACCATCAAATTTTGAGCATTTTGCTTCAAAAAAGGACCCGAACAATTAATTAAAATAGTTGCTAATTATTTTTCTGTCATAGCAACTAATCATTGCAGCTCTATCTCTGTACATTACTTTGTAAATTTTTGACGAGTGTTCAAACAGAGCCTCCCGTCTGCTCTGTTGGACTTTCTCTCCACAGTTTGACCTATAAAAACAGTAAGACGAGCATGTGGTGATGCAATCTGCCTCAGCTGCTCTGTTTCCTGTAGTGAAGTCAGTCAGAGGGGATTTACTGCAGCTCAGCACCAACACATCGGTTTTAACTGTCTCAGACTTTTTTATCTCCTCTTGAAATTTATGGGTCCAGTGAAATAGAGTTTTAAATTCCATTAGATGAGTACAGAGGTGTATTTCAGCCACTTAAACTGAATCCATGACACAAACACCCTCCCCTCTAAGCCATGTTATTACCTCAGGTTCTAGTTTGCATGAAGACCATGTTGGACTTTTTGGTTTGTGGCCCAAAAGTCTGAGATCACAATTTTTGGATGGAGGAATTTAAAGGAGAGAATTTGTAAGAAGAGAAAGAGATGAACTTTTTAAAAACATGACTAAAAATCAGTTCATTACATTTAAGCCTTTGAGACTAGCAACATACAGTATAATCTTGATTTCATCAGGTAATCTAGAGAGTGCACAAATTAACTGCATTAAACTGCAAACAGAAATATTTTTTACTTTAACTTATCATTATGAAGTGAGCATTGATTACATAGTGTAATGGCTATTGAATAATGACACCACTGAAGTTTAGATTGTCTCCCTGTAAACCTCGCTTTCATTCTGACGTCCTTACCCAGATAGGAAATCCAGATACAGATTGTATATTAATACAAGGTGGAAATGAGAGCTAAGGGCCTAACATCATTGTCTTTATCTCTTTATAATACTCATAAAATATATCTATTAGTCATTGTAATGTCACTAAGATGTAAAATGTGGATCCACTTGCTGTAGGATGAAACAAGGTCTGTGTGCAGAGTGGTTACAGATGGTTACAGGGATGTGCCACCATGTTGGAAGGATCTGCAGCAGAAGGAGGTTAAGTGTCCTACATCCCAGACAGCAAAGCCCAGATCCGGCCCACACCTGACACTTTCGGCACTTTGATCCAACCCACATGCCACATGGAATTATGGCATTTGGGCGGTCGGCCCCTGTTTCCCAGATCTAGGCCACAAGCTAGCCATAGCAAAGCCACATGTCAACCATGAAGAAACCAGACAAACCAGAACTGGCCCACATCTCAACAGCCACCCAGTAAGACTCCAATGAGGCCACAACATCTTTACCAAAAAAGGCCCACATTTGATTTGGGATATTTGGGCCATATTTGCTATTTTCCATGTGGGCCATTTACACCCACATCCATTTTGTCTGGGCCAGAAGAAGGCCAGCAGTGCTGCATCATTGCCTGAAGTGGTCCACATCCATGTGTTATCCGGATTGTATGCCTCTGAATCCAGGAAAACCACTGAAACCAGTCGGCACTGTGAGACCAGTAACATTTGGTACAAATGAGAGTAGTGACACCAGTAAAACCAATGAACAGAACCAAAGACATCATTGAAACTAATGAGAGCATTTATCTGTGAAACCAGTCTAACCAGTTAAACCATCACTGAAACCAATTAATCCAGTGAAATCAATGGATCCAGTAAGAACCAAAGACTCCAGTGAGCTATGAAACCAGTATAAACAGTAAAACATAGATTTACATCAGTAAGAAATCAGTAGAACCAGTTATATTAGTAAAATAAGAGACCAGTATCATAAACACACCCAGTGAGACCAGTGAAACCAGTGGACTCAGTGGATCCAGTGGCACTGTAGACTCCAATAAGGGCCACCAGTGAAACCACTGTCTGTAGAGAAACTGGTGAGACCACTCAAACCAATTTAACCAGTGACTACTACCTCCAATGAAGACAAATACACAATTTGGTCACACTGGTTATTAATCCAATTAATCCATTTAATCCAGTAAAACCAGTAAGAACACTGACATATCATAGATTAAACCACCAATACCAGTGAACCCAGTAAGACTCCAATGAGACCACTTCCCTGCTGTGTGAGCACTGGGCGAGGCATTTGTAGACTTGTGAGCGTTGTGAATGTTTGACGTTGTCTCTAAGGAGTGGTCAACTTCCTGTACCCATGACATCATCACTGGGCATGTGCAGTACACACACACACAAGACATGCTATATATTGGTCTGCTCAGCTGTTGCATAATGCTTGCATGTGTGTGTGATTTGGCTCCGGGTCCCCAAACTAATCATACTCTAAAAGGCTAAGAGGGTCCACACCCTACACACACACACACACATACACACACACACACACACACACACACACACACACACACACACACACACACACACACACACACACACACACACAGACTCATCTGTTAGCCATTACCAGCCAGTCAGTGACAACAGAATCACATGGGCTGGGCTCACTGCACTCACACACAATCACATACTATTCACATGATGTATGGATCTGTGTGTGTGTGTGTGTGTGTGTGTGTGTGTCAGCCCATCACAGAGCAGCTGGGAGGTACACGGAGGATTTCACATCAGCCCAGTTTACCATCACTCCCAGTATGTGTCTGAAGGGGAATTCCATTCAGACCTCCTCCTTCGTCTCCTCAGAACTCTTATTTATTCTCGTCTTGCAGTGTTTGAAAGTAACTAAGTACATCAACTCAAGTACTTTAGTCCAGTTTAGAGGTTCTTGTACTTTACTGGAGTATTTCCATGTGATGCTACTTTCTACATTTCAGAGGGAAATATTGTACTTTCTACTCCACTACATTTATTTGACAGCTTTAGTTACTTTTCAGATGCAGATTTGACACAATGGATAATATAACAAGCTTTTAAAATACAACACATTGTTAAAGATGAAACCAGTGGTTTCCAACCTTTTTGTCTTTTGACGTCTTACAAAAAGCAGTGTGTAGTCGGGGTCACATTTCACATGTCTATGAGTTGTTAACAGCTCCACCAAATAGTGATTTTTCCCTCTAAACTTCTCACATGCTTTCATTTCAATAAATGTTCAAATGATCCAATATTTCAGCAAAAATCAAAGATTAGAGAAAAAGTCCAGAAACTGAAAACAGATTTGTGTATCAGAACTTTGTTTTTTCTTCTTTCCTCTCCCATTAATCATCTCACGACCCCTCAGATTTATCTGCTGACCCTTTGGAGGGCCCCGACCCCTAGGTTGGGAACCAGTGGACTAAACTAGCTAACTGTATATAAAGTAGTGTAAACTAGCTCCACCTTCAGCAGCTACAACAGTAACATGCTGCTCTAACACTGATGCTTCAGTATTAATAATCTAATGATGTCATATATAATAATATATACGCAGACCTGTCAACCCTGATACACCCTCAGTGTGGTGCTGGGAGGCGGCCGGCTCATGCTAATGCTTCCTGCAGATTTAATTTGACTTTCAGGTGTGACGTAGTAATGATAAATTTACACAAAACATTTCAAATAACCTAAAAAGAGCAAGGACCATCAACCACCCGCCATCACCCTGATCCACTCTGTTTCATCAAACTGAGCTACAGGTAGTTTTTTTCCATCATAGGACTACTTTAAGGCTTTAGGTCTGATTTTAGCATGTTTTAATATACACTTGTTTCTGATTGGTTATCTACAGGGATCAATACTGAGTCCACATGTCGATACAACAGCAACAGTTATGGAGCAAACTGTGAAACATTTGTATTGTTTTCACACAGAAAGTGTTGTGCACACAGTGCAGCATGTAAATAAGGTAAATGGTGTCTCAGACCTCCTCCCTTGTTAAGGGATGGTTTTTTCCTAGGAGTGGGGAGTTATCAGAGCCTTGCAACACAGGGCTGATAAAATACCAACCACCACTCAAGCCCAAGTAAAAGAGCATACACATTTAAGGGGAGATCTGGAAACTTGTGGCTATCCCAGTTGGACTTTTGAACAAAACTCAGAATAAAACAAAAACTCAGAGGGAACAGAGGTGAAGGAAAAACGCAGGAACATAGTCATCCCTTATATATCTGGGTATCTGAGAAACTCTTTTTAACAGACACCAAATCCCTGTTTGTTTCAAACCTGGTAATACCCTCGGACAAAAACTGGTGCACCCTATGGACAGACTACCACATTCGCATAAAAGCAACCTGATATCACTTTGGCAGAGATAAATACCTGGGTCTATCTCCACTGTGTGTCAGACTGGTGAGGACTGGTCAGACCGATGCGTTACGAACTGATGAAGCTGCTTGGATAAGAGGCGAAACGTCTTCATAAGACAAATCTAAGTCCAGTTGCCTTTGAATCAATTATTTGCTTAGACATGTTTACATTCTCACATCCAAACTTTATGTTTAAACAAGCAACACAACAAGTGCAGCGCAAGTCTCTTTGCTATTTTATGATTGGTGCAGTTGTCATTTTCCCGTCCAGCGCCCACATTGTTAAAATAGCAAAGAAACTTGCGCCCATCAGTGGCTCCATGGGCGTGTTGGTCTAACAGTAAGGTGTGGTCAGGTGCATTTTTAGCGCTTTGCTATATTGACGCAGCAGGGAGTGATTGTGCTATTGACCAACATAAACCTGGTCTGAAGCTGCAGAGTTTCATTGTTATTTTAAGGGCGCATTATCAAGACAGTAATAAACAACTACACAGGCGGGTGCACAACACACACTCTGCTGTTACACACACAGGACGCACAACAGCACACACACATGCAAAAGGATTACATTGTGAAAGATTATTATTGTGTACATTAACATATTAAACTACAACTACATATACACAATAAAATAGTGATCTAAATTCACAGATTTGTGTTTTTATCTCAGTGTGTCTGATTGACATGAGTGTTCGTGTCTGATGGAAGGATTTGTTTCTGTGTATAAAATGAGCTGCTGTGTGCAGCTGTGTGTTGGTAAAGGTCAACATGTGCACTTCTTAATGAACTGTGCAGGGAACCAAACTGTATCTGCAAATAAAAATATAGATTAATTTGTGTTGTTGTTTGTAACTTTTTGTTGACATATTTAGAGCGAGTGCTGTCTGCAGGTCTTCCTTTCGGGTTTATGGACATTTCTTACAAATATCTGAAAAGGGGAACAGAAATAGAATTTAAAAGCGCGAGGGGATCATGTCTCCTCCATCCCCAGAGGAAATCACACCCTTGCTTGCATTACTGCTGAACTGAAGCCCTCCGCCTGTTGATCTCACACTGGATCGTTCCCACGTTCATGAGTAAGACACCGAGACACTTGAACTCCTTAATTTCCAAACTATAAACCATCCATCATGTTAACACTGGACACCTGTTAGTTTAATATATTCATTCTGAGATATGTACATCAGGAGGACCATTTAATATTTCAAGCTCTGAAATTTAGCATCACTTATTACTTTTATGCCATTAGTCTGTATAACCTTCAAACTCACTATGAATTGATTGGATTTAATATGATGTTATTTTGAGACATAATACGACTGAGATATAATTCAGGTTTTGACTGTTGTTATTTTTAAAGTTCACTTAAAGATGTTTTACAGGATAACAGACTCTTTTTCCATAAAAGCTTTGATGTGATCGTGTTTTTTTTGTCATCTTCTTCGTTTGTCTGGGTGACTGAATGCACGTCTACAAGAAGAGAGGAGGCAAAATGTTTAAATATATAATATTTAAATGTGAATATTCAAGTGCATACGCCAAGGTCCAATTTAGTATGAAAGTAATCCACCAATCTAAGGTCATGGTTTGGGTTAAAACACTAAGATGCAGTAGAAATGTCTGGTTGGTGGTCTCGTACTGCTTTGCAGCCTTTTTCCAGCTGATTATGCAACCATCCACCCAACCTCACCTCCAACTAATAAGCCAAAAATCATCTTATTAAAGGAAAGAAAGTTATATTATATGATGTCACTTCCCTGGGAAGGATTGGTGTCTCACCTGCACGCAGTGTGAAGGTGTAAAGTTGTGTTACTGGTATGCAGATTGAAGAGAACAGGCTGGAAATGTTGTACCAGATAAAAAGTATCGTGACAGCAAAATAAATCATGTGTGGATTCTACTAAATTTTCTTAATATTTTCCAGATGAGCTTAAAGTTGTTTGGGTTTGTGTACCTCTCTTCTTGAACACTGCAACCACTACATGTGTAACGTAATCCTCCAGACAACAGCAGGAGGCCACTAAAGTATAATCCTGTACACACTTTATGCACATGTCTGTCGTTCACTTCCTTACAAGTCAAATAGAGCCAAACAGATTCAGGATTTACTTCTTTCATGGAAGACATTTTGACCTGTCACAATAGGAAAAGCATTGTTGAACATTTGATAGCTTCAGTTTCAGGGTCCATGCTGACCCACTATAACACTGTCCAGGCTTGCTTAATGATCACATCTCTGAACGTCCACTTGTGTCTTTCTTTTGACTCTAAAATGAGCTTTTCATTCATTCTGAACACATCTTCACTCTTATCTTGTTCTAGTCCAGCATTGACGGGCTTGTCTCCCTCACTGTTCTAAATCTTACTTTTGTCTCCTTCACTTTCACAGTTTCAGGTTGACTGAAATCTCTGTAAACATCACAGAGAAGATAGATTTTTTTTCTCTTTATCCCCGAGTCGTATCTTTTCAACCCTAACCTCCAGCAGGGAGGCAGCACAACCTGTATGTAGACAAAATAAAAAAAGCCCCCAGACAGTGAGTGAGGCAGTAAAGCCCAGTGCAAATACTATACTATCCCTACTATAGTATTAATACCTATATTATCTATTATAAAGTATGAGACTTTTTGCAAGAAGTAATGAATTAGCAAAGCAGAGGTTTAAATAAATAAATATAAACTTCTTCTCTTCTGTTCTTCTTCTACCAAACCAAAGCCACACTGTCGACTGGAAAGTGAATGAATGATCTGACCAAACATTCACACAGTGAGCTGCACAACTTCAGCATCAGTGCTTTCCTTCCTCACAGAGCTGTGTGAAAAAAGAAACTAACTGGGTTTATATTTAAATGCATAATTCTTTCCCTGCTGATTGATTTGACTTTTCATACATTGAGTCTTCTCACACCGACTCTGCAGAGACGTGTTTTCTGTCCCTCAGGAGTTCAGTCCGTCTCACTCTGGAAACTCCTCACATCAGAACAAACATGAGTAAACTTGTTTTTGGCTCTTCTCCACCTTCCAGCTGGAGCAGACTGCAGGACAAAAGAACAACTGATACCAGACGCTCCGACTCCACCCTGCAACTTTCACATATCTGGAAGCGAGATCTTCCAGGATGTGATTCACTGAAGCTTTGTTGTCATTTGCTCTTCAATTATTATCTGTGTGTGGGAGACTTTATCTGAAAGGTGGCAGGAATTTACACGTTTATCTGAATCTGTTCACTTAAACCAACTAAGTGCCAGAAACCAAATGTGTTCTGGCACCTGATTGTCATTTTATTTTAGTCTTTCGATGAAAATGTACGTTAGGTTTTGTCACATATCAGTCATTTGTTAGCCATTATTAGTGTTATTTGTTTTGATTAGAAATTTTAGCCTAATTTTTGTTTTCATTTTCACGTCCTCAAAGCAACCTGATGCTGCGTTTATGTCATATCAGGGTTATCATAAGAGTTTAAGAGGACAGAGGATTTAAATGATTAAACTAGTAGATAAAAAAAACATAAGATCCTGGATGATCTTGGCTTTGTCACTGATGACTCTACAGCAGCTGATCATTCAGAAGCTGGATTCAGTCACCTGTTCATCGTCTGGATCGAGCTTGAGATGAGCAGATCAAACATCAGTTTTCATGCAGTGATATTCCTTTAGTGACTCTGAGAGGAAACTTTGATGGCAAACAGTTGACATTAATCCTGAACTCATTCCTGACGATAACCTACAAACACAAAGACTGCCTGAGTTACTTTTGTCCCTGCAAGAAGTAACTGTATCTAACAACACTGAAATGCAAGATTCTGTTTATCAATGTGAAGTCAAGCAGCCAAATATTTACTTTACCAATCGTGCATTACGTTTATAAGACTTTGCATGTAAACAGTAACATTTTTCTGTTTTTCACAGTGTTTAGTTTTTATTCTTTGATGAAAATTCTCATAAACTTCATCATAACTTTGTTTTGAAGTTTATTTTTAAATGTAGTTTATGTTTTGTTTTCATTCTGGAAAAAACTGATTAATGGACATTTTTCATCTCACTGATGAAATGAACATTATGATTAATGATGATTAATCTGCTCAAACTAAAGGATCACATTCAGATTCATCCAGATGTTTGTTGTGCGAACTTGATAAAAACACGATGAAAGGAAACACAGAAGCAGCAAAAAGCAGAACATCGTCGTGTTAAGGCTTTGGAAGTTGGCGTCCACACATGCAATTAGAGCCTGTGACCTGCCAAAGCAGTGTTTTCAGTCTTTCAGCCAAGTACATCACATCATAACACACACCCAGCTGTACCCACAGGCTCACATTTCACTGTACAACACATTCCTCACTGTGTGTGTGTGCTGAAGGAAGCGGAGGGGGTGAATGTGTGAAACTGGATCCAGTGGGGTCAGCGTTTGCTCCGTAACAACGACCTCATGTTGACAGTCTGCAGGGAGACCCGGCACATTTGTGTCCTGACCTCCCCGTCACACACACACACAAGTATAGACACACATATACAGTATGTCTGAGTTTAGATAATGCTTATGTAATTGAATTTTAGGACATTTTTCCTTTGAATTTCATATATGAGCTTACAGCTACAGTACAGTTACATTAGTTATATTACTGGACAGCTGCAGCATGAACTGGAAATCGATCCATCTCACCATCATGAAGGACGTTCCAGTGCTCTTATTTCTGTTCAAGGGAGCTTAAAGGAGGAAGCGTCACCTAAACACTGCAGCTCCACACAACTCTGTTTTACACTGATTTTATTTTCAGATCAATCTAATTGAAAATAGAAGACATTTGTAAACCACAGATCTGATTAACAAAGAAGGATTAAACAATTTCAGGAATAAACTACCTTACAAAGGAGGTTCCCACACTGAGTCTCACAGACTGACTACTGAGCTAAAACTTTGCTCATCACCTCATTGCAGACAGACCTCTACATATTTATACGCCCATAACACGGAGACAGCAGAGGGTGTAAACATGTAGGGAAGAAGTTCAAAGGTGATTCTTGCTTTTGCACTTTTCATTTACTGCCTATTTTTACAACCTAACTTTGTGGAAAGGAGAAGGGGAACAGCAGGTTATGGAGAGTCAGTAGCTCAGCTTTATCTCTGTGGAACATCCCCAACTCCAGGACTGATGTCCAAATAAGGAAATGTGCGTCATGCAGCAGGTGGATGTGACTCCCCTCGCTGAGCAGCGGAGCAGAGTCAGTGGAGCCAGGGAGAGCAGCAACTGTCAATCACTGCTGTCAATTAACGCCCACACAGCAAACAGCAAAGCTTCAAATGCATTTCCAAAATGTGGAATTTATTGCCTATTTTTTACAACCTAACTTTGTAGAAAGGAGAAGGGAACAGCAGGTTATGTCCCTCGGGAGCACTTCACATATGTCAGCAGCTCAGCTTTATCTCTTGGAAACACCCCAGACTCCAGGAGTGACATACAAATAAGGAAATGTGCATCATGCAGCAGGTGGATGTGACTCCCTTTGTCACAGTGGAGCAGAGGAGAAACACTGAGATAGAGATGTAACCGACCTGCATGCTGGTATTTGTTTTTATTTCTTCCCAAAAACAAATAACTAAAAAAAATATTTGTATGAAAAAAGTATTTACAAAAAAACCACTTTGTGTTTTGTCGAATAATGTATTTGTACTCAGGCACACCCTGATAGAGAGCTGAATGTTCAGTGAGGATCAAGTACAGTTTTAGAGCAAATGAATTAAATTTCACAATCTTATATTCAGTTTCAAGTTTACTGGAATTCAGTTCAAACTATTAGGTCACTTAGCGTGACAGTGATGATTTTTCAAATGTTTCCTGAGGTACACTAATGCTCACTATAACCCCTGATGGTGTCATTACTAACTTTATTGCAACATTTCACATTTTTTGACGCAAGTGTACATGAGTCACAAACTGTCTCAGCATCAGCTGGATAATGACTCAGTGTGTGTGAGTCCACGCCAGGCTTTTCCCTTTTCAACAAACTTTTCATTGATACAGACATAGAGAGGGAAGAAAGGAGAGAAGAGGAGAGAGAGAGAGAGAGAGAGAGAGAGAGAGTGAGAGGAGAGAGAGGAGAGAGAGAGAGAGGGAAGGAGAGAGAGGAGAGAAGAAGAGAGAGAGATGGAGAGAGGATAGAGCGAGGGGGGAAAGAGGGAGAGAGGACAGAGAAGGAAAGATGGAGAGAGATGGAAATGGAGATGAAGAAAGAGAGGAGTGGCTGTATCTGTAACCACTACCAGCTGGACATCTAGACAAAGATACATTTTCTCTCTACACTGTGCATCCAGAATATAAAACCACTCAAGCTAAATACTATTGTTGTTCTCTAGTTTTGAAAAAGCCTCTTCAGGCTTTGTGTCTCTGCTTGATGATGAAATCGTTCTTTTCTGTTGGGCGAACAAAGGTTGCAGCTCAGTTTGTGAACTGCTGACACAAAGCAATGTGTAACCTTTAACACACATCTGACTGTCTTTAATGACAAATAGAGAACATTTAATATGTGTGATGTCTGTCCATAAATTGTTTGGAGCTTCTAATATGACTGCATTTGTACAATCAGACTGGGTATCTACTATTATGAACAGGACATAGGCTACGTATATGTATTTTCTTATATAACCAGTTTTTACCATTATTTTACCTTTTTTCTGTGATCTGCTTTGGTAACACTGATGTCTTCATAAGCCATGCTGATAAAGCAATCTGAAGGAGGAAACAGAAGGAAGAAGAGAGAGAGAGAGACGAAAGTAAAGGGGAAAGGATGGAAAGTCAAGTCCATTTATATTTATACAGCCCAATAGAACAAATCATGATAATGCCTCAGGGGACTCCACAATCTGCACAGCAACATCCCCAAACCTCAGACCCTCCATTCAAATAAGGAAAATCTCCCAAAAAAACCTGCAATGGTTAAAAAATGGAGGAAAGCCCTAAACCGAGACATGAAATCAAATGAAGGGTGTTACCGCTGCAGCCGAGAGAACCCAAAACTATCAACACTTGCCAGAAAGGCTTTTCTTATTCAGATGAATATTGAAATCAGCAAGAATTAAGATTGCATCAGAATGAGTAACTAGATCTGAGATAGTAGAGAGATGTGAATGATCTCCATCTGGGAATAATGATAACATAGATTACAGAATATGAAAAACTGGGAGTGAAAACTTTTGAATGCACAGAATATTGATTACAAGATATAAAGAATAATATTGGTCCTGATAATAAACAGTGCACATAATCACTGCGAATACTACACTGAAGAACAGTTTAACAGGAATGTAAAAATGTAAAATGATTGTGGTAATATCAATAATACATTTCAATAGTTGGAGCCTTAATTCAAACACTTTGAAGATCAAACATTGTTTAAGACAACTGGATAATAAATTGACAGTAATATTGATCCCTGAGACTTGGCTTAATGATGAACAAGCCACTATGGTCGATATAGGGGGATATAAGGTAGTTTTTATTAATAGGACTCAAAAAAAGAGTTGTGGAGTTCCCTCATTTCAGTGAAATAACACACCTCATCACACAGGAACAACTAATTTGGTAAAATTGTCTCACTTTGATGCCATAAACCTGTCAACAAACCCGTCAATGAAAAGTAAAAATCACCAGAATCCTCAATTCAGACCTGAATTTCAGTGCTCACATTAAGTCAATATCACAAACAAACTTGATGTCACCAAATGATCTAGAGATGAAATGCTTTTACCTCTAACAGACTGGACTAATGCAACGCTCTGTTTACAGATCTAAGAAATCAACCCAACAGCTTCAGCTGTATATCTCCCCTTCTCAGATCACTTCATTGGCTACCAGTTTCTGAAAGAATTAAATCAGAAATCTGGTGTGATTTTTTAAGATATTATTATAAAATACTTTCACTTCTCCATCAATCATTAAACAGGTTAGGTTCTGAACTTCTGAACCACTACAAACCCTCCAGACCGCTGAGGCTGGCTCAGGATTAAAACTAAAACTGGCTATGCTGCTAAACTTTGGAGCAAAATGCCAGAAGACCTGAGACTAGAAACTGGGCTTAAATCTCTTTACAGTTTCTTTTAGCTCATTTATTTCTTTATTATTTCTTATGGTTCCATTGTTTTAATGTTTAATGATTTCTAGTCGTTCTCTGTGCATTTTGATCTGCTTTGTTTTTCTGTATTATAAATAAACTCGCCTTGTCTGTAGAAACTGAGATTGAGAAATCAATAAATATACTAATAAGCTTTATATTTAGAGCACTAGGATCTTGTATTGATACAAGAATAAGTTATTAGGCTGTATGATGACACAAACAATAGGAAAATGGCTTTTGTCTGCAGAGGTTTCAATATTGATTTGCTATATTGACTAGTCTATATCCCTCAGTTACATAGAACACACTAGAATAACAACACAGTGTTAAACTAATTGACAATATATTTAGTGTTATTGGTAAGAAAGAAGTAAGTGGACTACTTACAAATGACACGAGTGATCATCTGCCCATCGTTGTGGTCATTCAGAGCTCTATTAGGACCAATGAGGACGTTAAAGTATGCAACCTAATTTAAAGAAGACTATGTGGTCTTCTATGTCTATGTGGAAGATATAAATGAAGCCTGTGAGACATTTTTTGTCTTTAACAACTGTTCTCTAGGAAAAAGAAAGTTGTAAAGCAGAAATATGCTGAAATGCTGTGGCTAACTAAGGGCATTCAAAATGCATGCAAGAAGAAAAATGTATTAAGTGGAGTGCAGTGGGGGTATTCCTGGATCTAAAAAAAAAAGCATTTGCTACTTAGAGGGGTGGCACTCTGGGGAATAGGTATGAATATGTATCAATACATGCAAATCAATAACTGTAACTGTGGGGTTCCCCAGGGCTCAGTGCTGGGACCATTGTTGTTTATTTTGTACATAAATAATATATGTAAGGTTTCCAAAACATGGAAAACTATATTATTTGCAGATGTATTTTTTTGTTATAAAGATATATCATATATATCAACATCTATCAACCCAACCGGTCAAAGCACATGGCTGCTCACCTAGAGTCGGTTTAGGTTTCTTCCCGTTAAAGGGGAGTTTTTCCTGTTGGGTTTCTCTCTCTGTAAATTAAAGAGCATGGTCTAGACCTGCTCCATGTAAAAGTGCCCTAAGATGACTTTTGTTGTGTTTGGTGCTATATAAATAAAACTGAATTGAACTGAATATATATTATATCAAAGCTAAAATATGAAAGTCAATTGCAATATTATATAAAGTTGAAAATCTTCTACTGGAAATACATAAAACAAACATTAATTCAGTCTTCATCCTTTAAAAAGAGAACCAACAAACCCATCCGTTATTACATCAAAGGCTCTAAAATTTAAAGATTTGGTCAACTTCAAAACCATGCACAAAGCAAAAAATCAATTATTACCAAATAATATCCAAAAGTTTCTATAAATGACAGAAAGTCAACGCGATTTGAGAAGAATTTGTGTGTCCAAGTTTGATACATGCACTGCAATAAATAGCACTAAAACCTCGGACATAATGGGTGATTTGTTATATATGTCGTTTTCAGGAACTTAATTGTGATTAAACCTGAGAGGAGAACAGTGGACAGCTGGGGAAATTCCTCAGAGGACAGACAAGCTAACAGTGAATCGTTGTCACAACACGTCAAGAACTTGACGTCATTTCATAAAGGGAAGTTAGGTGTTCATTTTTCTTTCTCTCACTCTGTCCTCGATTTTATTTATTGGTTTATGTAACAGGGACAGTACACATTAATAAACATTACTGTAAATGTGCCAAGAGGCTATTTTTCATCTATAGTCCCTGGACAGATGTTACAGAGTCACCCTGCTCCACCTGCCGCCATCTTGCCTCTGGACTTTAATACTTATCATGTACACTTACATCAAAAAATATTGCAATAAAGTCACATGGAATAAAGTGACACCACCAGAGGCTTTAGAGAGAAATACTGTACCTCAGGACACATTTGAAAAATCATCACTGTCACGCTAAGTGACCAAAATGTCTTTGTTTGGTTAAAATGCTCATTGATACAGACTAGTCAACAGAGGTCTGCAGCACAGACGAATAACATATATCAGCTTTGATACACACAGAGTACGTGTTAATAGATTAGTTCATTGTTGGTTTGGATCCAAACATGAGATTTGTTGACAGGAAGAAAAATATAGAAAATCACCAGACTGATCCTTTAAGGCGAATTGTTTAGTAGCCCGGGCAACATGGACTAAAGGAACAGAGAGAAATAAGAGGAGGGAGGCAAAGAAAAGGAGGGAAAAGAGACGAGAGAAAAGAAAGAGATGGACATGGAGAATATGGAGAGTAAGAGGATTGAGGAGGGGGGTGTGCGTACCAGTCAGTGCAGTGTGTGTGTGTGTGTGTGTGTGTGTGTGTGTGTGTGCAGGGGAGGATCCTCTAACTCTTAAAGCCGGGTCAGAAAGAGAGATCGGCAGAGCTGAGAGAGCGAGGCACTGAAGAGGGAACACACACTTTTACTGAGTCTTAACACACACACACACACACACACAAAGACAAGCAGCCTATTGTAAACACACACAGACACACACTCTGTTGTTGATCACAATCACTTTGCTGGACTCTGGACTGACCACTTGAGGATACATCCCTCAGGACTCTGTTTCCCATCATGCACCAGCGGAGCCTCTCTGAGCTCCAGGGGGTCTCCTCCATCCAGCGGGGGGCCTCGAAACCACGGACTGCCCGGGATGGAGCCTCTGTCCAGGCCACGGCTCCCAGCTCCAGGCCAAGGAGGGGGTCCAACTGCCGCTGCCTCTGCCCGACAAGGGGAGCTCCTCTCTGGGCACAGCTACTGCTGGTGGCCCTGGTGGTTCCTGGAGCCTGGAGCTATCTGAACGAGGAGGAGGAGGAGCTGCTTGTGGAGCTTCATAACCATTACAGAGGACAGGTTTCACCCAGCGCTTCAGCCATGCTGCCTCTGGTAAGACACCTGCAGCCTGCGGGCCATTTCAAGACAGCTTCGTTTTTATCACTTTACTTTTCATCGTCGTCATTTTAGAGGCATTTAGCTGAAAGCAACAGCAGAATAATCATGACATAAATCAGTTTGATTACATCATCCCCAGCTGACAGTAATTAAAGTGAGAGTGATATTGATATAGCTGATATTCAATATTGTCTATCAAATGTCAGTCAGACCTGCATATCTGGTATGAAACAACTTTGACCTTACATCACAGTCTGTAATCAACCTCCTGCACATCATGTTGTCTTCATATAATGACCAAAAATAAACATTAATTAGCTTTCCTCATGATCAATAGATTTGATGACGTTTGTGCAGATGAATTACAACTTGACTAAATGTTTGAAGAACTCAGTGAGAATTAAAGACAAAACTCAAAAAACAGAAGCTCAAATTTTAAACTTTAACTTAACTAAACATGTCAGTCAGACAAAACAATCTAAACTCAAGGTGCACTTACTACCTTTAACATAACAGTCCACAGTCCTCATCCCTCATTGAGTAAATACTGCTAACATCACTAAAACTGGTATCATGTGTGATTAAGATGACTTTATGTTAACATGAACAGCTGCCCAAAGTGTAGAAACTGTTGACAGCGAGGTTCATTTGTAATCCACAGGCCTGAAGATGTCACAGACTTGTCATTATACTTGGAAAGAGACGCTACTGTTGAGTTTTACTAATTTAATTTTGCAGCATTTTGAGCAGCTCCAACCGACCACTGAGTGTCATTATACATAGATGATCTGATATCTCTAAACCTCAGCAAGGCACGCTGAAACTATGTGGAAGAATCAACCTGTGGGAGAGAGGAAAGGTTTTTACTGCGTTTTTGTATCAACCTCTGAAATAAGTAGAAACATTTACTGAAAAGTTTCATATAAAGATGAATTCAGTAGCTTTTAACCCATCATTGGTGTTGGTGTTAGTGAGCTATAAAATATTTGGAAAGCTTTAAATTTGTCAGCTATAATCAATATTTTTATAATAATGTACAATCTGTTAGTGTGTAATGTGTTGGCCGAGGCTTGTAATGATGAACCTACATTGACTCTGCAGCTCCTCTCGGCATTACGGAGCTTTATAGTGAGTTTCAGCTCATTGTTTATCTGTATCTTTACTGTTCTGGTTCACTCTCAGCGCTCTCCTAGCGTAATGAAGGAACAAAAATGTTTGCATATACAATCAAATTTTATCTAAATAATGATGTTTTATGATGCGACAACACTGTGGTTAAGGTCTGGGTAGGTTCAGGGAAAGATCACTTTGTGATCACATGTGGTGGATTAAAGTTGGTTGGTTCCTTAAAGGCCACCTTCATCGTCATGGCAACAGTAATCATCACAACAATTTAGACGTCATCTGAAGTGCATCACTTCCCCAAGTCATATTTGTGTGTCTACCACAACCATGACGAAAGGATCCTGATGCAGCAGTCTAGGCCTATAGCAGCATAACTAAGGGCAGTCTAGGCCTGTAGCAGTATAACTAAGGGCAGTCTAGGCCTACAGCAGCATAACTAAGGGCAGTCTAGGCCTATAGCAGTATAACTAAGGGCAGTCTAGGCCCGTAGCAGTATAACTAAGGGCAGTCTAGGCCTATAGCAGCATAACTAAGGACAGTCTAGGCCTATAGCAGTATAACTAAGGGCAGTCTAGGCCTATAGCAGCATAACTAAGGGCAGATCCAAGGCAAGCCTGGTCAGATCTAACTATAAGCTTTATCAAAGAGGAAAGTTTTACGCCTACTCTTAAACATAGAGAGGGTGTCTGCCCCTCGGACCGAATCTGGGAGATGGTTCCACAAGAGAGGAGCCTGATAGCTGAAGGCTCTGCCTCCCATTCTACTTTTAAATACTGTAGGAACCACCAGTAAACCTGCATACTGGGAGACCAGTGCTCTAGTGGGATTATACGGTACTATAAGCTATTTAAGATATGATGGTGTCTGACCGTTAAGGGCTTTGTTGGTGATGAGAAGGATTTTAAATTCTATTCTGGATGTTACAGGAAGTCAATGCAGCAAAGCTAAAATTGGAGAGATATGACTTTTTTTTTCTAGTTTTATTCAGTACATGTGCAGCTGCATTCTGGACCAGCTGCAGAGTCTTTAGAGACTTGTTAGTGCTGCTTGATAATAATGAGTTGTGATAATCCACCCTGAAAGAAACAAATGTGTGGACTAGTATTTCTGCATCTTTTTGAGGCAGGATGTGCCTGATTTTTGTAATATTACTTTGGTGAAGTGGAATATTTTCATCTGACATGCGGGGTAGTAGAAGTATTAAGTATGAAAATACAAGTACCTCAAAATTTAACTTGAAGGGTTCATATTCTACTTTTTGTGGGTCTCTGTTATATCCTGTTCTGATTTTAGATGTTAAGCATGGTCAAAGTTCCAAAACTTGAGCTGAATGTGTGCAGAAATGCTTCCTGCAAGACAAAAAACAGGGATTTAACCTGATCTGTGAGCTTCATTTATAAAGTTTTTGCTACCTTGGCGACAAGACGATGTCAGCTGGTCACATGTCCAACATGTGCAGATGGATTTGAGAAGTTGAACATTTGGAGTAAAGAAGGAGAAGAAGAAGTGAAATCCTGCTACTTTAGTTTGTTTACGTAGCCTCCGGAGCCGGAGGAAGCTTCCTGAAAGCTGACCAATCAGAACAGAGCGGGCTCATCAGGAGGCGGGGCCTTAAAGAGACAGGAGCTAAAACTTCCTGTTTCAGACAGAGGCTGAACTGAGGGGCTGCATAAAGGACCAGTAGAAGATAGATAAGGAGTTTTTAACTGGAAATCATGCAAATATATTCCAGTAGAGCCGCAGAATATAAATATAGAGCTGGAGATATGCAGGATATGTTGCCTGTCAGTACAGTTCTTGAGTAAATCTATTCAGTTACTTTCCACCACTCGAATCTCGATGATGGCTGATTGAAATTTGAGGTATCATCCATCTCTAGACATGATGCCATAATACACAGTATGTAGTATACACTAATGTCCATGATACACTGTTTTGGAAACAAAAGATTTTCCATTTTGTACCGAAACTTTGGAAATTTTCTGCCAATTCTGGAATCAAGAAGTGTAACAAAGAGAAAGAAAAGTGAATCTACAAGGAGGTAATATTTGCTTTTTTTTCTGAGATGTCTGAGAGTCGTCTCACCACTGTCCACAATTTCATTTAATCTTTCCAGCTGTGGGATAACAGTGTCCATCAACAGCACAGAAAATGAAATTAATCTGAACTTATTTTGTCTCAATGATCAATGAGGGTGTGTTTGAAAGCTAAAGCACTGACACCATGTTGAAATCTGAATGGGACCAGAGAAGGAATAAATTAGAGAGTTATCTGCTGACGATAATAAGAATAGATCAAAACCTAGTATATGTCTGGACTGTGTATGGTCGATGTTACAGAGATAGTCAGTGGTGTCTATAATGTGAATTCCTGGATAATATTTGCTGGTAGAGTGTACTGAAGTAGCATCACATGACAAGGTTAAACTATATTTACGTCAAACTAAACAAACAAAGGGTTAAAAATGCTAATTATAATAATCTTAATTATCTGTTAACTCCTCCTCTTTCATGTGTTTCACTCTGAGGATGTCTCTGGTGGTTATTTGGTGTTTTCACTGCGAGCTCTCCTTCAGGCGTCTTTTCGATGATCATAGAAATTATAAATGAAAGTTTTGACAGCATTTTGGGTGCAAATTCAAGAGGTTTATCTCCACCCGGTTAATGCAGTTACCATCAAATCAAGCGCACCTGCAGAGCAGCCGCCCCACACTGAACTGAAACAGCACTGCCAGCTGGAACGTCGATCACACTGGAGGGTAGAGGAGGCGACGCAGAGACGCAGAGACGCGACTGTTTAAACAGGAGTTTAATGACTTCACTGCATTTAACACCAGAGCTGAGAGCTGCTGTCCTTCACTTCCGTCATCTCACACTGATTCATTTTGAAAGAGCAACGGCCAATGAGGAAACTCCAACACTCCAGCAGCCGACCAACGGTGTAACTTCTTCACTCACTCACAGACCGCAATTAGAGGATCGGCCCATCCAAAAAAGACAAAGGTGGAGCAACAGGTGGTAGATCTATAAGAGGAGGCAAGTAGATCTTCAGCCTGTCACCGAACTGATCGCACTAAAATATTAAGATATGTTCAACCTTCTCTCAGTTTTTTGTTATTGTCTTTTTGTTTCGGCTTATTTTCTTCTGAACGTTGCCAGAACACAAACACGCATGTTTGTTTTATTCGTCTTGTTCTAATTATCCTTGTTTGTATCTGGTTTTTGTGTCCCTTGTTTTAATCCAGATCACTCTGCTGAAACCACTTTAAATAAAAACCACTTTAAAAAATACTTGTGTCGACTCTCCAGTTCTCTAATCAGCTGTTGGACAGTCGCCTTCTGTGGACACTTTGTTCGTATGTGTTTCTGGGTAAAAGTTGAAGACTTTGAAAGCTCTTCTGCTGTAATGTGACCACGGCATGAGCTCTTTTGTTCTTTTCATAAATTAAATGTTTTCTTCGATTATTTCTGGCAAATAAACCTTTTTTTTTTCCAGAGATCACATGAAAAAGTTTTGGTCCAAACTTGATGATCACACATTTTGGAGCTGATCTGTAATTTAGTTAGTGGCCCCGTGAGGCGGGAACACTCATTACACTCCAAAAAACAAATGCTGTTGCATAAACAAAATAAAAATGAGTCAAAAAAAGTGACAGCTCGCTGTTTCTATTGGCTATTAAAGTTCTAATCATTTTTGATATTATTTATGATCTACATTTTTTTCAGCTATAGCCATTCTGCAGTCCGTACAGTAGCCGTCCGTCATTCCTGTGTTGGATTAAACTCGCTCTCACACTGACGAGGGAAAAGATGCAGCATGAAATTGAGCGTAACTGTTTATAATTAGATCTCAGTTCTGCTGTAACCTGATCTTCTCTCTTCATAGATTTGTTTTAAAGTTTTTCCGTTTATCATGATGCTTCTTCCAGCCAGACAGCAGTTTGTGACTCTGCGTTGGGCTTCCAGGTGAACTGGAGGTCAGATCAAATCTCTGTGTTGGTTTTGAGTTTTGGAGCTTCAGGCAGGTCGGGGCCGGCTGGTTGTTTTGGTTTGGTCAGTGGACCAGAGAGAAGCTGCTCTTTAACTCTTTATGGAGATGTTAAGATGACCGATGTGCCCTTCTCACTCTGGTTTATGTAAAAAAAAGAAAAGCTTGTGGTGGGTTTTTACCATTTGAGGATTTAAGATTGTACTTGACTGTGGTTGTTCCAGTTTGAACCGCAGCTGCCACATCAATCACGTTAATAAGTTTGGATCTAAATATCTTACTGCTAAAAATTACACCATCATTTTATCATTTTATGAAGAAGTTGTGTTCATATCAGTTCACAGAGAGCTGCAAGTCATTGCACAACAGCGTGTACAGAACACCTGAGTGTTGGTCCTGATCTCCACCAGGTGAAACGTGTCCAACGAGCCTCCTTTAACTCTGCTGAGGTGAGCGGCCTCCTGAGCCAGCAGTCAGGAGGAGACAGTAAGGAAGGATTAGTCCTTATCCCAAGCACTGCTCTGTTTTTCATATTTCATCAAGAAGAGATAAAATGTCTTTCCACACATAAAGGAAAAGAGCCTCTAGTGTATTTTTTCCCACAATGCTCTCAGTCCATTTGCCTGTCATGAAACTAATATCTCAGTAGCCTTTCAGTGACCTTTAACTTTAAACTTTAAGTTTAATACAGCAAATACTCACCATTGTTTGTTGCACGTTTGCACCAATTGGCCGAAGAGCTCACATGAACACATTCTTGTAACAATGTGCTTGTGTGAGCGAAGCTACTTCAGGCATCCTGCAGTCCTGCTGCTGTTTGTGCAGAAACTACATCCACAACATGAAATTAAACACAATAAACAGCAGGAGCAGAATATCCATGTGAGCAGTATCAGACTGAACAAACCATATCGGAGGACAACTTTGACCAGACTAACTTCCTCTAAAGGTCTAACACACCATCTGTCAGTGATGCTGCTAACACTTTCTCTGTCCTGATCTCAATATTAATCAAACCTGAAAGTCTGCACCCCGAGACTTTTGCAGAAAAGATGATGTAATGCACAGACGTTTTGGACTGAGTTGTTCCACAGTGAGCCCCAGCTAGACATCAATCACAAGTCAGACTGATTAGTTAACGAGATACATCTGCTGTAACCATCCATAGGAGCAATTTCACATAAACAATCAATACATAGTGAATCTTTTCAAGAAACAAGTCGAGAAATAACAAAGAAAAACCATAATTTAAACCGTTTGGTGTGAAAGTATGTAAAAAAATCAATGTGAAAAGCTTCTGTCTGGAGTAAACAATAACCATATATAATAATATAAAACATGTTTGATTGCCTTCTAATTCTGTCCGTTTGTTTAGCAATGACAATGTGGAATGTTTATTTATTCTTATTGCATTTGTTTATTGAACAGGGACAGATAAACACTGTTACATACAGATGTGTGGATGGTAATGATTGGTCAGCTATCTCATCAACTATTGCCATGAAACTTTGTGCTGACATTTATGGTCTCTGGACATTCAGTTCAGACATTCATGTTTACCCCTCAGGATGAATCTTAATAACTTTGATCTTCTGACTGTTCATCTACCTCCATCAACAAAATATTAATTTGTTCAACACTTTGGTTTATAACCAAATAATTAAAAAACTAATAACATTTCCATCAGCTTCAGCTCTGCTGAGCTTTAATCAGTAAATGTTGGCAGACATCCATTTCAAATATCCTCCTACGGTTTTGTGGCTGACTGGTGCTAATCCTCAAAATATTCATTAATTTGCTCAGTGCGCTGAGAACAGGCTTCTAGCAAAAAAACGTTTGAACATGCCGGGTAACGGATCACCACTTTTTACGAGGCAACAGCATTAAACACACCGTAAATGCTGAGTAAATGGAGGCCCGGGCTCCGAGAAGAGACGGGTGTTTCCCTCCAGTTAATAAAATGAACGCAGCAGGGGGATCATCCTGGAAGACAGACAGGAAGGGAGTCAGCGCTCAGGGTTGAGCAACAGAGGAGGTTCAGAAAGAGCTGTGAGACGAAGAGAGGGAGCTCAATGTTTACACAAAGAGAGAAATGAAAATTAGGTGAATGAATGAGCGCCCAGAGCAATGTGTGTGTGTGCTTAGGTATGTGCTCATTGTGTGTGTGCACCAGGAGAGGTCTCAGTCTGTCTCCGGTATGGAAGCCCCACTGGGACATTTCCATATTCTTGATTTTCTTTCTGTTTTTCAGTTAGACTTGAGTGCAGAGAAAGAGGTAAAATAACAAGAGAAGGAGTGAAGGAAAGAGACAGACAGAAGAAAGTGGGTGAGGCAGAAAGACAAAAGGACATCAGGAAACAAGGATGGGGAGAAGAACAACTGGGAAATAGAGAAAGAGGAGAGAAGGTAAAACAGAGAAGAGAAAGTAAGATGAGATGGACACAATGGGGAGAGGTGGGAGGTCAGTGTGTTGAAATAAACTGTGAGGAAACGTGGCAAATTTCTGTTTTCATTGGAAAGAAATATGTTTAAAAGATGTTAAAACAACCAGAGAGTGTTGAGAAGGCTGGACTGGGACCAGCAGACTAACCAGTCTAACCAATCACACAAAACTGATAAAACTAAATGGTTTGGTAGACAGATCAATGACTTGTCATGTGATTGGTGAAAGTAAACAAAGCACATCTCTCCTGCTGGTTCAGATGGAAACGGTCAGAGAGGATGTGAACCCTCAGTAAGACGCTCTGTGTGTTTCACTCTGTGAAATGTCATCATCTGTGCTGAACTCTACTGATTATTGGCTGATTATTGATTAGAAACCACTGAAATAAACTCAGAGGGAAGGCGCTCCAGTGAATTTTATAGTTGAATCATCGCTCTCTTCCCAGCCAACACTGAAGAAATGTCTGATATTTCAGTGCTAACTCCAGCCTGTTCTCACCCTGATGTTACTGCACCCTGTTTCTGCCAGGAGCATCACTTACTCTGCAACAGAGGAAGAGCGCTGGCAAAAAAACAAACAAATTATTCTTTTATTCTGACTCTTTAGAGTTTAATTTGTAGCAGCTCTACACTGGTATGCACTGCCTCCAGGAAATAGCCACATACTTGCACTTATTAACAAAGCCCTCTACTTCCTGCTCTGCTTTTATGTTACCAAATAAACTGGCAGCCATATGAATGGAGGTTTTGCACCCTTAAAGGACGGGTTCACAATCTTCAAGAAGTCCATCTTAAACCAACAGTCAGGAGCCCAAATGAACATGAAACCTGTGTTTCTTGTTGTAATGATTCCTCCTGTTCATACTGAGCATCAGAAGATCCTTCATAATGACCTTACAGTGGAAGTGATGGAGGACTAAATCCACAGTCCTCCTTCTCTACAAACATGGATTTAAAGTTGATGTGAAGCTAATATGAAGCTTCAGCGTCCAAATGAGTCAAATCCAGTAGATATCTTTCAGCGTTACAGTCTTTTTAGTGGCAAAGTCCCTCTTTTTGTTTCTGTACTTCCACCTGCAGCTCAACAGGGAAACACAAAGAGGAGAATTTGATGCTAAAAAGACTGTAAATGTGTCAGATATCCACTTGATATGACTAAACTCAGACTGATGAAGCTGAACAGAAGCTTCACACACACTTTAAATGTCTATCTGGACACACTGTGGATGAAGGAGATCTTTTAATATCCAGTATGAACAGGAGGAATGATTACAGCAGGAAAACCTCTTTCACTGCTCATATGGACACCTGACTGCTGGTTTATAGACAAACTGGGAACACTGGGAACACTGGGAACACTGGGAATTGTCCTTTACAAACTCACTCAGTAGGGGAGAAGGATGTAATGTGAGCCACTTTTTACATTTGCTGATTTCACTAAAAAATGAAAGTGTATTTTGTTCAAATAATAGTTATCATATATACCTCAGCTTGTTGTTTAGAAATTAAAACACTATCTAATTATTATGGTTTTATAATAATGACCCATCAAAAAAAGTTAGTCTTACACAGTTGACTTTGGAAGCAGCGTTTCCTGGGCGTGCAGGGATTTAAAAGGGGCGGTGACATCATGGCTGCGTCATCAGGGCGCTCTGCTGTGAAGGAGCGTCTCTGCCAATGAGAGACGGTCCCCTTCTGAGGTGTGAAAACTACAACACATGTGTGGAAATGCACTCTGCAATGGACTCCCATTGTCTTAAGCAGCATTTGGCGATGTTTCTTTGTCTCAGGAGGACAAAGGAACACATATTAGTCACAGTTAAACCAGGACTTAGCGGTCTTGGCTGCCAGGAGTCTAAAGTGAGCATGCTCAGTGGGTGCATTGGACGCACTGGGTGCATAGAGCATGTAAGTCTGCAACACTGTATCCACTTCTCTTTATTCATCCAGAGCAAATGCTGGTTGCAAATGATATCACACAAGCAAGATGGCAGCTACTGGAAAGGAGATATTTTGGCTTCACTGTTGGATAGCGTGTCATCCATTGGTCGATGGTTTAACCAGTGGAACCAGTTATCAACCTGGTGAGTTCCAGTTTCAAAGATTCAGAGCTGAAACTTGTACTTCTACTTGCAAAGCGCCAGTCTGCAAAACCTGCCAGTTTACACCGATGCGACTAGACGACCTGGTATATCGTCTCCATAGCAACAACTCTCTGTACTTCCATTTTAACCAATGGCTTTTCAGGCTTTTTCTTGTAGCTGGATATAATTTGTAGCATCTTAAAATATAAATGAGTTTAGTGATAGTGAGTCACTTGCTGTAGTTTCTAGTATCAAAAGAACAGTGAAAACATTTTTAAAAAAAACTTCATTATGAGTCGAATGGCTGTTGAAACAGATGACGTGCCTTACGTTCTAAAACCAGCCAATGGCATGCTGAGTCGCAGGTGACGTCATCAGCCGGCTTCAGTCGAGCGGAGACGGGCTCGTTGTGAATCTTTGGTCTGAACTGGACTTAATGGAGCAGGAGCTATAGCCAAAAAACATTGTTGTTTAGCAAAAATAATGACATTAAAATTAAAATGCATTAATACACTCAGTGAGTCAATGAAACTTTTAGTAACAAATCCATTTAACAAACATATTTTGTGAAGTTTATACATTTGAAACCAGCAATCACATCCTACAGCAGCAGTTTAATTAATGTTCTGTTGGCTGTAGCATTCACAACGACAATAAAGTCCAACCTGATCTAATCTGTCAACATTGGTACATAATAATAGGGACATAGCTGTAGATGTAATAGCAAAGATCATGTGTGTTCATTTCAACACAGCTCAGAGATCTGCAGAAAACCAATCAGATCAGTGATGGCATAGAGCCTCACAGATACTTATTGTTTATGGCTTTGGATCTTTTTTTCTCATGTTACTTGTAAGTAACTGGAATTGACGGATCATCTGTTTCTATTGTTTATCAGTGTTTTGAGTCTCTCTGCTGCCTTTCAGTCATAGAATGTGTTCATGAATCACTGGAACTGTTCATTGACATGAGTGGAACACATGAATGAACAAAGGAATGAATGAATGAATGAATAATTAGTTTATAGCTACAGAACATCTACATTACTCATGATTATTAAATTCTGCTGAGATGAACAGAAAGAAAAATCAGCTGTTCACAGACCGGATGACCTCCAGTAGAGTTGACAGAGGTGGTGGTCGTGTGTGTGTGTGTGTGTGTGTATGTGTGGGTGTGTTACTACATGACCATGTACATGACCTGAAACTCATAACACAGACCAGATGTTGAGAGAGCCTGGAGAGAGAGAGAGAGAGAGAGAGGAATGTGAAGGAGACCCCTGACTATTGTTTGTGTTGTGTGTCATTGCTGGACAAATAAACACACACACACATACACACACATACACACACTGTATTATTAAACTCTCAGTGAGGGTCCTGTTGTTCGTTTTCCTGGTATCTTAGCAACAGTGACTCAAACCATGAGATGAAAACTATTGGCTGAGTTTAAGACGTCAGTCATCACGCTCCTGGTTAATTACAGTTTTCATAAAAAATAAACAAAACAACAAATCATGTAGTCTGAAGATTTTAAGGAAAACACTTCACAAATATAAAAAGGCTCAGTGATATGTGTAGTTTTTACCAAACAAACAGGAGGAAACAGTCTATTTGTTGGGGACTATTTTCAGCGGTGGATGAATCCACCTTTCGTGCTGTAGTGAGTATTTATGGCAGCAGGACAGTGTGTGTGTGTGTGTGTGTGTGTGTGTGTGTGTGTGTTGATGGTGATGAAGGAACATGTCACCCAGTGCAGCGCTTTGACTCACTGACGTCTTTTTAATAGTTTTATAGTCAACAGATGTCGATGACACAGAGGACTGAGATACAGTTAGTAGATCAGTTCATTCTAAGTTTAGGGGTTTTCATCAGGTTTGTTGGCAAGAAGAAAAACTATAGAAAATCATCCAACATATCCTTTAAATAACTAATAAATCAGTGTATTGTTCAATATCAATGATGTTCTTCTGCTGTGTCATGTTGTTTCTGCAGCAACAATCAGCTTTTTCTCAGGCAGGAAAACATCCAACTGCTTGTTCCAGCGAGCTGGCAGCTTGTCAGACATAAATAAACATCAGCAAACAAGCCCAGTGAACAAGAACATTATAAGCCACAGCGCAAGACAAGTTTTATCCATCCGCCTTTGTTTATTTCCATGTTTTAATCTCCTTTCTATTTCCAGGAACTGCTTGTTACTGCATGTCGAAAAACACCAGCGTACAACATGACAGTACGTTCACATATCATGCAACCAGTCAGAATCTCCTGCTATCCTCACTGTACTGTATATTTACCATAAAACTAACCCTAATAATAAAAGTGCACAGAGACTGTTGCGCAAGCTGAACGGTGCACTAAAAATTACAAATCTGCTAAATCGATTTGGCAGCAACAATTTAAATTTTAGACTCTGAGGCCAAAGTTTGTCTTCCAAAAGGAATGATATCGTGTGTGAAAGTACCAAAGATAAGGCTGTTCTCTGACACTCGCCTGGCTACCAGGATCTCACATGTCCTAAAAAGAAAAACAAAACAAAAAACGTTGCAGTATGAAAATTATACGCACAATCAAGGACGGAGCTAAAGACCTGATACATCTCTTCCAGCCTTTCTAAATAGCTGAGAGAGGATATTTTGAAAATGTTTGTCCTGTTAGAGATTGAATCAAACATCACTGCCGCTCACTCAGCATCTACCTTTCACCCTATCAGTTTCTGGAGAGGAAGCTGTCATGCTGTTAAAGCCACAGGCATGACGGGAAGGAAACGTGTCCCTCAGGCAGGCAGCGTGGTGGGTGTCAGGCTGTGGTCAAGGTCAGAGGTCAGGTCACATACATGAGCGATGAAGAAATAAACTCTTCTGCAGCACGCTGTGGTTTAGTTAACCTGCAGGGTTTATTTCAATGTGAAACAAGCAGAACAGACAATATCATATGAAGCTATGTGAGACTTTAGATCAGTCAGAGACAATGTGGCGTTCACAATGACTTTTTACTTTCCCTTTCCTGCCTTTTTCCACATTTCCTTCATATGATATTAAATGTCAGATCATTTTCAATAATGTGGATGTCAAATTAACTTTACTAGAGAGCTCAGAGGCCAAACATCCATCTTAATGTCACATAAAACTGCCGCTGACTCAACAGCACCAAAGATCTGATATTATAATACAGAGACATGCAACTTGTTATATAATAATATAATAAAGAGCTCTACATTATGTGTGCAGCACATTAAAAGAGAGGTTTAGAGAGCTGTACAGGCCATACAACAACCATACATCAAAAACAGCCACACAGTACAGTTATAGCGCTAACTGAAAATAAACAGTTACAGAGGGATTCATTTTAAAGTCATGAGCTCAGTCACTTCCTGTGTGAACACAACAGATGTACACATGAATTCTCCTTAGGTTTTATCTTACATCACTACAGCACAACACATGTTACATCAAAGGACAGTCAGTCAGTGTTTCTGCATTAGAAGTCCAAGTTTTCCTCTTTGTTTGTGTTTTATGTTGAATGAAATTTTCCCCCAAAATTGAGATGATTTATGAAAGTAAACATGAAGAAAAAGACTTAAAGATTTATGTTCTTTTTGCTGCATTCAATTACAACTTGAAAATGGAGATTTGGGATTTTCTGTTCCCTAGTTGGGGAAAAAACTCTTTTACAGCTTTGTAGTTAGAAATTCCTCGACTGAGGGTTGGGCACATTTTAAAATGTAAAAAATGTGACAAAATAAAGTCCACATGCAGTCGCAGTTTTTTTTTTGGACTAAATGATCTTGTATGGAAGAAGTATTCAGATCCTTTAGTTCAGTAAAAGTGTCAATATAGTGAAAATACTCTGCATGAAAAATCCTCCTGCAGTCATCAGTATTATGAGCTTAATGTAGTTAAAGTGTTGCAGTAAAAGTAGTGGTTTGGTCCCTCTGACTGATATATTATTATATATGACATCATTAGATTATTAATACTGAAGCATCAGTGTTAGAGCAGCATGTTACTGTTGTAGCTGCTGGAGGTGGAGCTAGTTTACACTACTTTATATACAGTTAGCTAGTTTCAACTAGTTTCTAGTTTTGATGCACAATAACACAATGACAAAGTCACTCTGCTCATTTTAGGGAAAAGCTCATTGATGAGGACATAGTTTGACTATAAATTACATTTTATCTGCATAATTTATTCTCTATTGACATTTGGTGACTGCAGTTTGTCAGAGATCAGCTGTGCTTCTCTGGCCTCAGCTCTGAAGTCCAACCCCTCCCATCTGAGAGAGCTGGATCTGAGTGGAAACAAGCTGCAGGATTCAGGAGTGAAGCTGCTGTGTGCATGTTACTGTTGTAGCTGCTGGAGGTGGAGCTAGTTTACACTACTTTATATACAGTTAGCTAATTTAGTCCACTGGTTCCCAACCTAGGGGTCGGGGCCCCTCCGAAAGGTCAGCAGATAAATCTGAGGGGTCGTGAGATGAAGTAGCATCACATGGAAATACTCAAGTAAAGTACAAGTAGCTCAGAATTGTACTAAAATACTTGAGTAAATGTACTTCTACAGCTTGTAATATCACATTCTTGACAGTTGATGATCAGCAGATGGATTTAATGGTAGTTTGGCTTTTGGTTTTGTTTATCTGCTTTCACATTGTCCTGCGGTCTGTATGCTTCACTTCCACCCTGATAAAGACAAGATGGCCGAAAACATTTGGTGAAAACACAACAAGACCTTCAAATTAAACAAACAGTTCAAAATGACTTTTTAACTTTCACACCACAAATGAACAACATCAGAGGTCATCTGAAGAGGAAGTCTACAGTGTGACTGACTGCTTTCACACCAGCCCAAACAAACTGAACTAAACAGGTGTGAAAGCAAGAAGTCACAGCATCATGTAAACAAACCCACTGTTCATACATGTACTTGAGTTTTTACAGCAAAAACTGATCATGCTAACTTTCACTGGTTCTCTGCAGAAATGGGACCCAAGCCTGAAGGTGATCGCAGAAGGTTACGCTGCTAAATGTGTCTGGAACCACAACCCAGAGCTCGAGGACACCGGAGAGAATCTGTTCGCCGGCACCGGTACTCTGGACCTGCGAGTGGCTCTAGAGAAATGGTTCCTGGGTGAGTCAGATACATCAGAGTGCAGCATCTGTAAGAACAAACACTTCAGCAGCTGGTCCTCCATGTTGGGACAAAAACACACCAGAAGTTTTAGTTTCAACAGCAAACAGAAGACAAGAGAGACCAGCTGGGGAAGAAAATGGAACATCGAGCAGCTCAATAAGACATCGTGATGAATCTCATCTGCTCTGCATCCAGAAGAAACTGTTCAATTATATGTCTATAACACAATCATCAAACACAGATGCCCACAACAATCACAAACATTATGAAAAATATCAGCCAGTAAAACTTTAAAGTCCCTCAGAGGAACAAGTGTCTCTAACTTCTCACTGTGCTGCAGTTCATTCCAGCAGTGAGGTGTTAATGGAAACCAGTTCGTCCAAGTTCAGTTTGAATGAAGGACTTTTAAAGACAGTTTTTAAATCCAATTTGAAGTTTTAGGTTTTGAGCTGATGAGATGTTTGACATGAGTTTTGTAGAGTATTTATGGTGCTGTAGTGTCAGTTAGTTCTTCATTTAGAGCCTGGATAGGTGCCAGAACATCGACCGTTTGTCTTCTTGAAAAATGAACACATTCAATCCTTTTTGAGTCTGTTTTTAAATCAAACAGAGAAGTCTGGAGGTCAAAAGCAGAGGGAAGGATGGTCTCCTGTACAAGATGGTATCATCCACATAAAAATACATATTAGTGTGCTGAGTTAGAAAATAAATGTTATGTATAGAGTAAATAGTAGGGGGCCTTATATTGATCCTTGAGGGACACCTTGATTTGAAACCATCAGTAACAACAGTTTGAACTCTAGCATAGAGATATGAACAGAGCAGAGTAGTGTTGCTTCTCATCAAGCCAGTCAGTAATGTGATCTATAACATCAGCTGCAGCAGTTATTTGATATTTAAATGGACTCTCTGATAATACTCTATACTTTTACTGCAGTCACATTTTGAATGCAGGACTTTTACTAGTAGTGAAGTAATTCTGTATTGTTGCTTTTTTTTTTTTAAAGAAAAGGGTCCGTATATGTCTGCCACTAAAGGTAGAACACATTTATGTTGTTTATAAGTATGTCATATATTCTAATGTCATTGATTTATCTAGAACATCTGGACTACGACTACCAGAACAACAGCTGTGATGAAGATAAGATGTGTGGACACTACACACAGGTCAGAAATACACACATGCATTTATACACACATATGTACTGTTAGATTGTATTACCTGCATTTACCTGTGTGTGTGTGTGTGTGTGTGTGTGTGTGTGTGTGTGTGTGTTACAGATGGTGTGGGCAGACACACACAGAGTTGGCTGTGCCTACCATATCTGTAACAGTATGGAAGGACTGGAGTGGGAGGAGAGAGTCATCTTCCTGGTCTGCAACTACTACCCAGCGTTAGTACTACTACTACCTCTATAGTACTGCCCACCACTGCAACTACTACCTTTTCTAGTACTGCTGCTGCTGTTCTGACTGCTATCAGTCCTGCTGCCACCAGTTCATTTCTGTAACAAGCTCGCCCCCTTGTGGACAGAGATCGTTCTCCTCACATAGTGTGTGTTCAGCATGTGTTTGTGTGATTTGGTTAAAACAAAGATATCACCTCTCAGTCACTCTATTAATATATTCAGTAGAAGTGTTCAGTCATGATGTATCAGTGTGTGTTTAATCTGTGTGTCCAGAGGAAACTATGAAGAGGAGAGGCCGTATGTTGAAGGTGACTGGTGCTCCAGATGTCCTGAGAACCTCCACAAGTGTGAAAACAACCTCTGTGGTAGGACACACTCACTTTACTGCTCTATTACTTTCTCACCTCTGTAGACCTCACTTAGACAGTGCATGCAAAAAGACAACACAAAAGCAAATGAAGAAAACATCTCCATCATCTTCACCAGAAAAAAAACTGCGATGCAAGGTGAGAAAACAAAACGAACAGAAATACGACCAAACACAGAAAACACAACTACAGCGCCATGAAAAAGTATCTGTCCCCTCCTGATTTCTTCTATTTTAGTAAATATGTCATACAAATTTAAATTTAAACTTCAACTTCAACTGGGCCTGTGTGAAAAAGTAGTTACTAAATCCACTAATCTACCAAAACTCACTGATAATTGGGTTCAGTTGGACTAAACACACTGAGGTCAGACTACCACCAGCCCTGCTCAGTCTACACATCACTTAAATAATAAATAAATAAATTGTTTAAAGGGTTAGAACAAGCAGCACACCATGCTGGAGGAGAAGAGGAAGAAGGTGACTGAAATACATCAGTCTGAGAAGGATTACAAAACCATTTCTAAGGCTGTAAGACTCCAAAGAACCAAAGTCAGAGCTGTTATCTCCAAATAGAGAAAACTTGACACAGCAGTGAACCTTTCCAGGAGTTCCTCTAGGAGCAAAGACTCATCCAGGAAGTTACACAAGAACTGAAACCAGCATCCAAGGATCTGCAGGCCTTTCTCACACCAATCAAGATCAGAGTTAGAACGTTAGAATGAAGACTCTAATGTTAGAAAGACACTGGCTGGAAATGGCAACTATGGGAGAGTGATGAGGCGAAAACCACTGCTGATCCAGAAGAACACGGAGGCTCATCTCAGTTCTTCAGAAACACTCCTTGATGACCCTCAAACCTTTTGGGAGAATGTTCTATGATGAGACGCAAGTGGAGCTGTTTGGAAGACAGCGCTATTCTTACATCTGGTGTAAACCAAACACAGCATTCCACATAAGAACAATACACCTACGGTCCAGCATGGCGGTGGTAGTGTGATGGCGTGCGGACGCTTCGCTGCTTCAGGGCCTGGTTACTTGCCATTGTTGAGGGAAACAGGAATTCTGCTCTCTACCAGAAAATCCTGAGGGAGAAGGTCCAGTCAACAGTCTGTGATGTGAAGCTGGGTTATGCAGCAACACATGATCCAAAGCACAGGACCAAGTCCACCTCTGAATGGCTCAGTATAAACAAAATTAAGGTTTTGGAGTGTCCTGGTCAAAGTCCTGACTTGAACCCCATTGAGATGCTGTTGTAGGACCTTAAACAGGCGGTTCATGCTGGAAAACTCTCCAGTGTGGATGAATTAAAGCAGCTGTGCAAAGAAGAGTGGGCCAGACTTCCACCACAGTGATGTGAAGGACTGATCTCCACTTACTGGAAGTGTTTGGTTGCAGTTGTTGCTGCTAACAGTGGAACAACCAGGGGGCAGTTACTCTTTCTCATGTGTGATACAGGTGTTGGAGAACGTTTTTGCCTCAATTAATAAAAATATTATTTAAAAACTGTATTTTGAGTTTACTTTGGTATGATGATTATATAAGAGTGGAAGATATCAGGAGGGGACCAGTGATGGCAATAAACAGAACACGCCACAAATGATGAAAACACAAACAAAAATAAGCCCTTAGATGAATCGGTTATGAAAACAAACATTAGTTGGAGCTCTGCAGATGATCAGAAAAGGTTGTGGAAAATAATTTTCTGTTGCTTGTGTTCTCTAGTTGCCGAAGAAGATGAAGACAGTGACGAAGACGATGACGATGATGATGACGATGATGATGACGATGAGATCAATGATATGACTTTTGTATTTCACCCTTCCTCCCCACCTGAATGGGAGCAAGATGTTGTTTCTCCATCTCCAACAGCTGAATCTTTCTTCATCACCACATCCCGTCTACAGGACTCTGAGGACTCCTCACAGCCAGCCAGCCCTGCCACAGGCACCCACCATCCCAAAATCATCTCAAGAAAACAGGGACAGGAGGACGAGGAGATGACGGAGGCGGTGGATGAGAGGAAGGAAAAGGAGACTAAGCAGGGAGAAAGGGAGGAAGATGCAGCAAGAAAAGCAAACAGGAACACAGGAACTAGTGATGGTTCAGTATCTTCACCTTCTCTGCTTTTAGCCTGTCTGAGCGGGATGCTAACTCTGAGGCTGTGAGAAGGAGGAGGAGGAGGAGGAGGAGGAGGAGGAGGAGGAGGAGGGAGTACAAGAAGAGGAGACAATAAGATCACTTCACCTCATCACTCTTGCATTGACTGCACATTACCTTTCTTAATCCGCCCTGTGGTAACAAACACTTTCTCATCTATCCCCTGTAGTGCAAAATGGGTCAATGAATAATTCAGCTGCTGTTTTCACAACATCTGCATGTAGTCTGGGCCGAGATCTGGGTCAAATAATGTGTGCATAACCTGCTTCAACCTGCCTGGAATACAAAAACATTACTTCCAGTAAGATACCAGCCACTGATGAACACTAAATGTGTTGTATTCATACAGAGTAAACAAATGTACAAGAAAAATGACATATTGCTGCGTTTAAGGTTGCAAATGGAGGGTTATGAGATGTTGTGATTTTGACATTTTCCATCAGCAGCCATCAGATAATTAATGTTTGCTCACTTTGTGCCTGAGAGTGAGATGAGAAGATCAATGTCAGTCTCTGGTCGGCATGTTAAGCACAGAGCTGGATGAGGGTGTAGTTAGCCTAGCTTAGCATAAAGACTGGAAGCAGAGGGAAAGAGTGAGCCTGGCTAGTTTAAAAAATACAGCTAGCAACATCTCTATAGCTCACTAGTCAACACTGTGGTTGATTACCCCCCCCCCCCCCCCCAAAAAAAAGAAGTTTGCATACAGATAAAACAAACAAGATTCAGCATATTAATCAGTGAGCTTTGGAGGTGTTGGTAGCTTAAGTTTTGGACAGAGTCAGGCTAGCTCTTTCCCCCCTGCTATGCTATGCTATGCTATGCTATGCTATGCTAAGCTAACCACGTCCTGACTCCAGGTGTGTACTTGACACACAGATGGTGTTACAGGAGTTACGTGCTGGAACTAATTCTTGATGAACAACAGTTGTTGCTGTTCCCAAAACACACCAAACTCACTGATTGGTTTCCAGTTCGCACCAACAACATCAACATCAACATCTACATCCTTTATCAGGATTGATGAAGTTATAAATGGCAGGAGAGAGACCGGACTGGAACCATTTAAAAACACAAAAAGTCAAACCATCACAAGCTGCCGGGATTGCCAGGAAGTTGCCAGGTTTGCTGAAATGAAGCCAGTACAAGCCTGCATTCACTGACTGTATCTGGCAACCTGTGCTGTAGCTGCTTCACAGAAGTGCTGGGTGGATGGATACACTGTTGTCCGTCAAGAAATAGTTCCTTTAATTATAATCTGATCTATAATCAGATCTGTAAAGGATCAAAGTGCATTTAGCCCTTAAAGTGTCTTTATTACCTGAGTGGGCTTTAAGTCTATAATGAAGCAATGCTGTTCAGATAATCTGATAATTACAGTTTCAAGATGCCATAAAAGTTTTGACGTATTTGGTGTGTGAACTCTGTGAGCAACACAAACACGGAGCTGAAACCAGAGAAGGTTTGTAGTGCTGCAGAGAGAGTCCACTCACTGAGCTGAAGAACAGCAGCAGGCGCTCTCACATGGCCTCCTCATGTTTGACAGGTGATCAGCTGTATCTGCAGAGCGGAGGCGGGAACGGTGCGTTTGTGTCTCTTAGATAGACGACATCATCATCTCGTGGAAAAACCACTATCAAGATCAAGTAAAAGCAAAACGAGTGAGAGAGGTTTTTATTGTTAGTGTTTTTAGGTGTTCAGCGGTGATTCCTCAGCTGACACTTTGCTTCTTTGATCTTTTCACAAATATATATCTACTGTGCACGCTATACTCGCTCAGACTGGAAACACAACTGGACAGAATCTCTAATGATTTACACGCCTCTGTTACACTGTCTCAGACAACAGGAAATTACCATATCTCCAATAACTTTGCTGTAAATGTCTGTATATAAGATTAATAAAGAAATAAACCTCATTTCTTCTTTTTGACAATGTATGTGGAGGTTCTGTGTTCATTCATTTATTATTAGATGATGTTTGACTCTTATTGAGGTCTCAGCAGCAACATTCAGTTTTAATCCCGTTTTCTCTCACAAACAAACAAAAGATGAAAAAGTCATTTTCTGAAGATAACAGCATCGTTCACCTGTTAACTGCTTTACATTGACTCACTGATAGCAGCTGTGGCCATATCATATTTCTGTCTTCTTATCTCAAGAAGTTCATTATTTTATAATAACAGAGTAGTTTTCCCATAATAATTCATTAATTAGCTCATATTAGGTTGTTTTCTCCAGATATCAGTCAAATATCTGCTGTAATTATTCTCAAGATAATGTTAATAATGACAATAATTTTATCTTTTTATTTTTTTTTAACTAAAAAGATAATGAACCCGTTATGATAAGGAATCAAATTAAGTGATAAAATAAAAATTGTCACTTCACTTTTACTGAGATCCACCTTATGTGCTTCATATAAGCGAGTTAATGCAGCAGATTATGGAAACAAACAGAAGAAGAGGAGCAGAGTGAACCTGCGGAGACACAGAAGAAGATTAAAAGTTTAAAGAGGTGAAAACAGAGAAAATGTGAAAGTGAAGGAAAAAAAGGAAGAGCGAGAGATTCACAGAGAGGGAGAGAGAACAGCTGAAATATTCATCGCTAGCTGCTCTTACTGCTCTCAGGCTATTTCTGGTGCTACATTTACTGCAAAACTGCAGACCGAGAGGTTGTGTGTGTGTGTGTGTGTGTGTGTGTGTGTGTGTGTGTGTGTGTGTGTGTGTGTGTGTGTGTGTGTTGGTTGCAGCTCTTCCCTCCAGCTAAACAGCATTTCTGCTCTTCTATTAAAATGATTGTGTCAGATTTTATTCCTCTCTTCTCTCTCTGCCTCCTCTGTCACTCTTCTCTTCTTTATTTCACTTTGTGCAGTCAGTCTGTATTCAAACAGCCCAACTCCCGCTGTAACTGTAACTGTAACTGTAACTGTAAGAGCAACAGAGGAGAGATCCCAGACCAGTTAGATGTGTTAGTGTGTATATAACTCACATTATATGCAGATCTGTGCGTGTTACTGCGGAGGAGACGATCAGTGTTAACATGCAGGAAATCAGACACGTCTACATGCAACCTGGTTTCTGTGAATGCTGGTATCCATGCAGCAGATCTAACCACCTTCTGTTGGAAGCATTACTTTCCTGTTTTAATTAACTCCTGATTTTCTTTTGTGTCACCGGGCTGACAGCTGCAGAGTGGCCCCCGGGCCCCAGCCCCCCCCCCCCCCCCCCCCCCCCCCCCAGGTTTAATTCACATCAATAAGGTCTACACAGTTTCATGAATAGCAAACTTGTTAGAAATTTACTCCACTGAAATACAATATCCTCTCTGACAGGTGCTCCATCCTCCATCTCAGAGAGTCTGGACTGGTCTTCAGTGTGAGAACAGTTTTAATTAAGTTTCATAAAAATAAAGACAATCAGTGACACCTGCTGATCAGCTCTGTAGACAAAAACCAGCAAACCAAGGCTCTTAATCTGTGGTTTGCTAACAGTGTTGTGGAGCAGGTAGTAAGAAGGGAAACATTTTGTTGGAACCACAGTGAGGATGTCTTTAAAAAGGAAAGTCTCCTGAGCCAGACTAACCAGTTGGTGCTGAGCTCTGCTAAAGCTCTGCACAGCACTGAGATTTGTTGCGACTGCTGAAAAGGTTAAAGAGGCTCAACAGTTTTCAGGTGGGAGCTCGTCCCACCATCGCAGAACAACAACAGGTTTTACCAGACGTCATTCATTTGCAGACCGGAGCGGAGCAGACGGGAGGGGACAAACAGCTTAATGAGTGACTCAGTGTATTCCCTGAAGCCCAAGTCAACATATTCACATGACTTGTTTTGTCTTAACAGACACAAAGATGTTGAGTTAGTATCATGGAAAACTAGAAAACTAGCAAATATTTCACATCTGAGAAGCTTCAGGTTGAAACACAACTCCAAAACAGCTGTTTATCAACATATCAACTTCCACTGTCCCCATGGCAACCAAAACATCTGTTGTTACAGAGTGATGTGACACATTAACGCCTGTTGCAGTTTATTAGAACGTCACTTCCTGCTGAATTAAAGTGAAATTAGCTAAATGATATAATATTAATCCTGTGGGTAAATTTGTCAGTTAGCCTGGATTGACCTTTCCCACTGTCTAAGTCAGGGAGTGAGCCAGCACTGTAGCGGCCCTGTCTGGGTCCTCCAGCCAGAGATTGAGGGTCCCACTGCAGTAGAGTCAGTGAACTGCTGACGGGCCTCTGGTGGCCACAACACCAACAACCTTCCCCCCGGCAGGGTGAGTGAAGACTGAAAGACAAAACAGTAGAGGAAAGAGAGACAACGGAGAGAGGAAGAAGAGTAAGAAGACATGAGAGAGAGAGAGAGAGAGAGAAGAGAGAGAAGAGACAGAGAGAGAGAGAGACAGAGAGAGAGAGAGATGAGACAGAAGAAGAGAGAGAGAGAGGAACTGACTGAGAGGAGCGGAGGGAGAGAAAAGGAAAGAAACTGAAATATAGAATGATGGGAAGAAATAATCAGAGAGAAGGAAAGACTGAGAGATCAGGTCAGTAAATGAGGAGAAAGAGTTAGAAAAACTAACACTAAGAGGAAGAGAGATCATTGAAGCTCAAGAAATTTATTGTGCATGCCTCTGGCTGCCCCATCTCTCTGTCTCTCTCTCTCTCTCTCTCTCTGTCTCTCTCTCTCTCTCTTTCTCTCTCTCTCTCTCTGTCTCTTTCCCTCTCTCTCTCTCTCTCTCTGTCTCTCTCTCTCTCTCTGTCTCTCTCTCTCTCTCTCTCTCTCTCTTCCCTCTGTCTCTCTCTCTCTCTCTGTCTCTCTCTCTCTCTCTCTCCCTCTGTCTCTCTCTCTGTCTCTCTCTCCTCTCTCTCTCTGTCTCTCTCTTTCCCTCTCTCTCTCTCTCTCTCTGTCTCTCTCTCTCTCTCTGTCTCTCTCTCTCCTCTCTCTCTCCCTCTGTCTCTCTCTCTCTCTCTGTCTCTCTCTCTCTCCCCTCTGTCTCTCTCTCTCTCTCTGTCTCTTTCCCTCTCTCTCTCTCTCTCTATGTCTCTCTCTCTCTCTGTCTCTCTCTCTCTGTCTCTCTCTCTCTCTCTCTCTCCCTCTGTCTCTCTCTCTCTCTCTTCTCCTCTGTCTCTCTCTCTCTCTCTGTCTCTCTCTCTCTCCCTCTGTCTCTCTCTCTCTCTCTGTCTCTTTCCCTCTCTCTCTCTCTCTCTATGTCTCTCTCTCTCTCTGTCTCTCTCTCTCTGTCTCTCTCTCTCTCTCTCTCTCCCTCTGTCTCTCTCTCTCTCTCTCCCTCTGTCTCTCTCTCTCTCTCTCTCTGTCTCTCTCTCTCTGTCTCTCTCTCTCTCTCTCTCCCTCTGTCTCTCTCTCTCTCTCCCTCTGTCTCTCTCTCTCTCTCTCTGTCTCTCTCTCTCTCTCTCTCTCTCTCTCTTTGTCTCTCTCTCTCTCTCTCTCCCTCTGTCTCTCTCTCTCTCTCTCTCTCTGTCTCTCTCTCTCTCTCTCTCTCTCCCTCTGTCTCTCTCTCTCTCTCTTCCCTCTGTCTCTCTCTCTCTCTCTCTGTCTCTCTCTCTCTCTCCCTCTGTCTCTCTTTCCCTCTCTCTCTCTCTCTCTCTCTCTCTCTCTGTCTCTCTCTCTCCCTCTGTCTCTCTTTCCCTCTCTCTCTCTCTCTCTCTCTCTCTCTCTCTCTCTCTCTCCATCACCTCTTTTTATCGAACTTTCTACTTTCTATCTTCTGTCTTCTCTCTCTCTCTTTACTTCTGTTTTTCCATCCATCTCTTTTCCTCTAGCTATTCTTTCTTGTGTCATATCATCACCAATAAACAAAGCTCTGAACACTGGCTGCTCTGTGGCTGTTATACCGAACAGCACGGTCATCGTTTATGTCAGAGTAGTCAGTTAGATCACCAGCATGTTTGTAACAAACCTGTTTTCTATTAAAATGAGAACATATTTCATTAAATCATCAACTCGCAGCGGACTGAATGTGTTTGGTGTCCTCTACAAAATGGGAACAGGCAAAGTAGTTAAAGATGATTAAAGGTGCAGTGTGGAGAATTTAGTGGCATCAGACTTGGAAGAAATGGAATATGATATTCATATGTATGTTTTAATAAGTGTGTAATCACCTGAAAATAAGAATAATTGTTTTTTTTTGTTACCGTAGAATGAGCCTTTATACCTCCAGAGGTTTCAGGTGGTTGAAATCTGCAGCCTCACCTTTTGTGTTTTCGGCTCCGTCTGCTGCCGCCAACTGAGCAAAACAAAAAAAGAGAATTAATGAATGCAGCTTTAGGTCTGGTTGAGGTTGAACTTTTCTTTTATCAGCTAGTTTGTGTTTGTATAATGATCAGTTGTGTACCAAAGTGTTTCACGGTGTCAGTGAGTGTGTGAGTGTTCAGGACTCTCTGGAGTCGGTGGAGCTTCAGTAATCTGCATTAATTTGACTTATATAACTCCCTCCGTCTCACCAGCTTCCTCTCACTCTTCTGTAATCAACCTCCTGTTTCTCTCAGGAGGACTGCTCATCACCACAAACAATTATCATCCTGTTTTTTCATTCTGAACAATTGATGGAGTGATTCTGTGATTTTTGGAGGTTGTTGGAGGATCCGTATTATTCAGACTCCTTGAATAGTTCATCATCTGGATCTTCTCAGTTTGATTTCTACAGAGGATCTTCAGTGTAGAAGTGGTCAATTAATCAGTTCAGAAAATTAATCTGCAGCTATTTTGTGTTTCAAATCTGCTGCTTTTCCTTTTCTTAACATTAAAGTCAATTTAATGTTTTACAGACTAAGTGATTAACTAAGAAAAACATCATCAGACTAATTGATCATTCCTCTCTCTTTTTTTCAGTATCTATACCTTCTTTGCCAAATATTGACAAAAGTCACCCAGAAAAATAAAATAACGAAAAGTAAACTTGCTGTCTTGTGAAGTGACACACGTGCGCCTGTATGCAGATGATACACAGTTATACATTTCTATGTCCAGTTCTCTGAATGCTCCTTTGAGCTCAGAGAAATATTAAACTTTAAAAAGCAAAAATAGAGATTCTTCTTGTAGGTTTGAAACTAAAAGGAGAAAAGCTGAAAGTTTGACCAAAGTCTGTCCAGACAGATTTAAAGAACACTCTTCATCTGAGGAAGACTCACTCATTACAGAGCAAAAGTTTTCTTTTCACTGTTGTTGTTTGTCATTTTGTTTTGTTGTATATTTAAAGGGAGGACATATTCTGTGCATGTTTTAATAATGTTAGTAAGCTGTATAATTATGCATAATTAAGGACATGGCTGCTTTAAATGACAGGTCGCTGGATGCTAGGTGTCTTGTTTCAGTAACCAGGCTTCATTTGGCCGCCTCGGAGTCAAGATGGCGACGGCTGGAGTCGCCAAAACTGCTCTTCAGAAACCGTCGGATGACATCACAGTGGCTACATCCGTATTTATTTTATTACAGAAACAAAAACAAAACAGCAGAGTGAGTAATTTTCTTCTTTTTAACTGGCTGCATGAGTGATTAGAAAACACCTGTGATACTAATGAAAAGACAACAGTATCACTACGAAATCACTTCTGAAGGGTCCCAGTAATGTTCTCCTGGCTCCACTGCAAACCAAACATAGACATGCATTGATAATAACTATTATTAATTAATTTAATAACTTAATTTCAACAGTGTTCAGGGCGAACGGTGCATTATTTTAATAAAGTTCAAGGGTACCAATATTTTCAGCCTCGTCTGCACATACGTTGTTTAACAGTGTTTAATGACAACGTTTAACATTCAACAACAAAACAGGATATAAATAACAGAAAATCACAAAAAGCAGAATATGAAACCTTTAAACACTGTTTTTAATCCCATTTTTGTGAACCATTATTATTATTATTTTTTATTATTATTATTATTATTATTAAACCCTCTGGAGGCTGATTGCACATCAGATACTTTAATACATTTTACTCCCTGCATGCTGTAAATAAAACAGTCACAGGTACTGTAGTAAAAATAAGCAGCGTACTCAGAGCACACAGTGTTACTGACACGCTGAATATTCCACAGGCCATTTTAAAATAAAAACCATGAATCATACAAAGCATAAAAAGCCAAATCACACGGTAACGCACATTATGTCAGGACTGAGCACACACACACACACACACACACAGGATAATACCAGCATCGGTCAGGGTTGGGGGCAGAAACGGAGAATGAAGCGAGGGAGGAGGAGGAAGGCATTTTGAGACAGATGGTGACGAGAGGAAACGGCAGAGTAGGAAGAGAAGAGAGGCAGATAGGAGGAAAAAGAAGGACAGACACAGAGAGAGGAGAGAAAGAAAAACCCTGAATGGATGTTTAAACTGATGCCGCTCTCAACCAATCAGAGCGTCCGCCTGCCCTCTTCCTTGCATCCGGACTCTGTGATTGGCCGGTGGGGAGCCGAGATGCAGAGAAAGAGAGAGAGAGTGACAGCAGAATAAGAAAGAAGAAGAAGAAACTGTCAGATGAGGACAGGTCTGTTCTTCACTCCTCCATCTCTCTCTCTCTCTCTCTCTCTTTCAGTTTTCAGCAGCATCTCTGCCTCGCTCGCCCCTCTCTGCTCTGCTGCTGCCGCTCTCCTTCTCCTTTCGCCTGTGCTGCTTTCTGATTCCTGAGCAGAGAGAGGGAGAGAGGGAGGTTTAATGCGATGGACCTGCTGCCCACCGACTGCTGTCACTGCTGCTGCTGCTGCTGCTGTTTACACCGCGGCATCATGGGAGCTGTAGTTTCCTCTGAGGCGCAGGAGGACAGCTGATCAGCTCACAGGGATTGTGGGTTATCAGAGTTTGGAGATGTGAGCTGGTGGGCGAACGAGGCTCAACAAACTCTCTCTTCTCTCTTTATCTTTCTGTTCTCTTCATCCATCATTCTACCTTTTCCTGCCTCTCCTCTGTAGTTCCTTCCATCTCATCCCTCCCTCACCTCCCTTCCTCATCTCTCTTTCCATTTCTTTCCCTCTAATTCTCACCAGTTTTGTTTTCTTTTTTCTCCCATCTCCCTCTCTCCTCCTCCTCCTCCTCCTCCTCCTCGTTACTGTCTGAGGAAAAGTCAGGATGGGTTGTCGTCTCACTCGGACCAAGGTGAGTGACCTTCTGCAGGTGTGTGTTTTGGGGTGAAGATAACGAGCTGCTCTCTGTTAGATTGCTGAATACATTCAACAAACACACAACCTAGATCATACCAGTGCACCCAGACAATAGCTGCTGACTGAAGGCTAGAGGCCATTATCTCTGTGTGACTGTGGAGGATGAGGAGAGAGAGAGAGGAGAGGGGTGAGATGCACTCAAACATACAAGGCTCTCCACATTAAACTAATTAATTTATAGAGTTAAAGGCCCAACTGGTAATTAAAAATTCCTGGTGTGTGCATGGAGATAATTGAAAGATCTGGCAGAGCCAATTAAAATGTTGTTTTCATATTGCTTATTATAAATGTGAGAGGAGAGATGTACTCCCATTGGTGAACATATCTTTAAATAATAATAACAACACACTCGATGTATATAGACGGCACTTTTCAAACTTAATGTAACAAAATGCAGCAGAAGATGCACGAGTGAAAATACAATAAAATAAAGAAAAAGAGACAAAAAAGATCCAGAAACTATTTATTAAAGAGGTAAAACAAGGTTTACACTCAGATATAATAAAACATACGTGTACATGTAGAAGTATAAAGATGCACACACACACACAAAACACTGAATGCCATCGTAGAGAAGTCTGTTTCCTGCTCATCAGATGTAAACATCACTGATGACTGAACAGGATTCTTCACCCTGAGCTGAGACTCACAGGTCACAAATGGATCAAAAGTCACATGTTAGAAAGAGAAACTGCTGCTAGCTGCACGCGTCACAGATGATTACGTCCTTTCTCTGTGAAATGCTCTTAATTCTAGTTCACTTCTATCCTCACAGTCTCATATCAACAAGTTTATTTTAAATCAAAGAAGCAGATATTTTCTAACACAGTCGTTCAGCAGCAGAAACAGAAGTGTGAGTCACAGCTGACAGGATGACCTTTCAAAGATTAACACTCTTCACTCATTTTCTATCAGATCTTCAGATTCTTTAACAAATCACACGCACGCTGACAGAATCTAGTACAAACACATCTGAGAAGATATTTACAGACTGAGATACAGTTTCACATCTGTATGTCAATAACTTCACTGCATTCAGGTCCTTCAGCAAAATAACCAACATCATGTCAGAATATTCTGATACAGTGAAGCTCTGCATTTAAAAACCTCCTGTAGTAAAAGTAGTGGTTTGGTCCCTCTGACTGATATATTATTATATATGACATCATTAGATTATTAATACTGAAGCATCAGTGTTAGAGCAGCATGTTACTGTTGTAGCTGCTGGAGGTGGAGCTAGTTTACACTACTTTATATACAGTTAGCTGGTTTAGTCCACTGGTTCCCAACCTAGGGGTCGGGGCCCCTACAAGGGGTCAGCAGATAAATCTGAGGGGTCTCTGAACAGCAGCAGCTGCTCCTCTGAATCCTGCAGGTTGTTGTTATTGTTCTACCTTCTACTCACTGTTTACAAGAGGAGTGTGCTTCTCTGGCCTCAGCTCTGAAGTCCAACCCCTCCCATCTGAGAGAGCTGGATCTGAGTGGAAACAAGCTGCAGGATTCAGGAGTGAAGCTGCTGTGTGCATGTTACTGTTGTAGCTGCTGGAGGTGGAGCTAGTTTCAGCTGATGTGTCAGTATTATATTTCCTCTTTAAGGCTCTTCTTCCAGTTCACTGTGTCAGTCACTGACATGAAACACCAGTGAGAGTGAAGCTAACTGGTGTTGCTGAAGGTCACAGTCTGACCCACAGGAGAAGGAAAAGTGTGTGAAACAGTGAACTGCGTCCGTGTGGAAGCGTCTTCCATCATCTGCCTGTGTGAGGAATGAAACCAGAGTCATTTACTGACCAGCATCACTGCTTCAGTGTTTGTGTGTGTGATGGAGTCAGAGCTGGAAACATGAAACACACTACGGGGGTTGAAGCTTTGCTGTGCTGGAGTTCACTGCTCTGCTAACATTAGTATATTAAGTGTTCACTAAACACCAGAGCTGCAACAATTAGTCGATTAATCAAAGTGAACAACAGTTAAATTAATTTCCCACTATTTTGGACTGAAGTGATTCATTGTTGTGAGATTAGAGCTTCTCAAATGTGAATATTTTCTGGTTTCTTGAGTCTCTTTGTGTTGTGGAGGAAACGAGACGTGTGAGGACGTCAGATTGGACTTTGGGAAACACTGATGAACTAATCTGCTAGCATGTTTACTGATGGGATGACTGACCAGCAGCTGTTAGACTGTCTTCTCACAGACACACAGACTGTGTTGTTTTGACACAGAGAGATCCCTGCATGTTTTATTATTAATAGATACAGTATAATGTTAGATTATGGAAGCTTGATACAAGTTTTGATATTTCAAAGCAAAACGCAGCAGATTTAGGTGAAAGTTAAAGGATTTGTACAACCTGAGAGGGAGCGTCGCTGCCTCTGATGGATGATTAGCTAACAGTTTGTTGACTCTTCTCAGCTGCAACTAAAGAATATTTTGCACATTAATTACAACATTATTACTGTTTCTCTCTCTCTGTGGTCTCACATACATTATTGTGCAAAGGTTAAGTGAGGAGGCTTTGAACAGTTTTTATTGATCAGTTAACTTGCTGAGTAAACAGCAGAAAGTGAATCAGTATCTGCTGTGAGCAGCTTCGCCTTTAAACCAGCAGCTGCTCAGCAGGTGGGTTGTTCCTCCATCTTGGAGAAGTTGCCACAGTTCTTCTTCAGCTGCTTCTGTCTCTTCATGTTAATCACAGACTGACTCCATGATGATGTTCAGAGACTCTTTGTTCTTCTTGTTGCTGAAGATGGAGAAGAAGGTAAACATCTAAAGAAGCCTTTAGCAGTTCTGTATGTAAACTGATATGTTGCATGTTGGTTCAGTCATTGTCAGTGTGTGACGCCTGTCTTCAGCCATCTCACAGATCAGGTGACCTCAGCAGCCATCAGATCCGGTTATGATCTGGCTGCTGTCTCTGTGTGTTTGTGTCTCTGTGTGTGAGCCTGTCAGAGGTCCGCTGCTCATCTGATCAGGTGTTTGTTTGCGCTCACCGGAGGATGAAAGCTCCTCTGACATGCGTAGCTGGATAATCGTGTGTTCCGGCGTGCCGAGATGAACATGTGCCAGAAAGCATCGGTCCTGCTGTCGTCATCGTCGCAGACTGTTCAGCTCCGCGTGTCTAAAGAGCGCGTCGAACCGCAGCCAGTCAGATCCTTTTGATCATGGAGGCGTTCACCCAGGAGATGTGGCGCTAAATGAAAACACAGCGAAGCTACGGCCGCTCGTCACTGAGCATCACTGAGGGAAGAAACCGCAAGAAAACAACAATTACTGGGATGTGAGTTCTCGCCACAACGAGCAGAGAGGAATGAGGAGGAGAGCTCAGTAACCAAGACAAATAAGAGACAAACACTTTCCAAGAAAAGCTCCCAGTGGACGAGTCATCTGAGGAGAAGAAGCTGGAGCGCTCGGGTTTGATCCAAACAGAGCAGCAGAGCAGAACAACGACAGGCTGTTTGATTGGCTGCACATTAGTCATCACTGGAAGACTTTGTTTGGCAGGGTTGACTTTAAAAAGATGAATAACGTCTCATGAAGAGTCAAATAAGAAGATCAGTATCAGCATGTTTAGTAGAAACAGATACGTTATATTTCAAAATCACAAAAAATGTTTCACAGCTGCCGGATCAAAATACATCAGAGTGAAGATCCTCACACTGCTGACAGCTCTCAATACAGCCACTTTAAGAAAATCAACAGAGAATTTAGAATAACTCAAATACTCAATACAGTGTTTATGTACAGCTCTGTTATACTTTAAACCTCCACTGGACTATAATTCATGCTGTCATTGAAAGGGACAGATTCTGCTCTCTGTGGTCATTTGACTTTTATCCTTTTATCTTCTTCTATGAAAAGAAAGTCCTGAACTCTGATCAGCAGCTGCTCATGTCCAGCTTTCTGTAGCTGTGTTACTGTTTTATTCTATCTTGCTGTTCTCAGTTTACCTTCTTTTTACCGCAGTTTTCATCTCTTATTTTCATTAATCTACGGACGAGTGTTGCAAATTAGAATCTGCTATAAATGCTATGATACTTTCATCAGATAGCTGTTTGCAGCTCAGTCTGCCTGTGCACACTGTATCTGTCCCTATCAAATAAACCAGCAATAAATAAATCAAGTGGCTTTTACATGCGAGGCGAGACAATCAAGCGTTAGAGGACCATGACTCTGAAAGAGCCGTGGTGCAGTCAGCTGATCAGTGCAATGAGAGAGTGCTGGACTGAAGGTTTTATATAAAAGAAAAAACAGGAAGTAGACAAGTGCAGAAGAAACACTATAAGCAACAAGAAAGAAGTGCAACAATAAACTAAGTGCTGAAAAGGTTTTCAGGTGTCTGACTCAGTGCTTCAACCTGCTCTGAACGCTGCAGTTACCTTTACTCTGTCCTCCTGATGACATCACGCCCACAAACATGCGTCTGTTCTGTAACCTTTACATTCATATTTCAGATGTGATTCAGCTCCGTTTGGAGTAAAGAAGGAGGAAAAGAAGTGAAATCCTGCTACTATAGTTTGTTTACGTAGCTTCCTGAAAGCTGACCAATCAGAACAGAGCGGGCTCATCAGGAGGCGGGGCCTTAAAGAGACAGGAGGTAAAACTTCCTGTTTCAGACAGAGGCTGAACTGAGGGGCTGCATAAAGGACCAGTAGAAGATAAATAAGGAGTTTTTATTCCAGTAGAGAACCAGAATATAAATATAGAGGCTGCAGATGTGAAGAATACGAGACGTTTAACATTTATTCAATCAATTCTGAATCTAATTGTGAGACCGAGAATTGAAATCTAATCCAGTTGTGAGATTCCAAAAGATTCCCATCATTTAAATCTAATCCAGACTGGATTTAACATTTCATCCAATCATGCTGATTTATAAATGTGTTTTTTGTTCAGTGTGGATCAGCAGGGAACTTCCTTTCAACATTTAATACAGAAAAAAGTCTGCAGTGATTGAAGCTCAACATGTTTATGAACATTGAGGCCACAGCAGCATCTTTCACTAACCTGAACACACACAGGACTCAGGATGTGAACCCAGCTCTCTGCTGTAACCCCCCCATCCACCCCGACCTCCTCCCTCCCGCTGCAGAGACTCATAGAAACGCAGCTTCATTCATCACTGTGAACATCATCCAGGCAGAGATGATGTTTGATAATGCAACGTAGTTTGGAAGGCAATTAAGTGTTGAGTAATTTGAAAGAGACGGTGCTGAAGTGTGTGATCTGTCTGAGCTGAGAAGAAGGTCACTCTTGGTTTCATGTGTTTGGGATGTGAGGTCGGCAGAATGTAAGGCAGCAGAGCAGGACGTCGTGTCATGTGACTGTATAGAGATGGACAGTTTGACATAAAGGGGCTAGCAGGGCTAATGGTTCTGTAGCGCCTGTGGAAGTCTCCACCACGCTCTGCAGTAAAACCAGTCACCAACAAAAAGCACTTAACACTAAAATAGAAACATTTTTTGTTTTTTTTATAAATTACATCATGTGTTATTGCAGCTGAATGAATGTTAAGGACTGAACAGTAACAGTAACAGGAAGGTGGGTTTTTATTTACCTAAAAAATGCAAAAAGAATAAAACAATCATAATTCAAAACTAAACTGGGCGCTAAAAGAGGTCAGCAGGACAGAACTGACTGGACTAACCACATATTACACTGGCTGACCAAACACTTTACAAACACAAGAACTAAATTAACCACAAATGAATAAAACACATGCAGTTTGCTCCTAACTCAAAATGAAGTGGGCAAAACAACCAGACTTTTACATGCAGACGTTTCCTGGATCAATCACACCGAACCAAAATATAGAAAATGATTTTATTACAACTTCAGAACTAAAGTGTCAACAACAACATCAAAAATATTAATAAACTAGCAAAATCTAATTGCGTTGCTTATTTTATTGTAAAAAATTGTATCTGAATATAAACTGAAAAAAGAGAAAGTGAAAGAATGAGAAGCTTCTTTAATCATCACTGTGTCCAGAAAACACTAAATAATATAAACTAGATCCTGAATGCTGTGAAGACATTTTCACATATTCTTCATGTCTTCAACAACACGTGTATAGTAATAAGTAGAATCTAGAGATCAGATAAAGATGATTAAACTGTCCGTCTTATCCTACCTGTACAACAGAAACAGTCTGATTATAAACTGACCCTTAAATCATCGTCGTCTGAACAATACAGGAGAGAAAATGTGACTCACTCTCCACGTCAGCCAGATCTCAGCTTACACAATCTATCCTCCTGAATACTTTTTAATCAACCAGCCTGAATAACTGAAGGAGGAACATCAGTCTGACTGAAGACCTTTGGCTTCCAGATGAATGTGATGTAACATGATTCAGGTCCAAATGCACCGTTTGTCCTTCATTTTGGTTTTTAGAGCAAAACGTTTTCTTCAGACTTGGACAGAAATGGAAGCTTTTGAAACAACACAGACGTGTTCATATAGTGAGTCAATCGTTTCATTTACAGTGATCAACACTTTGGTTACAGTTTGGTGTCTTTGATGCTCCGCTGGTGTGTTTAATGTCATTATGCATGAATGTTTGGAGACATTCAGTCCTCTTGGATGGCAGCGGAGGCATTTGTTTTTGTATAATAAGTGATGTGAAGCAATTTATCTAATCTGATGTTTATTTTTTAGCATGATTTGATGGAGGCTGCTTCACTTTCAAATGGCGTGACTAAAATATACAGATCTAACAGTCTGATACGGTTCTACAAGCTTTGTACGCTCAACACTTTGCATGCTAAGTGTGATTTTGTGCCGAGAACGAGAGTTTTGCAATTTGAGATTGAGTGAAATTCAGTCAAAGCATCATAAAAAAAACACTGTGAGAGAAAAAAGGAGAGACAGATAGATGAACAGGGAGAGAGAGAGAGAGATCAGTCTGTGTTACTGTCAAAGTGCACTGGAGCGCAACACACTTCTCCAGGGTACAGCACATCACTCTCACTCTCTGATTTCTCTGTGTGTGTCAGTGTCAGTGTGTGTGTGTGTGTGTGTGTGTGTGTGTGGCCTCAGGCTGTGCACTGAGAGTGTAAAGACTCCAGTACTAGTCCAGGGTTACAGAGGGCTGCTGCATCCTGACCTACATCGCGCTGCCGTTGAGACTGAATCTCCTCAACTTCACTTCCATCTTAACTTTCACACGTGATGTTACAACACAAACCGTCACTATTAGAGTTCACGTCAGCGAGACTCAGCAGACTTAATGACTGAACGTCCTTTACTGGGCTGAGCCGTCCAGTTATGTCCTGAGCTGACAGAATGGTGACACTCAGTTTCACATTTTTACATTAGAGAGCTGTTTTTTCTGCATCTCTCTAATTTAAATATCTAGCATCAGCATGTTTGTTTACTCAGTGGTGGAAAGTAGCTGAGTATATTTACCCAAACCTGGTCTGTTACTGTGGCCCCACATTTAATGGATCAGTGTGTACGATTTAGTGACATCTAGTGGTGAGGTTGCAGATTGCAACCAAATGGATACCCCTCACCCTCCCTTTCCAAGCATGTAGGAGAACCTGTGAAGGCTGTGTGAAAGGCTCTCTCTGCAGCCAGTGTTTGTCTGTTCTGGGCTACAGTATGAACAGAGGATCCACTCTCTCTCTGTAGATACGTGCTGAAGCTTCAAGCTCTTCAGTTAGACCCATCAGTCAACTTTTATTTGTATAGCTCAATAACACAAATGAAAATTTGCTTCAGGGTGTTTTACAATCTGTATAATAATAAGGACACTATGAGTCACTGAGGGTCAGGGGTCATTAGCAAAACAATATAGCAGCTGTATCCACTGATTAATACAGCTTCAGCCAGAGTGAAAGGAGCTGCTGTTTAACTGGACCAGAAACCTGCGATCTCTTCTTTCCTGGCACACAGCCTCCAACCTATACTAAATTGCTTAATCTTTTTATATAAAGACAGTGTGAATCATAAGCCATGTTGTGCAACACAACTGCAGTCAGGCATGCCAAAAAGTTAGATCAAAAGAACAAACTGACCTCATATTGGAGGCCAAACTCCCACTTTGCCACGGTGCATTTATGCTTCATCTATTCTTCATCAATGCTACAGCACTGAAAAAGCAGGATCATTTGTAGTTTCTCATCCTTAAACAACTTGATAACAACTATTTTTTAAACCCCAATCAAGGAGGAGACATTAATTGGACTTTTCTCAAACATTTTTTTAAACCCTGCAGTAAAGCACTACTTTATGTTCTTTTGTGTTCCTTCTCATCAGGCAAAGACTCATGAACCTTCTCATCACCGACACCGGGAGGAGCTGCACTTTGTGGATGAGTATGGCCAGCCAATCACAGTCCAGGTGGACGGCAGAAGGGGCCAGGGTCACCGGAGGCGGCGGTCTCGTTGTGCTACTGAGTGCAACGCTCCAACAGAAAGACACTGGGAGGCCCTGAGGGCGATGGGACTGATGGAGGGGGAGGAAGGCCAGGGAGATGGCTATGGAGCTGGGTAGGTACTGTAGAGTGAGAGTAAAGGTCTTGGATTGTAGCTGAGAGTTTGGGACCTGGACAGATTGTTGTGACTAGCCTGTAGGTATACATTCTGATTCATATTCTGATGTGAAGCATTTAGCAGCTTTGAGTAAATACATGCAAATAAATAAAGCAATAGTAATTACTCCAACTACTAATTATTATAAAGGATTAAGATTTAGATGAGGCTTTAAAAATGATTGAGTGAACCAGGTTGAACAACTGTTTCAGACTGGGTAAATGCTCCTAACTGGGGTGTTAGACCTGGGTAAACCTTTGGCAATACTGCAGGAGTTATGGACTTTGTAAAGGCTTGTAGATGGGGTAGGCGGTTAGGAGAGAGGAATAAAAGAGTGTGGAGATATTTTTGGACAATGATACAAGTTTGTGAGTAGGAGAGAGGCTTGTGATTGAGGGTACTGTAGGTTGGAGTGAGGCAAACAGATGGGTTCAGGGTAACAATCTTGGCATAAGCTATTAAGCTCACATCCTGGTAAAAGTTTGGGGACAGGGTAAAATTCAGGGAAAATGGTTAAATATAAAAAGTGTAAAAAAAAACTTGTAACTTGGGTAAAAGGTTTGGGGAGGCATTTAAAAAGTAGGAGTTGGTAAAACAGTTGGGACTATGGTGAAACTTTTGTAATAGGGTATATGAGATATGACTCAGGGTAAGTAGGTAGGAGTGAGTTATTGATTCAACGATTGATTATTGTAAAAGTCATGGACTGGGTGGAATATTCAAACCAAGGTGAAGGAGAATCAGATAAAATGTTGTTATATCTGGTGTAAAAGGTTGTGAGTTGGGTAAAAATAGAAATGGATAAAAACTTTGGGACTATGTTAAGAGTTGGGGTGAAGGATTATAATTGGGAATAAACTGTTGGGGGTTTGGAGTAAAACGTTGGGACCAAAGTAAGTTTGGGGCTGTGATGAAAGTTTGGAATGTGAATCTGGGAGCAGGTCAGATGTTTGGGAACAGGGTGGGACAGCGGTGAAAGTTTGGAAATGAGCTTCAGTGTATGGACTCAAGTGAAAATGTATGAAAAGAAGTCAAAGTCTTCTTGGTTCTGTTGAAGGGACGATGGTTGTACTTAAGGCTTTAGGTTCAGTTTGCAAGATCAGCATGATGGAATGAGTCTCTTGGTGCTTTCATAAATATTCATGAGTGGAAGGTTGTTCTGCTGAGACAGCTGTCAGTGCAACACATGCTATAATTATGAATGTGGGTGAAGACTATACATACTCACTGAGCAATTTACATTTCATGGATCAAACCAAATCATCTGAACGTAAACTAGGGTGATCCCAAAGCTGACGTCCTTCATGTCATACAAATTCTCTTGACATTAAATGACATTAAATAAACGCTTCCTCTTCACAGGCCCTACTATGGTCACATGACCATGTCACCAGACATGTATCCAGCCAGTAGTCACATGATGATGTCGCCTGATGTCTATCCACCCAATGGCTACCTGCCCAGAGGGTCAAATGACCAGCATCCAGGGAACAACTACCTGCCCAGCGTCTCCTACAGCTTAGATCACCTGGACAGGCTGGACTATCAGGTGATTTAATGTATTCTATTCTGTTCAATTGTGAATTAAATTCTAATTCATTTATCAGTATGCTGTTATATGCTATAAAACTAGTCTTGTCCTGATTGTTTCATTTTGTTTCCAGGGTCCGGAAACGTTGCCCTACCAACCCAACTCAGAGAGCTGTCTGATTGGCTGCTACAACACAGATGAAATGGAGCCAAAGAATTTCCCCAGACAGGTAGCTCACCTGAGTTATTTCTATCCCCACCCTGCTATACCAGTCATTCCCTTTTCACTCTTTCTTTTCTCTTATCATGTCCTTATCTTTGGCTGGACTGCAACAGCGAGGCCAGCCCCACACATGTGGTTGTCTGTGAGTGAGTGACTGACTGAGTGATGAAGTTGCACCATTGACACTCAGCCAGCTGAATTTTGGAGTTTCTCCATTGGCTGTTGCTCTTTTAAATTGAATCGGTGTTAACAGTGTTCTGCTATTACCAGGGGACCTCGTGTTTTGGAAACGAACCCCCTACATCTGTGTTTCATGCAGCGAAGTCTGTATTATACTCAGATTTACTGACATTATCCCTCTGGATATGCGTGTCAGCATGACAGGCTGCAAACTTTTACAGTCTTGTCTCAAAATGTCCTAAATATATAACTCTGATGGAGGTAGAGGACAGCGCCACCCAGAGCGACGGGCATGTCTTTGTCTCCTCCTCTACTGTTCAGTGTGATCGACTCGAGCCTCCAGATGTAGATATAATATCCAGGAATTCACATTATAGACACGACCACTCACTCTCCCTGTAACACACTGGTCCACCCGTTGCACACCTATACACAGCCATTTATTAGGTTCTGACCCAGACTTGTTTTATTTATTTATGTAGATAGTTTGACCTGGTAGAGTTCGCACATACCTCTGCTGACTGGGTGTATTCTTTGTACTTGTATAATATTGGACTTTCTGAAAATATAATTCTTCCTCTCCAGTCTGATTATCGTCCTCCCTGGCGGCCTGATCGTCCTCTCGGCTACCTTCCCCTCAGCGAGCTCGACAGCGGGCTGGGATGTGGCCCTGACAGCCCACACCACCGAGTGGCGCTCTCTGAAGCCGAAACAGACGCCATGTCGTCACTGCCAGGCCACACCCCCTCCTCACAAGGCTCCTCCTCTTCTTCTGAGTCCCTGATCTCCTCTGAGCCCAGCGACTCAGGTTTCCACAGCGTCAGCACCGGGGAGCACAGGCGGCTGCATAAGATTCACGGGAGCCACGCCCACCGGCAAACTCACCATCTGCGCTCAGGCCACTCCCCTCGAGAGCAGAGAGGACGCTGGGATTTGGAGTCTATCCCCGAGACAACTCTGATGACCCACCCGGGAGCGCCGCAGTCGTCCCGCTGCACTGTGGGTAACAGCACTACCACAACAGTTCACTTCCACAGAGCTGAGAGGAGCCCAACCTTACCACGCCACCGCTCGCCGCCCTCCCCTTCCATTGGTTAGTAAATCTTTATGAAAGAATGGATAAAATCTCCATAAACTAGCCATCTAACAGCGTAGAGGGTATATTAGGATAGATATTGAACTGGACGGCAGTTGTAAATGTTGAGATCTTACCTGTGTAAAAGTCTGTGACTACTCTGTGTGCATGCATCCTCACTCACTTATGAAGATATAAAATACAGGTGGTGTTATCAACCACTACAAGGCAAGTATTAAATTAAATTCCACTTCTGTCATCAAAAAAGCAAAGCTAGAGCCGTTTCCCTGAGGTTAGTGTGAAGAGACCAACATAGGCGATGATCACACTGGACTCTGAAAAGAAAGGTGCACCATGATGCTTTTTCCTCCTGCAGCTCTAGTCACAATCACACTGAGACATTTTTTATGCAGCCAGAGGTGTGTTGCTGTTGCCAGGCAACACATGATAAGCACCAGTGGCGGCTGGTGATTCTTTTTTTTTTTTTTTATTTAAAGCAACAATAAGGTACTGCCAATCATTTGAACTCTATTTGGGTTTATTATCAACAATATTAAACTGTGAACACCATCAAACCCACACAAAGCAACATTTAAACAAAAAACTAACATATGATACATATTCCAGTAAGAAATGGCAACAAGTAGCAGAGATAACACAAAGTTAGTAGTGAAGGTAGTGAAAAAGTAGCTGATTGTGTCCCAAACATCAACCAGCAGCACAAAAGCACAGAAGCTCCTCCTCAGCATAAAACAATAAAGTAAGGTTTTATATAACCTTTATGTATTGTGAGTCACTTTATTTCATCTCCTGAACCGAGAGTTCCTGCTATGATGATGAGGAGGACGCTCTCTGTGATGTAATCTAAGACTTTCTTTGTGTGTGCAGGTTGTCGTACTGAGCCCTGCCAGCGGAGGGCGCTGTGGTTGGAGCAGCAGCAGGGAGGAGGTGGGACCATAGAGGCTCCAGGGCGGAGTCAAACCATAACAGATTTGAGTGAAGGACAACGGCGTCGCAGGGCGAGTCACCCCAACATGCCCGATCCAGACAGACTGCTGAACAGCCAGCCAGGTGCAGCCAGCAACACACTGGGGCCGAGGAGCAGGGCCAGTTATCCCAGTAACTGTCACCCCACTGGTCCCCTCAGCAGTCATCTCAGCATAGACAGAACCAGTCTGAGCAATCATCAGAGCGCAATGAGAAGCAGAGAGGGCACCAGCCGGAGCAGAGAGGAGGACTCTCTCTCTAAGAGTCCTGGCTCAGGCTCCAGCGGGGCGTCGGACTGGCGAGGCTTTCAGACTCTCGGGAATCGCACCGGCAACCCTAAAGGTTCCTCTGTCCCATTCTACAGCACGCTGGGAGCCCCGCAACGGAGCCCGCGCTCTCCACCCTCTCCCCGCTCCAGACTGTCCAATCAGAAGTCAGTCAGGAACCAGCTGCTGAGAGCCCGAGCTTACCGATTGGCCAGGGAGCGCAGCGAGGTCACAACAGACGAGGAGGTGCGGGGAGAGGGGGAGAGAGAGGGTGACGACGAAGGGGAGGACGGGCGATGGGCGGGGCGATACTGGAACCGGACCGAGAGGAGACGCCACCTGGCGTTGTCGCGGCAACACAGAGAGAGGAGGGGAGCAGGGGAGGAGCAGGCCGGCGGAGTTCAGGGGTCGTTGTCATCTCAGACGGTGCTGGAGCTGAGCCACATGAAGCAGAACCGGCTGAGGAACAGCAAGCTGCTCGATGATTGGACAACTGTGGAGGAGCTGCTGACTCACGGGACAAGAGTGGAGACGGACAGTCAGCTGTGTCCCAGCCCTCTGCTGTCCGTTACTACCGTCTGACGGGAAACAACAAACCTGCTCAGTTACTGCTAGAAACCTGCAGTCCGACACTCAGGTCCAGATTCAGTAAAGATTTGTGTGGTGAAAAGTGTAAAGTTCTAAAATTATTTAATAAGAGAACACAGTGACTAGTGAAATACACTCTTAAATCTTTATTAGGATCACTATCAACAAAGTTTCACAAAGTGGTCGTTAGTCTTCCTTTACAGTCTGTAAATTACACTATTTCATAGGGCTGCAATTAGTTTTATTATTAATTATTCTGACAATTATTTTCTTGATTAATCGATTAGTTGTTTGGTGAAAACGGTGAAATATGTCAGTCAATGTTTCCCAAAGATGACGTCCTGAAAGGTCCTGTATTTCAGGAGTCCAAAGAAACCAGAAAATATTCACATTTAAGAAGCTGGAATCAGAGAATTTGAACATTTGTCAAAATCAATCATCAAAACAGCTGGTGATTAATATCATTTTTGGCAACTAATCGATTAATCGACTCATCGTTGCAGCTCTACTATTTTTTTTGTAGACAAAGTTCTGTGTATGAAGGACGCAGCCAATTAACAATACTTAGTAAGACAGCTCCCAGTGAATATTGCTGTAAATCAATAATCAATCACAGAGAAGTATGAAGACATTCAGGCAACATGAAGCTACAGCAGTTAATATCACAGTCTCATAATGACTTTTGATGTGATCTTGTTTACTTTCAGTCCTCAAAGCGTCACAGTTTACAGACGTTATGAACCAAACATACCAAGTGAATAAAAGCGTCTCAAACTGAGAGACTGAAAAGGGCTCGTTAAGCAGCTCACAGTAGCAGGTAAGTAGGATAGCTAATGGGGACGGACAGCAGTCAGACAACCTAAAACATTCAAGAAACAAGTCAGACAATCAAGCAATAAACTTTCTGAAATGACAAGAGCTTGTTGGTGGTCGGTAAAAGACTCAACCATACAGTCTGTCTGCTGCTGAAGAACCAAAACTAAGAGGCTAAAAGAGGCTAAAAGATGCAGAGTTGGTGGTAACTCTCAGTGAGTTTGGCAATACTAGTGTTCCTTTGTGACTGCACTCACTTTATGCAATTTTAAAACTAACATATAGCTTCAAAAAAACCAACATGGACACAGACAGAGCAGACAGAGCAGACAGCGGCCCTGCATGTGTTTATGGGCGTCGGTCAACACGCCCACATGGTCAAACATTCTGGGCTGCATGTGAACAATCTGCATCATCACAAACACAATGAACGTATTTAAGCTTTAATAGAACTTTGATTGAAGAAATACAGTTGAATTGGTCTCACAACACTATCGTAGTGAATCTGGACCTCCGTCTGATCGGAGACTCTGACTTATTTTAATGTGTCAGAGCGCGGAAGTGTCTCCGATTTTAACATCTGAAGAACTGAAAGTCAGGTAAATGTGGCCAAATCTAACACTGGGACTCAGGAGGAAAATTAATACCAATGCTCTCCAGGCATAAAGTATAAATAAATATGACAATCCTACCAACCCTGAAGAAACCGATCCCACCTGAACCAACTCTACCGTCTGACCAGAACCTCTGATCCAGCTTCTGCTCCAGACCTTCATTACTGCAGTTTTGAACACTGAAGCTCTGCGTGAGCTTTAAACTCTGCAGAGTTAACACTCACTGGGTGGACTGGTCGGATTCTTCACACACCAGATCGCCTGTGACTGGTTTGAAATATCACACGACTGGTTGTGTTGCCTTGTGGAAAAGTGTCTCCATCTTTCTTTTTTTTTTTCTGGTTCACTGCCTTTGTTTGCGTCTGTGTGCCATAAAATGTCACGGTCGACTCTGAGAGGTTCTGCTCGCTGTACGCTTGTTGGAGCGTTTCTGCACCTTTATGATCAAACCGCCTCTGTTTCACCACACTGTTGTTCTTTCTCCTGTTTCTCTTTCACCACTTTAATCTCCACCTGCTCACAAAGGTCTGGAGTGTAAATAAAAGAGAAGCTACGAGTTCTCATAAGTCTCCATGCAGCACTGAGGGTTTCCATTTCGGAGAAGTTAGTCTCATATTCTGTCTATCTCTCTTCAACTTTCTCATTTTCAGCAAGAAAGCAACTTGTGTGTGTTTTTTCTCTTCATACGTTGCATTTCTTCACAGTTATTGTGGAAACACAGTGTTGCCATCTAAAGCAGGAGCATATCACTGCATTTAAAGTTTAGTTAAAGAATTAAATATCAGCAGCAGATTCAACCAAATGAAGGGACTTTATTCATTTAAGGATGTTTTATCCAGCCTGTCAGATTCTCAGTGATTCACTTCAGGTAGTTTCACATTTAGTTTGTCAGCTGATCTGTTATGTGAACAACAATGAATCCCATCACAGTTAGTGGGATTACACCAGTGATAGATCTGTTATCTCATATGGGCTGCTATAATAATAATAATAATAATAATAATAATAATAATAATAATAATATTACAGGTACCTTTGGAAGATATGAATGGAAGGATATTTTTGGTGGATTAATCTAAAAAAAAAAGTCAATCAGGGTTAAATGTTATGATGTAATAATGTGTTATATACTGAAACTGTTCAATGCAATTTTGTTAAATATAAGGAAATGCCCATTTATTTTCATATTCTGTTGGAGTTTAGAGGAAATATATCCTGAAGTGTGTGTGTGTGTGTGTGTGTGTGTGTGTGTGTGTGTGTGTGTGTGTGTGTGTGTGTGTGTGTGGCAAGAAAGAGAATATAAAGTTTGATACTAACTTGATCGTAGTCTTTAGCCAAAAATATTGTGTAATTTTGGTTTGTGGATAATCTACATTGTATGATGTAAAAGTATATTTTATAATCATATTAATTTTTATATATATTATATCCTTTATTTTGCCTTGAAGTCGATTATTTCTGCTTTTCACCGATGTCCTGCTATGCTACTGTATGTACAGTATGTAGATGTTAGCGTACAATCAACTGTTAGCACATTAGCTTTATTACAGTCTGAACCTAGCATGCTAACTCCTGATTAGCATAGAACAAAATGTCATAAGTGCTAAAGTCAGGGTCCTTTTTTCACATACTGGACTTTTAGTTTGACAAACATCCCTGAGAGAGAGAAACTAATCTAAGCAGAGATAAATAAGCACGATCAGTTAGAGCAGCTGGACTCGACTGATAAAGAAGAATAACTGGGTTAAAAATGCTTTAAAAAGTGTGTGAAGCAGCAAACTGAGCACAGCTAGTTTCAGTCTGCTGCTCTGACAGAAGCTCAGAAATCCTCCCACACTGAAGAATAGAAGATTTTAAGAAATGTTGAGACTGAATTCTCAAACATTTAATGAGATTTTATCAGTTTCTTCTGAACTTGTTGTGTTTTGTTTCACCTGAAAAGAATTGTTCAACATTTTGGGAAATGTGCTTATAGAGAGACAATGTCCTGATGTCACTAGCTCCTGTCACTCAATGAAATAATAATAATAATAATAATAATAATAATAATAATAATAATGATTTTATTTGTATGGCACTATTAAAGCCAGGAGAACAAAGTGTTTTCCATCAATCACAAATATAAAAATAAAAACAGAGGAACAGCAGAATACGAGCACGTAAAGATCAGATGAATCATCCAGAAGCTAAAATAAGTGAAACTATTAAAATGAACTGAAAATCATCTTCAGAGCTGTTTTATTTAAACAAATCAGACGAGTTGTTGGGTGAAAAGTCTGTAAAAACGTGTCTGAGGGTTTAAAAGCAGAAACGACGCTGACTGATGTCGTCTGTCTGTAAAGTTTAAATCACGAGATTCGATTGTAAATTTTATCCTAAATGAATCTGATCAGCAGTGGAGCAGCTCAACAGTCCACATGTGAGGAAATAAAACCATGAAAACAATATTATTCCTGAAATATTCCTGAGTTGGTAAAAACACAATTGTGTCAGTTTTTTTGTGTGTTGTTCAAATTTCATTCAGATGAAAATAAAGTGTTCCTGTCGACAGTTACGCCCTGAAACCTAAATATTACTGAGAAATATCAGAGAGTTCAAATCTTTTCACTTTAGCCTTTAACTAACTTTCTCTCACAACTGCACTTCTTCTAAAATGCTTTATTTTATTTGACTTTATATATTCTATTAATTCTGTTTTAACTTTGTTTATTTTATTTTATTATTTTTATTTTTTATTTTATTTTTTAGTATTTTATTTTATGTGTCAGAGGATTTTAACTTCCATCTTATGCATCCTGTGTGTTCTACTTTCACTTTATTTATATTATTTATATTATTAAACAGGTTTTATTTTCCATCTTATGAAGATTTACATGTTTTTATGTTTTTTTTGTTTTTATGCACTTTGCATTTCTTTTGTATGAAAGGTGCTTTACAAATAAAGTTATTATTATCCACAAAGGGCTGCAGCTGAAGGCTGCTGAAGATTGAAATATTGCATAAACAACATTAAGAAGAAGATCATGTTTTGTTGAGACATGTGGAGCGAACCACCAGACAAACTGCTGAGAAATGTTTATTTCAGTTAGTTGTGTTTAAATCATTTGTCAGCAGAGTTTTAATGAGATCTCTATTTGCTCTGTTTCAACCAACCTTGTTTGTTTATTCAGTTACATGCTCAGAGAAAAAGCACATTTTCCAAAGTGTTGAACTTTTTGTTTAAGGAGAGAAAATGTAAAAAAACAAATCTGAGATCTTCTTCTTGAGGATTAAAAGTTAGATTAGAAAGTTTTTTAAAAAGCATTTCTTTGCTTTTTTTCACTCTTCTCTCAAAGTTAAAAGTTGATATTTGAATCTTTGTTTCCAGTTTTTTGTCTGGACTGTAACAATCAGAGGTCTGCCGGTCTGAGTCCTCCTCTGTACAGCTGCACTGTAACGTCTTGTGCTCAGGTTTGAGTGTGTGTGTGTGTGTGTGTGTGTGTGTGTGTGTGTGTGAGTGTGTGTGAGTGTGATGAGGTCATGATGAGACACAGAACGTTGACTTGTTTGACGGGTTTTTGTATTTCTGTTTTCACGCACCCTGTGACCTCACAAATGTACATGAAATGTGAATCATGGCGTGCGGCGAGAGAGACGTGTGATGGATCTCGTCACCCAGAACTCGTGTAAAACTACGTCAGTAAACTGTGAAAACGTTTAAACACGCTTGCTGTGAGTTTAACTTTCTGTGACTACATTTCCCACAATGCACTTTTGTTTGACCCCTCCGTGCCATTTTGTAACTGAAACCTTCTGGTGAGACTTTGTAGTCTGGAATAAAGCCTGATGACATCACTGTGACATCATCAGTGGTACTTTCCCAGACTGGAGGACGAGGACGTTAACAGTCGACAATCAGTAGAAGAGACTCTGACATTATTAATATTCATGACTCAACGAATTATATAATTATTAATCATTTTTTTCTTGAAAAACAATGAACTCTACAAAACTAAAAAAAAAAAGTGGTTTCTGCTTGAGTTTCTATTATTATTATTATTATTATTATTATTATTATTATTATTATATACAGATCACAGTTTTATATGCAAAATATAAGAAGAAAAAAACATAAAAAGATGGTTTATTTACTATCTACTCATTTCATTTGGTTTAATACATTTTGCATATTAAAAACACATATTATATATTATATAATATATTGCCAAATAACATAATCCTGTCCTGAAGAACTTAGAAAATGATATTGTGAAAACTTAATATACTAATATATTACTTCTCAGACAAATTATTTAACATTTTCTGTCAGAACTGTCAAACATCTGATTTATTAAGAATGTTTGCAAATTAACTACACATGAACCAACCAGATATACTGAGCTGGTAATTACCAACTAATCCTTCTTATCATTTGTACCAAATCACACCACCTTCCCTGTAAAATGTCCTAAAAATGAACCATTAAATACCTGCAAATTATTCATAACATTTCTAGGAATTTAGTGTAAAATTAATTTACCTGTAAAATAAAGTGCTTATCTAATGCCTCATTAATTAAAGATTTCAGTAACACTTTATTTTAATGGCTCTAAGGTTCCTTGAAAAAAAAGTAAATATTACTGCCTAATTCTACATGTACTATTGGAAATATCCATCTATCTATCTATTTATCTATCTATCTATCTATCCATCCATCCATCTATCTATCTATGCAGTCAAGTATTATATATATATATATATATATATATATATATATATATATATATATATATATATATATATATATATTAATATATATTTAGTATGAAATGATGATATAATAATCATGATATAAGATCATCGTCTGAGCTCTGATATGGAGACAAACAGGGAGAATCTTCAGTTTTTGGGGACGGGACGCTCGGCTGCACAGAGTTTATTAATCCAGTGTGAGAGGACAGCTGGCTCTCAAAATGTTGCCTAATGCAGCTTTGGGGAAGCAAAGCATGATGGGAAAACAGACACACATGTGCTGTCTGCGTTTAGGTCTGTGGGTCCAAACAGTCTGACTACTTTAAACTAGACTGAACCTGAAGTTCAAAATAAATCACCATGAAGTTGCCAAACAAAGTCTTTCCAGCAACGGACTGTGATACAGACCGCTGGTGAACGTTCACTATTCAATCCTGGAACTGTTCATTCATTTAGACTTTTGTATGGTTGATAATTCTTAAACTACAAAATGCCATCCTTTTCTATTTCTGCTTTCCATTGCTGTCAAAATCCCTTCATTACACCATCATATCTGACCAATGATCTTTCTCCAGGTGCTGTTCTTTCATCTGCTCCACCTCCTGCACATCGATGGAGTCGCCAACATCAACAAACATTATGATGCACTTCCACCTCATCTCTCCTTATGTTTCAAGTTTATGAATGAAAGCTGCCTTAAAATTTTACATTAAGTTTTACATTAAATACAAATAATTCCTCTGAAGTTATCTTGACTAAATATTACATGTTGTATAAACTAGTTTGGTGGATTCAGATCTGTTCATTCATCAAACTCCTCAGTTAGATGTTTGAAGTCAAACATCTCATTCTCATTCATTTTGGTTTTCATTTATATTTTCTAAATTTGCTTCTTCCAATTATTTTTGAGCAGGTTTAAACAACATTGTAAAGGTGTTTCTTGTTTGATATTTAAGGATTGATAGCAGTAGATGAATGAAAATGTAAAGATGCTTTCAGTAAAGCAGCTGTAGAGACGGTCCTGTTAAAGCTTGCAGAGGAACGTTAGTCTGTCTGAAGGCTGAACATGATGTCTGATGATGGGACAAACTTTGTTGAACTGTTGACTCCAAACCATGCATCTTCTCACTGAATGTGATGCAGGAACAGGAAGTAAACGTTGTACCTCACTGGGTGACGATGACTCTCCAGCACAGGTTCAGTCGTGTGTTTCATCATGAAATAGCTGCGAACGCCTGACTGACAGCTCCGAGTTTGAGTTTTCCACTGACAGCCATGTTGGCTCTTCGGTGCTGCTCCGTGACCGTTGCTATAGCAACTGGTGTTTCCACAGCAGCTGATCTCTCAGCTCTTGGCCTTGTCACCATGGTGATGTTTTGTGGAGGACGACGGGGCTTATTTGCAGCTAACCCCTCGTCAGCTGTGCAGAGAGAGAAGCAGCAGCATTAAAAACCACCTGGACCGACTCTGAGTGCAGGATGACACTCCATCTGTAGCACTCAGCGACGGAGGTGGATCCCCCACTGTTTCATCACCGTGCAGCTGTCACAGTGAGTCAAACCTGTGGAAAACAATACATACCAGATATCTACCGTAGAATCTATTTTCATGCTGTAGTAAAACTCCACTGTCTCCTGCTGCAGGAAATAACAACTACATAAAAAAATCTTTTGACTGAAAATTAAAGTCATTTTCACCATCTGCAATTTTTAAAACATGTCACAGGTCACGTTATTCTGATCTTTAATAGCCTACACAGTGGAGCTATATTGTCATCTTTGATTGTTTTGTTATTATACATATTAATGTTATATTGTCAAGAAATGACGCGTCTGATTTTCAGTTTGTGGCTTTAATTAGTAGCCTGAGAGAAGATCTTAAAGCAACGGTAGGAAAGCCTGTCAGGTCAAATATCAGGCTACATAAAGAACTGATCAGAGGCTATTTTAGTGTAAATAAAAGATTATTCCGTTAAAGTCTAGAGTCTGAAATGAACAGAGAGCCAAGAATATTCATCATCAGCATGGTAGACAGCCTTACAGACAAATACTGCATCACTATCACTGATCATTATGTTTTGAGGTGATCGCAGCTGTAGTGGGACATAACTAAGTACATTTACTCAACTACTATACTTTATTCCTCTCCATCACACTTCTCAGCAGCTCTTTGGAACGAATGAACAGAACCGACTCGTTCTCAGTGAGAGCCGTTCTTTTTTATCATAAACCCTTTTCTAATCCCTTTTATGTGAACATTGACACTTTCATAGAGGGTAAAGTCAAAGTAGTGAATTCACTGATAAAGCAGACGGATATGGCGTCACCTTGTGGAATGTTTACAGTGCAGATCATCCACATCAAGTCTGGCAGTAGGAGTTATTTACTGCTGCTAAACCTAAAACATGCTAAATGAAATGATATTGGTGTCTGCATTTGAATCTGATCCAAATCTTACCTGATCTTTGTCCTGGTGATTATTAGTGATTATCATTGAAAAAAGAAAAAAAGGATGAGTGACTTTTGGAAATGAACAGAGACTTGGGATCTGGCTTCCTTCAAAGAGCCAGAATTCCCATCTCTAGGAAATATTGTACTTTTACTATTAATGTACCCAAAGTATCTAAAAATGAAAACCTGGACTGATCGTAAACCTCTGCACAACCCTGCAGGAAGCTGCCACATTTTGTGTGAATGCAGCTGAAGCTTCATCCTGTCTGCTGTGGTGTCTCTGCTCTGTGTGTGTGTGTGTGTGTGTGTGTGTGTGTGTGTAGGAGTATTTGTATTATCTGAGTATCTGTAGGAGTTCGTTAAAATACAAGGCATGCAAAATGACCACTGAATTCAAAATGGCCGACTTCCTGTTGGGTTTAAGCTATGGGTCCAAGAGACTTTTTTACATATTTGTACCGATTTTTGTTTATGTACATTTAACCCTGCTGTTATGTTCATTTGTCAGGAACAGCAACGGTGTATGAATGATGTGAATGTTTAATTATCCAAAAGATGTCTGAAACCAAAAAGATCCTAACAAGCAGTGTGAATATTTCATTACCAGCTCCATGACTAACTATTCTATCAGTATTTAGTGAAACGGTGTTCCTTACCTCTAACAAGTAATGCATCAATTAGAATAATTCACTCGTTTTTCATTTTTAAAAAAAGCATGTTCAGACTTTTTTTAAATGTTTCACCACTTTATTGCTTTTGAAAGACCAACATATGAAACACAATAGTTTTACATAACACTGAAACATAACATTCAAATGTTGTTTTACATACATGCACTGTTTGTGAACCAGAAATGAACAAAATCACACAGTCCTGATAGCTGCCAGCTTGTCTCTCTCCCAGAGCCCAAATCAGATTACTCTGGAGAAAATGTGGAAAGTCTCCAGAGACACTGTGGCTTGAAATACAGCCCTGAAGAGGAAGACTTCCAGAGCCTCCTGGACTGTCATCATTTTGCTTCTGCTGCTCATTTCGTAAAGGTTTGTAATGTTGGTAGGACTCCCATGCAGAGAATCTTTTATATGTTTTGCCCCTCCCCCGCTGAGTGTCCACTGAACGTGGGTGTAGTTTTCCCGCAAGAACATAAATGGTTCTTGTCAAATATCATGAAACTTGCACCTGTGTGTGTGTGTGTGTGTGAGTGTGTGAGTGTGAGTGTGATTGGGATGAAATGTGTCTCACAGTTGCAAAGAAAAAAATAGTCTGACATTTCTGCCACCCTTTAACCTCCAGTTTGACTGCTGGAACAGTATCTATGTGATATAAACATGCAGGGATGGTTGAAAACATGTGAGACGAACCATTTTCATATTATATGTTGATTACAATCATTTTTGGTGCATCTGGTTATGGTACATGTGCATACCGAATTTCGTTCTCCTACAACAATCTGTATCGAGGGGCTAAATTTTCCTAATTTTCTAGGGGGCGCTATCAAGCCATTTTGCTCCACCTTTTTGTGAGACTCATAAAATATGAAAATTTTCACCACTTCTGATGTATGTGCAAAGTTTAACAACTTTTCGTGCATGTTTAGGCCCTCAAAAATGCGTTTGTTTCAGAAGAATAATAATAGAGAAAAATTCCTTGAATTACAACAGAGCTTCACACCGGTAGGTGCTCGGGAACCTAATAACATCTGACATATCAAGAAATATTTGAAGCAGTGTACAAAAAGCTGACAAAGAAAACAGCCATTCTTTTGAAAAGGTTATGATTTCTAGATAACCGTGAGGTTTTGAAACATATAGCTGTATAGTTTACATTATATCGTACATTTCAAAAGGTGACCCCACATACATTTATTTACAGAGTAACAAAGGGGGAAATAACAGTGCTTTAGATTACAGCCTGCATACCCTGTACTTTCCTTGTAACTACACGTTACAAGGGGTGAACGACCAACATAACTTACTCTGTAACTACAGAGGACAAAGTTGAGATGCTAATATGGATATTCTATATGTTGTTGATGCATATAGCGGTGTAGTTTACATCATATCGTATATTTCAAAAGGTGACCCCACATACATTTATTTACAGAGTAACAAAGGGGAAAATAACAGTGCCTTAGATTACAGCCTGCACACCCTGTACCTACATGTAACAAGGGGTGAACAAAGGGGTGAACAGAGAACCCCTACAATGCTTCCAGAAAGTCAGCCAGTTACACAGAGCTACTTCCAAACTGCCGATAGCACCAGAGTACAAATGAAGGTTTCAGTAGCACCAGCCCACCCAGCAGCTCAGCGGCAAAACGGCTGAGACACTGGTTCAAGGGGGTGAACGCAGGTCAGGTGCAGGCAATCCAATCACAGCGGAGGGCGTGGCAGACCTGAAACACACAGACGGTGCATCCCAAGTCTCTTAAATTGCATCCATGTTTCCTTCACGTTTCCGCACTTTTCCTTGCGTCCAAGCAAAGAGAGGAAACGAGGAAATTTGTTTTAAGAGACATGAGACGTGCTTTCCTCTGAAGTGTCACGTGAAGCAACGTCCGTTTCTGATGACGGTAACATCAGAAGTAGTAGTTAATTTTGTCTATTACAATTTACTATATATTATATATTTATGTTTTTTTTTTATTCTTCAACTGTGTTTTCTGTGAAATGCTTTGGTCAACTGTTGTTTTTAAATTTACTCTATAAATTAATTTGATTTGACTGTTTCTCTGTGTGTTTACAACATGATGATGATGATGATGATGGTTAAAAGTACATGAATGAATGAATAATTTTATTTTAGACCAGTTAAATGACACCATTGTTCAAACACATTAAACAATCAATCACCGCACTATATATTGATCTCATATGAATCTTTACATACTGTATAATATTTGAAATATTCAACAATGAAGATTAAATAAATATATAAACACAGTCTCACAGATATAAACACAAGTGTAATATTAATTTATTAGAATCATGGTTTCATGATTAAGCTGCTGTGATTCCTCTTGGACAATCTGACTGGAGATAAGGATATTTACTTATAAGGGTGTTTTATTAATGCTCAGTATTATTATAACTTCTCCTGTGAGGACATACTTTATATGAAGGTGTTTAACCCATTGTTTCCCACACCAAAGAAAAGTCTTTGCTCCCATTAATCTGCTTCTCGAGGTTTCTCATGAGCATTAAAATGTTATGAAAAGCTGCATTTGAGATTTATGGTAGGTTATATTTATGTAGACTTTACTTTCCTAAAAACACACGTAGCATGAACATTTATTAGAACACTGAAAGTGTCAGACATGAACACTAACTGCTGATTAGTGGACGACCTGCTCTACCTCCTGAGTCACAGCTGCCCTGTGAAGCATATTGAAAACAGCTGAGACCAATCACCTGAAAAAGACCGATCTCAGTGTTCTGCCTGAAAGCTGTGCTCCATTTTTGAAAAACCTCATTAAAAGCTCCTCATAAATATCACATTATTAAGTGACACATAATGATTACAGGCCAGAAAACATGTGATGTCAAACAGGAAAAGGTACAAAGATGAGCAGCTCAGATTAAAAAGCTGCAGCGCTCAATTTGAATCAAATGTTAAAGCTCTCTGTGTGTAAGTGTCTTTTTCCATACGACCACTAGATGGCAGTAGAGTCACACTTATATACACTATATTTTACAGATACTGGCTGTAAAATGACTCACTATGGTGGACACTGACCCTCCTTCAGTATTGCTGCTGGAGATTTAGTGACAGTACAGATGTTATTGGAAAAAGGCTCAGCAGCATCTGACCTGTAAATTAAACTTGTTTAGAGTCAATCAGAGAATATTGACATTTCATTCCTTTTTATTGAAAATATTTTAACATTTTTATTCATCTGCTGGTTTACATCCCTTTGTCAAAAGGACAAAAAACAATTTCAATGTATTTTTAACCTCTACTCAAAATTCATCTAAAATTATTGGCAAGACACAAAGTTCCTTGTTATAGCTTAATGCTGAACAAGTCCTCAACAAAGCAGAAATGATCATCAGTAACCCACATGTCTTTGACGGCTACTTAAATAAGATGTCATCATGAATTTGTTTTAAACAACTGAAGTACAAGAAATGGTCAGTTTACCTTGTATATGACTGAGACAAGCAACCCAACTGTCACATCTGTGAGGATCAGTTGGTTATTAACAATAATTAATAATCATCAGAGATAACAGATTCATTAATTAGATAGTGGCTATCCAGGAACCAATCTGACTGTAATGAGTTGAATAGTAAGGAAAGCTGTACACCTTTACAACTTACAGGCCAAGGTTTGGTCTTAAAAAATATATTTTATTTTTCAGATGTCATGTGTTTAATGAGTGAATAAAATAATGTGTTAATATCTTTATTTATTTAAAAACAAAGTTTACAAAGTGCTGTTGAACTGTAACAGATTGATAAAGGTTCTGGGAAAACAAGTTTGTGTGGTAGCATAATAGAGAAAAACACTGTTTCAATCTTGTATATCTTTTTATATATAATTTATACAAATAAATGATTTGAAAAAAATACAACTCAGACAACTCAGTGAACTGTACACACACATTACAGCAGAGTTCATCATAAGCAAATTTTGGTCAAAGGATCTTTGTAATTCTTATTTCATTGCATTTCTACTTCCATAGCTCACACAATTCTGAGTAGTTTGTACTGTACTGAGTCCACAGTAGCTAATTGCCAGTTTAGTAATAGGCTGCCCCACTTTACTTGAGGGGACATAGAAAGTGGTAGGTAATGGTGAGGTAATCAAAGTTAATCATGAAAACCTAGAAATTAGTCTGTATCATGCACCACTTGAGTGGACTCAAAAAAGTAGCTCTTTACATTTATCGCTGATTCATTGATTCAGAGTTATTTGGGAATTACTTGAGCTAGTCATAACTTACAAGTTGCTTCCTTCTTACTGGTTCCTCAGAGACTCCTTTGGCTTTTCTGCACCCCGAGTGTTACAAACAATCAAAGCAGCACTAGACTTCACACTTTAGCAGCTGCAAATAGCAGCAAGACACAACTCCTTCTTCACTGTTTGATTCACAATATTGTGTCACTGAAATAAGTTAAATGCAATTTCAGCTGTATCCCACTTATATCATGTGCTTTCCATGGGCTTCTTATTATAGAAATGTGAATAGAGATAATACAGTGCAGCCTCCTTCATAGATAATATAATGCTGTTTGTTTGTTACCACATCATATACCTTCTGATTTCAAAACTCATTTGTAGACTCGATGCTGTGCAGCAGTGTAGAGTTCTACATAATGTAATGAACAATTTCTCATAATATACAGAAAAATCTTACAATAACAGATGGATATTATGAATCAGTAGTAAAATCATTACGTATACAGAGTGGGGTATTGATTCCGATACTGACAAATGACTCTGATTGGTCGATGCTGTTGGAGTGGTTTTCGGCTTCTGACACATCGTAGGTATCTGAAGGACAAACAACAAATAGTGGTTAAGACAGACAATTCAAATAAGCAGGTGAGCTACTAAATGAAAAACAATAACTTACATCTCCTTCCACGTAGTCTGTTTATCAATTTTATTGCACTGATAGAGGGAATGCCACCGCTTGTACTCTGTAGTAGAAACGAATAAATAAGAAGAATAAACGGTAAAAATGTAACTTGGATTTTGTCATTGAGGTTTAAAAGCATGTTTTCCATAGAAGGTCTGTAGCTATGACTAACATACATGAACTTACAAAGAAACTATATAAACTAAATTATATGTACTAGCTTTGGTATATAAAACAACACTTACCCTTGTTGGATTTGAAGTCGTGCTTGTTGTAGATGTTTGTGTTGAAAGGAGAGATCGGATCTAAAGACACAATTTGACAATTTACAATTTGAGGAATATTTAGCAGATCAGAACTACAAAACATAAGTAGTAAGCAGTACTAAATAACAGGATGTTTACTTATAAGGTCGTATATATATATTTCTTTTACTTGAGTACAGGATTTCAATATTTCTTCTATTACACTCAGAGTAGTGTGAATGTTCTTGACTAGCCCTCAGCATCAAAAAAGACAATCATCCTGTATTTTACCCAAATTTCAAAGTATTCCTTTAATGTCAACTTACCTTTGAATCCAGTAGCATCCCAAACACTAAAATGAAGAAACCCTGAGAAAAATGAGACATGCACATTTCTAGATTATCAGATGAAAACAACACAAATGCAAATACTGCCGTGTGACAATTAAAGCATAGTCTTGTATCCCAGTGGATGCAAATACCTGTAGTGAATTGAAGAATGCAAAGGCAATATGGATTCCTTCATTTGTTGACGATATCATGGTTCCCACTCCCAAAGACCATGTCAGTCCAAATAAAGGAGTCAAAATGATCACACTTCTTGCGATGACAACCAGTGTATGCTTTTCATCTGACTGGGCCGTGTATGCCACGCCTCTTCTCAGTATTTTGGACAGGACCACAATTACAATCAAAATGTTGATTAAAACTATGGTCAAGGCAGGTATCACCAAAGCCAGAGGGGCCTTTGTCTCCTCCCAGTTCAGCCAACAAGCATCATTTTTCCTGATGTATCCATTTGGTGCTGTAACAGCAACAGTGATGACAGCTATAATTAGAGGGCACCCGTAGCCCAAACTGAAGCCAATGGCCAACATGGTTGACTTGGACATGTAGGAGAAGACCATGACCGTCCGGTAAAGGAGGAGAAGTCCTGACACAAGCATCCAAAAGAATAGAGCAAGGTAGAAAAAGTGCATAAAAAATGTTGCTGTGCTACATGGTCCCACTGGAACTTCATTGCCCTCCCCTGGGGTAACAATAGCAGCACCAATGATGAAACAAATATTTGCAATCAACAGAGACAAGGTAATGTTTACAATGGAAACATGACGCATGAAGGCAGTGCTGTTTCTGGTAATGGCTTTCCAGACATATCCTTCAATAATGAGACATATAACTAAACTTGCCACAGATATCCCAACTCCAACATAAGTGATTATATTCAAGATGTTTTTTATAGATGAGGGGGTCTCAGGGGCCATCAGAATTGAGAATGAGGTGAGGTGGTTGCAGCTGCAGGTTACTGTGTTGTTTATGTCAGAAACAAACTTACACCCCTTATCATCCCAATCACCTAGATTATTACGCAGCGTGAAGTTCCAGAAGACGCACTGTGAGTCCTGTTCAAGGGACTTATTTCGCTTGTCGAATCTTAACGTGACATCCTGGATTGATGCATTTGTTTTCACAAGTACCACGGCAGCATTAATGGCATTATTGATGCCGGTGTCAGAACTGGATGTCTGTGCTGGCATTACATTATTGAGGGTTGAAAAGGTGATGATGGTGATAAAGACATTGTCATTGTTGTTGTTTTGAATGTCAATGACCACACTGGAGTTCAGGTTCGCACTGAAGGAGTTGTTAAATGTGGTTCTGTTAAGCTGGATTCTTTGAGTCAGGAAGTTAAACTTCTCAGTCAACGCTTCAGAGAGAGTCTCCAGTGAACCCAGTAATGTTGAGGTGGCATTCTTGGTTTCATTTTCATTCAGAACTTCCCAGGACTCTCTTGCATCGTCAGCAATGATGACATCAACTGTCTTTAGCACGTCCTGCAGATGACAAGACATTCATGGTGAGGATAAAACCTCTCACAACACTGCACCAACTGTCAAAAAGTACATTTGTTGGTATAATACACATATCTTTCACTAAGGTTCATCTCACCTGCATGATGCTTTCACTGACAGTGGAACTGGCATTTGCAACGCTGTTTAGGATGTGAACAATTGCTGATATGATTGCAGATGACTTTGCAATTTCTGTTTTGTCCTCCTGTACAGCTTTACTTAGATTTGCCATAAGCTGTGGTACTTCCTTCTCACTCAAACCCTGAAAGAATGAAACATTAAAAACACAGAAAGTTATGACCACTTACCATGTTAGCATGAGACAGCTGTGCACCTTTTAGGCCAAAAAGAGTGAAGGGCGGGCTAGAAGGATGTGATGCAGTATATCATCTACCTTTGAAGCATTGAATAATTCCTCGATTCTTGTTAAGATGCAGCTGTCCTCAATTGTCCACACTCCGTCCTTACAGACCGCAGTCTTGATTCCCTCTTGACCTTCATCACATCTTATGCTTGATCTGCTACCTTCTCGTCCTCTCCCATGCTGAGCATCATCACATTCAACATCTTAAGAGGTAAATAATCAATTACTGTTACATATAAAGATAATGAAAACAGCAAAGGTATAATTGTTTTTGTCATTTCATAACCTGTTAGTTCATCCACCCTCCATATAAAACTTGAAATCATATTGATGCAGTAGCCTTTTAGGTTGTCATTACTGACCTCTGTGAACAATTGACAATGTTTTTCACAATATGAACTGTTAATAGCTGCATTCATTCATAAGGTCCTATGATTAAGAGAAGAAAGTATTAATGATGGTATACTGTGAAATGTCAGTATTTCACTATGGCTGTGACTAAATATTTTGATGCTGTGAAAATATATGAGTGTCACTGCTTTCAGTACAACATTTAATGTCAGAAGCAGTAGCAGTGAGTGATACAGTCACTAAGATTAACGTGGAGTCGGTGTGTACTTTTGCCAAAACAATGTCGGACTCCGTAGTTTTCTCTGGACCCCTGCCCAATCTGACCAGTGACGACATGTATAGCCGCATGTCACAGTTTAACCGCTGGCTGTTGAGGTGGTGTCCAGCAAACAATGTGGGCTTCATTGATAACTGGCAGACTTTCTGGGGAAAACCTGGTCTGATTAGGAGAGACGGCATACATCCCACTTTGGATGGAGCAGCTCTCATATCTAAAAATATGGCTGAATTTATAGCTAGACCAAAACCATGACAACCCAGAGTCGAGACCAGGAGGCAGAGTTGCAGTCTTACACGCTTCTCTGTGCTTCTATTAGATCAGTTACCCGCCCTAAACCACATAGAGACTGTGTCTGTCCCCCTAAACCACATAGAGACTGTGTCTGTCCCCTAAACCACATAGAGACTGTGACTGTCCCCTAAACCACATAGAGACTCTGCCTGTCCCCTAAACTACATAGAGACTGTGTCTGGCCCCCGACCAGTTAAATCAATTAAATTGAAAATGAATAATAGACGAATCAATGATAAAAATCTAAAACAAGTTAACATTAAGTCTGAAACTGTTCAGCAAAATAAAAAAATTAAATGCGGTCTCTTAAACATTAGATCACTATCCTCTAAAGCTTTATTAGTAAATGATCTAATCTCAGATCAGCATATTGATTTATTTTGTCTTACAGAAACCTGCTATGTCATGATGAATATGTTAGCCTTAATGAATGCACTCCTCCCCGTCATATTAATACTCACATTCCTCGAGATACTGGCTGAGGAGGTGGAGTTGCAACCATTTTGATCAGAATGGGGACAGAAGTTAAATATAAAACTTACCATCTAAAACAATAATCGGGAATTATTATGTCGAATTTTACTGTTTTAAGAGGACGTTTTGTTGCAGAGAGACAGTGATGGACAGATGGACAGACATGAACTGTCCTGTACCTGTAAACTGCTCTGTGGTTTCAGGGAAAGATGATGAAGGTGTGAAGCTACCTGAACTGGAGATTAAACTCTGTGTTGTTGCTGGTGTGGAGGCTGATGGGACTGATGTTGGAGAAGGTGGGAGAGTCAGGTTTGGTTTTGAAGTGGTTGGAGCTGTGAACAATGAAAACACATTGAAACAATCAGATACTGAATCTAAGTATTATTATTTGATGTTTGATTACAGAAAAGTAAGAAAATAACATCCACATGTTGTTTTTCTGACATTAAACATAAAAGCACAAATGTCTGAAAAGGTTTTTAAAAATCATACAAACTGATTGTTGCAAATGTAAAAACTAACATTATAAAGGCAACACATTTTACATCAGATTACTTTGTGACTCTACAGATGAGTTTCATCTTTAGAAACATTTCAGAGTATGATGTCTTGAACATTAAGGAACCTAAGGAACTGTTCTTCTCTATGTGACCTAATGTTAATAGAAATATAGAAAAGGTTCCAGGTTGGACAACTAGTATGACTCTGCCAACCTCAGCACTCCTCTTGTTGTCACTAATCAACTTCTGGCTGGAACCCAAAAATAAGATATTTGTTTCTGTAATGTCATTTCCATCCACTCTGTAAATTTTGTATTCAGAAGTATTTTTTAAATTTCAAATGAGAAAAAGCATTTTTATGCCTTTATTATAGGGACAGTGTAGATATGACAGGAAATGATGGTGGCAAGGGGAGGAGTGGGGCGGGGAATAGAATAGCAGAAGAGTGATACTAGAGAGAGAGACAGGAAATGTGGGGAAATGGAGTAGAGAAATGACATGCAGCACAAACAATCCGGTCAGCTGGGAATCAAACTGACGATTCGCTGCTCAGGGCATTAATGCCCGTTTGGTAAACACTCACCTATTGGGTCGCCCCCAAAGGTCATTCTTTTTTATTTCAAATGAAAAATGACAACTATTTATAATTTTAATCATTTAAAATGTGATATTCATTGAACAGAATGTGGACAGAAAATTAAATATAAAACTCACCATCAACGACAAAGATCCGGAACGTTTTGGATGAATTTGTAGACAAAGCTCTGCCGTAACCACACCTGTACCGTCCTGTGTCTGACTTCTTCAGCTGTGTGATGGTCACATACAGTCCAAATAAAGATCCTTTTCTATATTCAATGATGTATGTGCCATTCTGAGCTCTGTTCTCTTCTGTTTCAACCAGGATGTCTTCTTCTTTTTTACATTCATCCTTACAGAAGAACTTCCTGGTCATGTTTACATTATCGAAGCATGGATATGTGACATTTCCTCCCACAGTTCCAGCATGGGTGAAACTAGTATTGACAACGAATGTTGCAACTGAAAAGATGAACAATCAACAGTTACTGTCTGTACTTCCTGTAAGATGCTGCAGTCTGATCACAATATTTCCTGCTTCACATTTACACAGATCCACAGAGTCACACTGGGAGCTGCCCAGTTCAACCAGTCTGACTGCTGGAGTAATGATTTCATCCAACATTGATACACTGAGTCAATATATCATAAACGTCTCACATTCTTCCCACAATTTAATTAGATTCTATCTGACTTCATTTATTCTTAAACTTCAGAATCATTAAATGGGATGAACATAGTAAATATATCAGGTTTTATGACTTTCAGTAGAAACTCACCATCTGTAACTACGAGGTCAAAGTCACAGTAAGAATCTGGGCCTGAAGATTCACCCAAACCATATCTGTACCGTCCTGAGTCTGACTTGGTCAGCTGTGTGATGGTCACAGTCACCTTTCTTCTTCCAGAAGATCCGTTTTTATATTTGATGCTGTATCTGCCACTCTGAGCTGTGACATTATCTGTTTTAATGAGAATGTCTTCTTCTTTACATTCTCCTTTACAGAAGAACATGTTGCTTCCAGATGAAGTGAAGTGGCAAGAAATTGAACCATTTCCTCCTTCAGCTCCAGCATAAACACTCATTGCATTGACGAGTCCAGTGTTTCCATCCTGCAGTGCTGTTGGAAAGATGAACAGTGAATACTGATGATCAATACTTTGTGTATTGTAGACTTCCTGTAAACAGACTGCAGATTAATGAGGGCTAATCCATCAGTTCACAGAGAAGCAGAGATGATACAGAGGCAGCCATTAGCAAAGTTTTCACTGACTGTACAGCAGTTGCTGTTGTTCTACTTGTAGCTGCAGTTGTAGTCACAGTGTCTCTGTGTAACGTCTGTTTTTCAAGTTTTTCTTTCATACTTTCTGACATCAAACACATGAATGAGCAACAAATATTCATGATGGATGGTTCATAACAAGCTCTCTAAAATTATTAACATTGCAGGGAAGGTGATTGGAAAGTCACAAAAGCAACTTATTATATATTTGACAGTGCTGCACACAGGAAGGCTGAACATATAAGTGCAGATACCTCTACACTACACAACTACACTCAGAGACTGAGCTGCTCCCATCTGGCCGTCCATTCAGGGCCCCAAGGGCCAACCGGTACTTATACACAAAGTCTTTTATTCCCTTCACAACACAGGTGTTGAACACAGAATGATGCATCAGGGAACACTTTTTATTTTATAAGATTTTCTCTCTGGTATTATTTATATAACCTATCTGCTGCTACCTGCCCATTTACACTATTGTATGTTGTGTATATATTGTATGTTTTTAATGGTGTGTTGTGCCATGTGTAGTGTTTGTACTTTTGCTTTACTTTGGGAGAAGCCAAAGACAAATTTCCACTGAGGTGGACAATAAAGTCAATTAATCAATTAATATGTTTTGTTAAATTCGATTACATTTAGTTTAGTTAAATTCCAAGATTAGATTATAGAGATGTTGCAGCAGCAACTAGTAACAGAATATTTTAGAGAACGACAGGAAAACTAATTAACATGACAGCAACATGAAAACTTGTGTGACATAAATCTGACATTTGTTAAAATGAACACAATGAATGTCCAGAAGCAGTTTGTGCTGCAGCTTTACAGACACAGTCAGGTAATCAGTCCTCACCTGATAAGAAGCAGAAGAACAGAACATGGTGGATATTCATTCTGAGTTTGATCCTGATGCAGAAAATCATCAAACTGTCAGAGAACTGCCTCTATATGTCTGTCTGATCAACCAGGAAGCTGAAGATGCTGGAAGCTAACATTCATTCCTTTTTCTATCTCTCTCTTAAAACCTTTTCTTTCTTTTGGCGATCTGGAGACAGTTCTACATGTTTTTATCATCTCATGTCTTGCTCACTGCAACTCCATTTATATGGGAGTGATTCAGTCCTTCCTGCCTTATTTTCAAGTGGTTCAAAATGTAGGAGCGACTTTCCTGACTGGAACAAAAGAGTGAGATCACCTTGCACTGACCTCCCTGGTTATCAGTGAAACATGGGTGTAACTTCATTGGACGTTTGTCTCACCTTCCCTTCCCCTCCTCTCATTTCTCATGTATGTATATATATTTATATAAATGTTGAGACTTAATAGGAGCAGTTTTTGTTATTGGCAATGATTGTGATTATTAATGATTAAAAATCAATAAAGTTATTAACGTAAATCAATAACAGCAGGACACCAATGTGAGATCAGGGACCAATAACCAAAAGTCAAAGCAGTTAAAAAGATGTTCACTTTAAAAACATCAATATCTGAGAGACACTAACATTTACAGTGCTGCTAGAAAGTTTGTGAACACTTTAAAATTTTCTGTATTTCTGCATAAATAAATGATCTAAAATGTGATCAGACATTTACACAAGTCCTAAAACTAGATAAAGAGAACCCAGTTAAACAAATACATGTTTTCATTTATTTGAGGAAAATGATCCAATCTTACATATTTGTGAGGAAAAAGTATATGAACCTTTGTTTTGAATCTATTAGAATTTTGAATTTGATTTTATTAATAAGATAGCTCCTTGAGATGTAGCATCTCATTTTCAAGGGGCTCCTAAAAAACACAAAATACAAAATAAAAGACAAACATACAAAGACATTGTTACAAACAAACATAGACTACAAATACACAGATACAGACAGTGTGGTAGTGAGGTGACCTGGCTGAGTGTAAGGTCATCAGGTCTGTTTGTTAAGGTTGAAGTGGGAACAGGGTTTCATAACCTATCAATGCCAAAATACTTCAGCTTACGAAAACAACAGGAATCATCTGGTGTGTGTGTGTGTGTGTGTATGTGTGTACCACGCCTATCCATATTTCACCAAATTCATGAAAGTTGAGCAGCGTCCCACCTTTCCTTGGAATTAAGAGGAAACAGGAAACAGGAAACTTAGCTGGCACATAATACAGATGCAATACACACAAATATCCTGGTTTCAGTGTAAAAAGGCACGTCACATTCTGCAAAGTTGGATTTCTCTCTGTCTAAAGGCCTCTGTTGCAGCAGCTACAGTCAATATTCACCATATCTGAATATTGTATCCTAAAATATCTGAACTAAAATCACCCACCCTGTCAATCTGTTCAACTATTGTGTTAATTAAGATGTTAACTTACACTTTGGTGTGAGTTTGAGTGCTTGTGTTTTTGTATGTAAATATTGGCCATAATGTTGAAGAGCTTGCTGTGTATGAATAGTGCAGGGTGAAGAATTAGTTTTTCAGTTATTGTCTGCTGTCTATTTTATATCATTTAATTTATTTTCACAATAAATCATATGTTGAGATGACTGTATTTAATTTAAACATGCAGTAATTCATTGTTTTCAGAGTTAGATTATTCTTTTGCAATTTTTATTTTGAACATACTAGAACATATTTCCTAAAAAAAAGTTTACTTTCAATGCTTTGTAAGGTTATGGAGCCAGCAGCCAGTGTAGTGGACTGGCAACAGAGATGAAACCTCCAAACTGTCAGGAAGGAAATGTAACAGGGGAGACCTGTATCAGCCTGATATTGAATGCAGTGATTAACTCTATAAATGCGGTCAAAAAGTCCCTCCCATTGTCTATCTCAAACCACTTTTCCTTGACCTGGATGGAAAACATCATGAGGTCAAGGAGAGATGTGAAGGAGAAGTCATAAGGAGTCTAGGAAAAGATGTGCTGAGAGTATCTGACTGCACGTACACTGGGCTACATAATTATGCAACTGCGGATGTTATTGACGTGGATCTGCTGTGTTGAAACTACACTGTTCTGAGGATGGACTTCAAAAAGCTCATTTTAGATACTTCACCCTGTGTGTCCTTACTGTTAACAGGACTGATAACAGGATGGACAAATATACATAAAACATTATTTTGTTGCTGTTCTTCATGTGGAAAAACGGCGTGTCTGGTGATTTAAATAATAAAATGATGATGATGCATAAATGAGTCTCTGTTAATGTGAGTGATCCCTGCAAGTATTTGATAAATGCAGCAACTTTATTGACTATCGATCTCTCTAGCTCTATGTTTAAGAGTAGGCTTAAAACCTTCCTTTTTGATAAAGCTTATAGTTAGGTCTGACCAGGCTCACCTTGGATCAGCCCTTAGTTATGCTGCTATAGGCCTAGACTGCTCTTAGTTATGCTGCTGGAAGAAGCAGATACATCTGTCAAAGAAAATAAAAGAAACAAAAGCCAAATACTATCAGCCCTGAGCCTTAATGAGACCAACTAACAGCTGACATACTCAAAATAGACAGGAGACTTTGTTAAAACTTAAAATTTTCAGTTGCCAATAACATTAAAATTAGAATTAACGCTGACTTTAATTGCAGATGGAGCAACAGTGATCCTCATTGTTTTAAAAGATTTATTTCCCATGCTGACATAAGTAATGAAACATTGTGTTGAATACTGGAGGAGGATTTAAAGGATTTAAAGACGTATTGCAAAAAAAAAAAAAGAAAGTTAATGCTGATTTTATTTAAAATGACGCCAACATAAAATAACAAAAGCTAATTAAACTTTGCTGCTGTACATCAATTTAAACGTGACAATAACAATTTAATAATCTGATCTGCATTACTTGGACATCAAAGTCAATAAATATGTATATAATATAATGAACACATTATGAATGTTGTTAGAATGTGCAAATCAAACAGCAAAGTCAGTATTTACAAATGCAGATAACATAGCACAGAGACAGCACTGGTTAAAGTCACAAACGACCTCCTGACTGCATCAGACAAAGGACTTGTCTCTGTACTGTCTTGTTAGATCTTAGTGCTGCATTTGACACTGTTGATCATCAAATCCTGTTGCAGAGACTGGAACATTTCACTGGCATTAAAGGTTCTGCATTATGCTGGTTTAAATCCTGTTTATCAGATCGATTTCAGTTTGTTCATGTTAATGATGAATCCTCCATAAAAGCAAAAGTTAGACACGGAGTTCCTCAAGGTTCTGTTCTGGGACCTTTACTATTCACTTTATATCTGCTTCCTTTAGGGAATATTATTCAGAAACACTCCATAAATTTCCACTGTTATGCAGATGATACCCAAATATATTTATCAATGAAGCCAGATGAACCCAATCAGTTATCTAGACTCCAAGCAGCCTTAAAGACATAAAGACCTGGATGACCTGCAATTTACTGCTAAACTCAGATAAAATTGAAGATATTGTGTTTGGTCCTAAACACCTTAGAAATACATTATCTAATGATTTATCTAATCTAGATGGCATTACCCTGGCCTCCAGCACCACCGTAAGGAATCTGGGAGTTATCTTTGATCAGGATATGTCCTTTAACTCCCACATAAAACACATTTCAAGGACTGCCTTTTTTCACCTTCGTAATATCACTAAAATCAGACATATCCTTTCCCAACAAGATGCAGAAACAATAATCCACACATTTGTTACTTCTAGGCTGATTATTGTAACTCATTATTATCAGGCTGCCCTAACAGGTCTATAAAGACTCTGCAGCTGGTCCAGAATGCAGCTGCTCCTGTTCTGACTAAAACTAAGAAAAGAGATCATATTTCCCCCATCTTAGCTTCACTGCATTGGCTTCCTGTAAAATCCAGAATAGAATTTGAAATCCTTCTTCTTACTTACAAAGCTCTTAATGGTCAGACACCATCTTATCTAAAAGAACTCTTGGTACCATATAATCCCACTAGAGCACTGGTCTCCCAGTATGCAGGTTTACTGGTGGTTCCTACAGTATTTAAAAGTAGAATGGGAGGCAGAGCCTTCAGCTATCAGGCTCCTCTCTTGTGGAACCATCTCCCAGATTCGGTCCGAGGGGCAGACACCCTCTCTATGTTTAAGAGTAGGCTTAAAACTTTCCTCTTTGATAAAGCTTATAGTTAGGTCTGACCAGGCTGGCCTTGGATCAGCCCTTAGTTATGCCGCTATAGGCCTAGACTGTCCTTAGTTATGCTGCTATAGGCCTAGACTGCTGGGGGACTTCCCATGATGCACTGGGCTCCTCTCTCCTCTCCTCCATCTCTATGTATTTTATTACTATTAATGCATGTTACTAACTTTACTTCTTCCCCGGAGTTCTTTGTGCTTTCTGATCCACAGGAAGCTCCATAAACCATAAACCATGCTGATGTGTTGGCGTCCTTCTTCTGCCCTCGGCCAGCTGTTCCTGCTGTTGCTGCTGCTTGTTGCTGCTTGTTAATGGTTGTTGTTGCTGTTCTCTTTCACTGGATCTGAACTTTGATGACATTTTATCTGTCGCACCAGCAGAAGGTGACAATCCTGTGAGATTAACTGAAACCAACAAAGCAAAATATCCCACCTCTGAAGTGTTAACAAACAAAGATTCACTTAGAAGCATTTTAAAGAAGGTTGTTGGCAATCTGTACAAAAGGACTTATTTATTATGGTGAGACAACTGGGTATTCCAACTTGGCCAGCTGATTTGTGATGACCAGAACTTCTACAAAGTATCATGAAACAAGAAGCCCAAAAATGCATTGGTGACCTGGATTTGTCTGATGTTTTTGGCATGTTATAAAGCAATCCTGTGACAGCTGCAAGAATGTTTGACTATCGGTTCCACTGTTTCCTTAAAGAAGTTATCATGTCACCAGTTTAGCCAATTGGTAAACAAGTTGATTACTACTATTGTATTGAATTTCAACAGCATGAAAGTCCACAAACCCATTGTTTGTTCTGGGTTGAGAATGTGCTTCAAATTGACAAAGTTGATGGAGTATGTAGCATTCAGAGATCAATGTGTAGCATGTGAAAAGCCACCAGAGACAGATCAGTAAATGAATGAAATTGTGCAACAAGTCAGCAAAAGACGTTCACAACATGCAAAAAGAACAACTTGTAGATTCAACTTTCCATGCCCACAAAGCAACAAAACATTTATCACAAGAAGTAATCCTGATGACAAACAAGATAAGAAATGCAATAATGACCAATGTTATGAAAGTAAGAACTGTCAAACTTGCATCAAAGAAAAACAAGAAAGGCAAAGAGAACATGCAGCAGCTATTATGAAAGAAAGGAAAGAACTTTTCAAGTTCACTGTTGACTCTGCTTCTATTGATATATCTCAAGAAATATCTGAAGCGGTGTACAAAAAGCTGACAAAGGAAACCGCATTTCTTTTGAAAAGTTTATGATATCTAGATAAATCAATACAACCATGAAGCATATTGAAAACAGCTGAGACCAATCACCTGAAAAAGACTGATCTCAATGCTCTGCCTGAAAGCTGTGCTCCATTTTTGAAAAACCTCATTAAAAGCTCCTCATAAATATCACATTATAAAGTGACACATAATGATTACAGGCCAGAAAACATGTGATGTCAAACAGGAAAAGGTACAAAGATGAGCAGCTCAGATTAAAAAGCTGCAGCGCAGCTCTCTGTGTTTTTCCATACGACCACTAGATGGCAGCAGAGTCACACACTTGTATACACTATATTTTACACACACTGGCTGTAAAATGACTCACTATGGTGGACACTGACCCTCCTTCAGTATTGCTGCTGGAGATTTAGTGACAGTACAGATGTTATTGGAAAAAGGCTCAGCAGCATCTGACCTGTAAATTAAACTTGTTTAGAGTCAATCAGAGAATACTGACATTTCATTTCTTTTATTGAAAATATTTTAACATTTTTTATTTATCTGCTGGTTTACATCCCTTTGTCAAAAGGACAAAAAAACAATTTCAATGTATTTTTAACCTCCACTCAAAATTCATCTAAAATTATTGGCAAGACACAAAGTTCCTTGTTATAGCTTAATGCTGAACAAGTCCTCAACAAAGCAGAAATGATTATCAGTAACCCACATGTCTTTGACAGCTACTTAATAATAATAATAATAATACATTTTATTTGGAGGCGCCTTTCATGACACTCAAGGTCACCTTACAAGGGATAAAATCAACAATAGCATCAAATAAATAAATAAAAATAAATAAAAGGGAGAAAACACACATCTTAAATCTGATGTCATCATGAATTTGTTTTAAACAACTGAAGTACAAGAAATGGTCAGTTTACCTTGTATATGACTGAGACAAGCAACCCAACTGTCACACCTGTGAGGATCAGTTGGTTATTAACAATAATTAATAATGATCAGAGATAACAGATTCATTAATTAGATGAGATTTAGATTAGTGGCTATCCAGGAACCAATCTGACTGTAATGAGTTGAATAGTAAGGAAAGCTGTACACCTTTACAACTTACAGGCCAAGGTTTGGTCTTAAAAATATGTTTTATTTTTCAGATGTCATGTGTTTAATGAGTGAATAAAATAATGTGTTAATATCTTTATTTATTTAAAAACAAAGTTTACAAAGTGCTGTTGAACTGTAACAGATTGATAAAGGTTCTGGGAAAACAAGTTTGTGTGGTAGCATAATAGAGAAAAACACTGTTTCAATCTTGTATATCTTTTTATATATAATTTATACAAATAAATGATTTGAATATTGATTTGAATAAATCCACACTGACAACTCAGTGAACTGTACACACACATTACAGCAGAGTTCATCATAAGCAAATTTTGGTCACACTATCTTCTAAAGCTTTATTAGTAAATGAGCTAATCTCAGATCAGCATATTGATTTATTGAGAATGAGGTGAGGTGGTTGCAGCTGCAGGTTACTGTGTTGTTTATGTCAGAAACAAACTTACACCCCTTATCATCCCAATCACCTAGATTATCACGCAGCGTGAAGTTCCAGAAGACGCACTGTGAGTCCTGTTCAAGGGACTTATTTCGCTTGTTGAATCTTAACGTGACATCCTGGATTGATGCATTTGTTTTCACAAGTACCACGGCAGCATTAATGGCATTATTGATGCTGGTGTCAGAACTGGATGTCTGTGCTGGCATTACATTATTGAGGGTTGAAAAGGTGATGATGGTGATAAAGACATTGTCATTGTTGTTGTTTGGAATGTCAATGACCACACTGGAGTTCAGGTTCGCACTGAAGGACTTGTTAAATGTGGTTCTGTTAAGCTGGATTCTTTGAGTCGTGAAGTTAAACTCCTCAGTCAACACTTCAGAGAGAGTCTCCAGTGAACCCAGTAATCTTGAGGTGGCATTCTGGGTTTCATTTCCATTCAGAACTTCCCAGGACTCTCTTGCATCGTCAGCAATGATGACATCAACTGTCTTTAGCACGTCCTGCAGATGACAAGACATTCATGGTGAGGATACAACCTCTCACAACACTGCACCAACTGTCAAAAAGTACATTTGTTGGTATAATACACATATCTTTCACTAAGGTTCATCTCACCTGCATGATGCTTTCACTGACAGTGGAACTGGCATTTGCAACGCTGTTTAGGATGTCAACAATTGCTGATATGGTTGCAGATGACTTTGCGATTTTTGTTTTGTCATCCTGTACAGCTTTACTTAGATTCGCCATAAGCTGTGGTACGTCCTTCTCACTCAAACCCTGAAAGAATGAAACATTAAAAACACAGAAAGTTATGACCACTTACCATGTTAGCATGAGACAGCTGTGCACCTTTTAGGCCAAAAAGAGTGAAGGGCGGGCTAGAAGGATGTGATGCAGTATATCATCTACCTTTGAAGCATTGAATAATTCCTCAATTCCTGTTAAGATGCAGCTGTCCTCAATTGTCCACACTCCACCCTTACAGACCACAGTCTTGTTTCCCTCTTGACCTTCATCACATCTTATGCTTGATCTGCTACCTTCTCGTCCTCTCCCATGCTGAGCATCATCACATTCAACATCTTAAGAGGTAAATAATCAATTACTGTTACATATAAAGATAGTGAAAACAGCAAAGGTATAATTGTTTTTGTCATTTCATAACCTGTTAGTTCATCCACCCTCCATATAAAACTTGAAATCATATTGATGCAGTAGCCTTTTAGGTTGTCATTACTGACCTCTGTGAACAATTGACAATGTTTTTCACAATATGAACTGTTAATAGCTGCATTCATTCATAAGGTCCTATGATTAAGAGAAGAAAGTATTAATGATGGTATACTGTGAAATGTAAGTATTTCACTATGGCTGTGACTAAATATTTTGATGCTGTGAAAATATATGAGTGTCACTGCTTTCAGTACAACATTTAATGTCAGAAGCAGTAGCAGTGAGTGATACAGTCACTAAGATTAACGTGAAGTCGGTGTGTACTTTTGCCAAAACAATGTGGGACTCTGTAGTTTTCTCTGGACCCCTGCCCAATCTGACCAGTGACGACATGTATAGCCGCATGTCACAGTTTAACCGCTGGCTGTCGAGCTGGTGTCCAGCAAACAATGTGGGCTTCATTGATAACTGGCAGACTTTCTGGGGAAAACCTGGTCTGATTAGGAGAGACGGCATACATCCCACTTTGGATGGAGCTGCTCTCATATCTAAAAATATGGCTGAATTTATAGCTAGACCAAAACCATGACAACCCAGAGTCGAGACCAGGAGGCAGAGTTGCAGTCTTACACGCTTCTCTGTGCTTCTATTAGATCAGTTACCCGCCCTAAACCACATAGAGACTGTGTCTGTCCCCTAAACCACATAGAGACTGTGTCCCCCAACCAGTTAAATCAATTAAATTGAAAATGAATAATAGACGAATCAATGATAAAAATCTAAAACAAATTAACATTAAGTCTGAAACTGTTCAGCAAAATAAAAAAATTAAATGCGGTCTCTTAAACATTAGATCATTATCTTCTAAAGCTTTATTAGTAAATGATCTAATCTCAGATCAGCATATTGATTTATTTTGTCTTACAGAAATCGGCTATGTCATGATGAATATGTCAGCCGTAATGAATGCACTCCTCCCAGTCATATTAATACTCATTCCTCGAGATACTGGCCGAGGAGGTGGAGTTGCAGCCATTTTGATCAGAATGGGGACAGAAGTTAAATATAAAACTTACCATCTAAAACAATAATCAGGAATTATTATGCTGAATTTTACTGTTTTAAGAGGATGTTTTGTTGCAGGGAGACAGTGATGGACAGATGGACAGACATGAACTGTCCTGTACCTGTAAACTGCTCTGTGGTTTCAGGGAAAGATGATGAAGGTGTGAAGCTACCTGAACTGGAGATTAAACTCTGTGTTGTTGCTGGTGTGGAGGCTGATGGGACTGATGTTGGAGAAGGTGGGAGAGTCGGGTTTGGCTTTGAAGTGGTTGGAGCTGTGAACAATGAAAACACATTGAAACAATCAGATACTGAATCAATAATGCAGAGAAATGAGATGCTGCTCTAGACAGAAAGATCATATTGACAGCATCGATCACATACACAAGAAATACACAGCATTAAATATGTTAATCAAGTAAATGATTAAGAATATTTGAAGTGGGTTTGATCTGTTAAAATTCACCGTGCACCGATGTGCTCTGGGGTGCTGATTATTGTAAATGTAAAAACTAACATTATAAAGGCAACACATTTTACATCAGATTACTTTGTGACTCTACAAATGAGTTTCATCTTTAGAGACATTTCAGAGTATGATGTCTTGAACATTAAGGAACCTAAGGAACTGTTCTTCTCTATGTGACCTAATGTTAATAGAAATATAGAAAAGGTTCCAGGTTGGACAACTAGTATGACTCTGCCAACCTCAGCACTCCTCTTGTTGTCACTAATCAACTTCTGACTGGAACCCGGAAAATAAGACATTTGTTTCTGTAATGTCATTTCCATCCACTCTGTAAATTTTGTATTCAAAAGTATTTTTTAAATTTCAAATGAGAAAAAGCATTTTTATGCCTTTATTATAGGGACAGTGTAGATATGACAGGAAATGATGGTGGCAAGGGGAGGAGCGGGGCGGGGAATAGAATAGCAGAAGAGTGATACTAGAGAGAGAGACAGGAAATGTGGGGAAATGGAGTAGAGAAATGACATGCAGCACAAACAATCCGGGCAGCTGGGAATCAAACTGACGATTCGCTGCTCAGGGCATTAATGCCCGTTTGGTAAACACTCACCTATTGGGTCGCCCCCAAAGTTCATTCTTTTTTATTTCAAATGAAAAATGACAACTATTTATAATTTTAATAATTTAAAATGTGATATTCATTGAACAGAATGCAAACAGAAAATTAAATATAAAACTCACCATCTTCAACAAAGATCCAGAACGTTTCGGATGAATTTGTAGACAAAGCTCTGCCGTATCCACACCTGTACCATCCTGTGTCTGACTTCTTCAGCTGTGTGATGGTCACATACAGTCCAAATACAGATCCTTCTGTATATTCAATGCTGTATCTGCCTTTCTGAGCTCTGTTCTCTTCTGTTTCAACCAGGATGTGTTCTTCTTTATTACATTCATCCTTACAGAAGAACTTCCTGGTTATGTTGACATTATCGAAGCATGGATATGTGATATTTCCTCCCACAGTTCCTGCATGGCTGAAACGAATGTTTAAACCCAACAGTGCTTCTGAAAAGAAGAACAATCAGCAGTTAGTGTCTGTACTTCCTGTAAGATGCTGCAGTCTGATCACAATATTTCCTGCTTCACATTTACACAGATCCACAGAGTCACACTGGGAGCTGCCCAGTTCAACCAGTCTGACTGCTGGAGTAATGATTTCATCCAACATTGATACACTGAGTCAATATATCATTAACGTCTCACATTCTTCCCACAATTTAATTATATTCTATCTGACTTCATTTATTCTTAAGCTTCAGAATCATTAAATGGGATGAACATAGTAAATATATCAGGTTTTATGACTTTCAGTAGAAACTCACCATCTGTAACTATGATGTCAAAGTCACGGTAATCATCTGGGCCTGAAGATTCACCCAAACCACATCTGTACCGTCCTGAGTCTGACTTGGTCAGCTGTGTGATGTACACAGTCACCTTTCTTCTTCCAGAAGATCCGTCTTCATATCTGATGCTGTATCTGCCACTCTGAGCTGTGACATCATCTGTTTTAATGAGAATGTCTTCTTCTTTACATTCTCCTTTACAGAAGAACATGGTGCTTCCAGATGAAGTGAAGTATGAAGTAATTGAACCATTTCCTCCTTCAGCTCCAGCATAAAAGTATCCTGTACTGACAAGTCCAGTGTTTCCATCCTGCAGTGCTGTTGGAAAGATGAACAGTGAATACTGATGATCAATACTTTGTGTATTGTAGACTTCCTGTAAACAGACTGCAGATTAATGAGGGCTAATCCATCAGTTCACAGAGAAGCAGAGATGATACAGAGGCAGCCATTAGCAAAGTTTTCACTGACTGTACAGCAGTTGCTGTTGTTCTACTTGTAGCTGCAGTTGTAGTCACAGTGTCTCTGTGTAACGTCTGTTTTTCAATGTTTTTCTTTCATACTTTCTAATATCAAACACATGAATGAGCAACAAATATTCATGATGGATGGTTCATAACAAGCTCTCTAAAATTATTAACATTGCAGGGAATGTGATTGGAAAGTCACAAAAGCAACTTATTATATATTTACCAGTGCTGCACACAGGAAGGCTGAACATATAAGTGCAGATACCTCTACACTACACAACTACACTCAGAGATTGAGCTGCTCCCATCTGGCCGTCCATTCAGGGCCCCAAGGGCCAACCGGTACTTATACACAAAGTCTTTTATTACCTACACAACACAGGTGTTGAACACAGAATGATGCATCAGGAAACACTTTTTATTTTATAAGATTTTCTCTCTGGTATTATTTATATAACCTATCTGCTGCTACCTGCCCATTTACACTATTGTATGTTGTGTATATATTGTATGTTTTTAATGGTGTGTTGTGCCATGTGTAGTGTTTGTACTTCTGCTTTACTTTGGGAGAAGCCAAAGACAAATTTCCACTGAGGTGGACAATAAAGTCAATTAATCAATATATGTTTAGTTCAATTACAAGATTAGATTATAAAGATGTTGCAGCAGAAACTAGTAACAGAATAATTTAGAGAACGACAGGAAAACTAATGACAGCAACATGAAAACTTGTGTGATACAAATCTGACATTTGTTAAAATGAACACAATGAATGTCCAGAAGCAGTTTGTGCTGCAGCTTTACAGACACAGTCAGGTAATCAGTCCTCACCTGATAAGAAGCAGAAGAACAGAACATGGTGGATATTCATTCTGAGTTCGATCCTGATGCAGAAAATCATCAAACTGTCAGAGAACTGCCTCGATATGTCTGTCTGATCAACCAGGAAGCTGAAGATGCTGGAAGTTAACATTCATTCCTTTTTCTATCTCTCTCTTAAAACCTTTTCTTTCTTTTGGCGATCTGGAGACAGTTTTACATGTTTTTATCATCTCATGTCTTGCTCACTGCAACTCCATTTATATGGGAGTGATTCAGTCCTTCCTGCCTTATTTTCAAGTGGTTCAAAGTGTAGCAGCGACTTTCCTGACTGGAACAAAAGAGAGAGATCACCTTGCACTGACCTTCCTGTTTATCAGTGAAACATGGGTGTAACTTCATTGGAAGTTTGTTTCACCTTCCCTTCCCCTCCTCTCATTTCTCATGTATGTATATAAATGTATATAAATGTTGAGATTTAGTAGGAGCAGTTTTTGTTATTAGCAATGATTAAGATAATTATTAATGAATAAAAATCAATAAAGTTATTAATGTAAATCAATAACAACAGGACACCAATGTGAGATCAGGGACCAATAACCAAAAGTCAAAGCAGTTAAAAAGATGTTCACTTTAAAAACATCAATATCTGAGAGACACTAACATTTACAGTGCTGCTAGAAAGTTTGTGAACACTTTAAAATTTTCTGTATTTCTGCATAAATAAATGATCTAAAATGTGATCAGACATTTACACAAGTCCTAAAACTAGATAAAGAGAACCCAGTTAAACAAATACATGTTTTCATTTATTTGAGGAAAATGATCCAATCTTACATATTTGTGAGGAAAAAGTATATGAACCTTTGTTTTGAATCTATTAGAATTTTGAATTTGATTTTATTAATAAGATAGCTCCTTGAGATGTAGCATCTCATTTTCAAGGGGCTCCTAAAAAACACAAAATACAAAATAAAAGACAAACATACAAAGACATTGTTACAAACAAACATAGACTACAAATACACAGATACAGACAGTGTGGTAGTGAGGTGACCTGGCTGAGTGTAAGGTCATCAGGTCTGTTTGTTAAGGTTGAAGTGGGAACAGGGTTTCATGACCTATCAATGCCAAAATACTTCAGCTTACAAAAACAACAGGAATCATCTGCTGTGTGTGTGTATGTGTATGTGTGTACCACGCCTATCCATATTTCACCAAATTCATGAAAATTGAGCAGTTTCCCACCTTTCCTTGGAATTAAGAGGAAACAGGAAACAGGAAACTTAGCTGGCATATAATACAGATGCAATACACACAAATATCCTGGTTTCAGTGTAAAAAGGCACGTCACATTCTACAAAGTTGGATTTCTCTCTGTCTAAAGGCTTCTGTTGCAGCAGCTACGGTCAGTGTTCATCATATCTGAATATTGTATCCTAAAATATCTGAACTAAAATCACCCACCCTGTCGATCTGTTCAACTATTGTGTTAATTAAGATGTTAACTTACACTTTGGTGTGAGTTTGAGTGCTTGTGTTTTTGTATGTAAATATTGGCCATAATGTTGAAGAGCTTGCTGTGTATGAATAGTGCAGGGTGAAGAATTAGTTTTTCAGTTATTGTCTGCTGTCTATTTTATATCATTTAATTTATTTTCACAATAAATCATATGTTGAGATGACTGTATTTAATTTAAACATGCAGTAATTCATTGTTTTCAGAGTTAGATTATTCTTTTGCAATTTTTATTTTGAACATACTAGAACATATTTCCTAAAAAAAAGTTTACTTTCAATGCTTTGTAAGGTTATGGAGCCAGCAGCCAGTGTAGTGGACTGGCAACAGAGATGAAACCTCCAAACTGTCAGGAAGGAAATGTAACAGGGGAGACCTGTATCAGCCTGATATTGAATGCAGTGATTAACTCTATGACTGCGGTCAAAAAGTCCCTCCCATTGTCTATCTCAAACCACTTTTCCTTGACCTGGATGGAAAACATCATGAGGTCAAGGAGAGATGTGAAGGAGAAGTCATAAGGAGTCTAGGAAAAGATGTGCTGAGAGAATCTGACTGCACGTACACTGGGCTACGTAATTATGCAACTGCGGATGTTATTGACGTGGATCTGCTGTGGTGAAACTACACTGTTCTGAAGATGGACTTCAAAAAGCTCATTTTAGATACTTCACCCTGTGTGTCCTTACTGTTAACAGGACTGATAACAGGATGGACAAATATACATAAAACATTATTTTGTTGCTGTTCTTCATGTGAAAAAACGGCGTGTCTGGTGATTTAAATAATAAAATGATGATGATGCATAAATGAGTCTCTGTTAATGTGAGTGATCCCTGCAAGTATTTGATAAATGTATAATAAATAATAAATTATTAAATACTGACTGTTAACCAACTGCAGCATTTCCCCATTAAAACATTTATGTAGGAGGCACAGCAGCAACTTTATTGACTATCGATCTCTCTAGCTCTATGTTTAAGAGTAGGCTTAAAACTTTCCTCTTTGATAAAGCTTATAGTTAGGTCTGACCAGGCTCGCCTTGGACCAGCCCTTAGTTATGCTGCTATAGGCCTAGACTGCTCTTAGTTATGCTGCTGGAAGAAGCAGATACATCTGTCAAAGAAAATAAAAGAAACAAAAGCCAAATACTATCAGCCCTGAGCCTTAATGAGACCAACTAACAGCTGACATACTCAAAATAGACAGGAGACTTTGTTAAAACTTAAAATTTTCAGTTGCCAATAACATTAAAATTAGAATTAACGCTGACTTTAATTGCAGATGGAGCAACAGTGATCCTCATTGTTTTAAAAGATTTATTTCCCATGCTGACATAAGTAATGAAACATTGTGTTGAATACTGGAGGAGGATTTAAAGGATTTAAAGACGTATTGCAAAAAAAAAAAAGATCTTAACAAGTTAATGCTGATTTTATTTAAAATGACGCCAACATAAAATAACAAAAGCTAATTAAACTTTGCTGCTGTACATCAATTTAAACATGACAATAACAATTTAATAATCTGATCTGCATTACTTGGACATCAAAGTCAATAAATATGTATATAATATAATGAACACATTATGAATGTTGTTAGAATGTGCAAATCAAACAGCAAAGTCAGTATTTACAAATGCAGATAACATAGCACAGAGACAGCGCTGGTTAAAGTCACAAACGACCTCCTGACTGCATCAGACAAAGGACTTGTCTCTGTACTTGTCTTGTTAGATCTTAGTGCTGCATTTGACACTGTTGACCATCAGATCCTGTTACAGAGACTGGAACATTTCACTGGCATTAAAGGTTCTGCATTATGCTGGTTTAAATCCTATTTATCGGATCGATTTCAGTTTGTTCATGTTAATGATGAATCCTCCATAAAAGCAAAAGTTAGACACGGAGTTCCTCAAGGTTCTGTTCTGGGACCTTTACTATTCACTTTATATCTGCTTCCTTTAGGGAATATTATTCAGAAACACTCCATAAATTTCCACTGTTATGCAGATGATACCCAAATATATTTATCAATGAAGCCAGATGAACCCAATCAGTTATCTAGACTCCAAGCAGCCTTAAAGACATAAAGACCTGGATGACCTGCAATTTACTGCTGCTAAACTCAGATAAAACTGAAGTTATTGTGTTTGGTCCTAAACACCTTAGAAACACATTATCTAATGATTTATGTAATCTAGATGGCATTACCCTGGCCTCCAGCACCACCGTAAGGAATCTGGGAGTTATCTTTGATCAGGATATGTCCTTTAACTCCCACATAAAACACATTTCAAGGACTGCCTTTTTTCACTTACGTAATATCAGTAAAATCAGACATATCCTTTCACAACAAGATGCAGAAACAATAATCCACACATTTGTTACTTCTAGGCTGATTATTGTAACTCATTATTATCAGGCTGCCCTAACAGGTCTATAAAGACTCTGCAGCTGGTCCAGAATGCAGCTGCTCCTGTTCTGACTAAAACTAAGAAAAGAGATCATATTTCCCCCATCTTAGCTTCACTGCATTGGCTTCCATTAAAATCCAGAATAGAATTTAAAATCCTTCTTCTTACTTACAAAGCTCTTAACGGTCAGACACCATCTTATCTAAAAGAACTCTTGGTACCATGTAATCCCACTAGAGCACTGGTCTCCCAGTATGCAGGTTTAATGGTGGTTCCTACAGTATTTAAAAGTAGAATGGGAGGCAGAGCCTTCAGCTATCAGGCTCCTCTCTTGTGGAACCATCTCCCAGATTCGGTCCGAGGGGCAGACACCCTCTCTATGTTTAAGAGTAGGCTTAAAACTTTCCTCTTTGATAAAGCTTATAGTTAGGTCTGACCAGGCTGGCCTTGGATCAGCCCTTAGTTATGCTGCTATAGGCCTAGACTGTCCTTACTGATGCTGCTATAGGCCTAGACTGCCCTTAGTTATGCTGCTATAGGCCTAGACTGCCCTTAGTTATGCTGCTATAGGCCTAGACTGCTGGGGGACTTCCCATGATGCACTGGGCTCCTCTCTCCTCTCCTCCATCTCTATGTATTTTATTACTATTAATGCATGTTACTAACTTTACTTCCTCCCCGGAGTTCTTTGTGCTTTCTGATCCACAGGAAGCTCCATAAACCATAAACCATGCTGATGTGCTGACATCCTTCTTCTGCCCTCGGCCAGCTGTTCCTGCTGTTGCTGCTGCTTGTTGCTGCTTGTTAATGGTTGTTGTTGCTGTTCTCTTTCACTGGATCTGAACTTTGATGACATTTTATCTGTCGCACCAGCAGAAGGTGACAATCCTGTGAGATTAACTGAAACCAACAAAGCAAAATATCCCACCTCTGAAGTGTTAACAAACATAGATTCACTTAGAAGCATTTTAAAGAAGGTTGTTGGCAATCTGTACAAAGGACTTATTTATTATGGTGAGACAACTGGGTATTCCAACTTGGCCAGCTGATTTGTGATGACCAGAACTTCTACAAAGTATCATGAAACAAGAAGCCCAAAAATGCATTGGTGACCTGGATTTGTCTGATGTTTTTGGCATGTTATAAAGCAATCCTGTGACAGCTGCAAGAATGTTTGACTATCGGTTCCACTGTTTCCTTAAAGAAGTTATCATGTCACCAGTTTAGCCAATTGGTAAACAAGTTGATTACTACTATTGTATTGAATTTCAACAGCATGAAAGTCCACAAACCCATTGTTTGTTCTGGGTTGAGAATGTGCTTCAAATTGACAAAGTTGATGAAGTATGTAGCATTCAGGGATCAATGTGTAACATGTGAAAAGCCACCAGAGACAGATCACTAAATGAATGAACTTGTGCAACAAGACAGCAAAAGACGTTCACAACATGCAAAAAGAAGGGAACAACTTGTAGATTCAACTTTCCATGCCCACAAAGCAACAAAACATTTATCACAAGAAGTAATCCTGATGACAAACAAGATAAGAAATGCAATAATGACCAATGTTATGAAAGTAAGAACTGTCAAACTTGCATCAAAGAAAAACAAGAAAGGCAAAGAGAACATGCAGCAGCTATTATGAAAGAAAGGAAAGAACTTTTCAAGTTCACTGTTGACTCTGCTTCTATTGATATATCTCAAGAAATATTTGAAGCGGTGTACAAAAAGCTGACAAAGGAAACTGCCATTCTTTTGAAAAGTTTATGATATCTAGATAAATCAATACAACCGTGAAGCATATTGAAAACAGCTGAGACCAATCACCTGAAAAGGACTGATCTCAATGCTCTGCCTGAAAGCTGTGCTCCATTTTTTAAAAACCTCATTAAAAGCTCCTCATAAATATCACATTATAAAGTGACACATAATGATTACAGGCCAGAAAACATGTGATGTCAAACAGGAAAAGGTACAAAGATGAGCAGCTCAGATTAAAAACCTGCAGCGCTCAATTTGAATCAAATGTTAAAGCTCTCTGTGTGTAAGTGTTTTTTTCCATACGACCACTAGATGGCAGCAGAGTCACACTTATATACACTATATTTTACAGATACTGGCTGTAAAATGACTCACTATGGTGGACACTGACCCTCCTGCAGTATTGCTGCAGGAGATTTAGTGACAGTACAGATGTTATTGGAAAAAGGCTCAGCAGCATCTGACCTGTAAATTAAACTTGTTTAGAGTCAATCAGAGAATATTGAAAATATTTTAACATTTTTATTCATCTGCTGGTTTACATCCCTTTGTCAAAAGGACAAAAACAATTTCAATGTATTTTTAACCTCCACTCAAAATTCATCTAAAATTATTGGCAAGACACAAAGTTCCTTGTTATAGCTTAATGCTGAACAAGTCCTCAACAAATGATTATCAGTAACCCACATGTCTTTGACGGCTACTTAAATAAGATGTCATCATGAATTTGTTGTTTGTACAACTGAAGTACAAGAAATGGTCAGTTTACCTTGTATATGACTGAGACAAGCAACCCAACTGTCACATCTGTGAGGATCAGTTGGTTATTAACAATAATTAATAATCATCAGAGATATGATTCATTAATGATAAAAAATTAATAGAATTATTAATATGAATTAATAATTACAGGGCACCACCCAGAAAGCAGGACCAATAACCAAATAAGGTAGTCTCATAAAAGAGTTCATCTACAATATTAATATCAGGGATATCAATATTTATAAGTGAACACAGGTGTGAATTTGAGCTCTGACTCTCTCAATTAGCCACTTTTCACAATATATAAAACACAATAATGACAAAAGACTTCTCTTTACAACAGCTTGAAATTAAAACGACCAATAACTAAATGTGTATTTAAACCAGATATGGTGTAAAGCTGGTTAAACACTTGAAAAGGAGGCAGTGTTTTGACCAGACAACAGCACAAAAGTTTAATTTTGGCATTAAAGTACTTAATGGCATTGATGTTAATGAACTACAGCTGACACAGTTTGCCACCTGAGAAATCTTCTAGTCTTCTAGTCTAGCTACATGAATGTTTCTGTGTTCAACGTGGTGATGTTCTGGTGTGCACTGTCACATTTATGACATTTATGATATGATTGATTTGCTGCAGCACATTGGTTTTTAAGACAAAGTTGAGTTGCAAGTCTTTTTTTGATTCTTTTGAGTCTAAAATCAACAGATTCATTAATTAGATAGTGGCTATCCAGGAACCAATCTGACTGTAATGAGATGAATACTGTAAACCTTTACAACTTACAGGCCAAGGCCTAGTCTTAAAAAAATAAAAAAAAATAAAAAAAACATGACTCCTTCAATGTTTGGTTCATAGTATCCTGTCACTGAAAATAAGTTAAATTAAATTTCAGCTGTATCCCACTTACATCTCGTGCTTTCCATGGGCTTCCATTCATAGAAATATAGAATACAGTGTAGTCTCCTTCATAGATAATATAATGCTGTTTGTTTGTTACCACATCATATACCTTCTGATATCAAAACTCATTTGTAGACTCGGTGCTGTGCGGCAGTGTAGAGTTCTACATAATGTAATGAACAATTTCTGGTAATAAGCTGAAGAATATTACAATAACAGGTGGATATTATGAATCAGTAATAAAATCAATATTATGTATACAGATTGTGGTATTGATTCATATATTGACAGAACACTCTGATTGCTCAGTGCTGTTGGAGTGGTTTTCGGGTTCTGACACATCGTAGGTATCTGAAGGACAAACAACAAATAGTAGTTAATACAGACAATTCAAATAAGCAGGTGAGCTACTAAATGAAAAACAATAACTTACATCTCCTGCCGTGTAGTCTGTTTACCAATTTTATTCCACTGATAGAGGGAATGCCACCGCTTGTACTCTGTAGTAGAAATGAATAAATAAGAATAAATGGTAAAAATGTAACTTGGATTTTGTCATTGAGGTTTAAAAGCATGTTTTCCATAGAAGGTCTGTAGCTATGACTAACATACATGAACTTACAAAGAAACTATATAAACTAAATTATATGTACTAGCTTTGGTATATAAAACAACACTTACCCTTGTTGGATTTGAAGTCGTGCTTGTTGTAGATATTTGTCTTGAAAGGAGAGATCGGATCTAAAGACACAATTTGAAAATTCATAATTTGAGGAATATTTAGCAAGATCAGAACTACAAAACATACAAAACCTCAATACATATATATATATATATATATATATATATATATATATATATATATATATATATATATATATATATATATATATATACACACATATATATACATATATATATATATATATATAGTAACCCTGAGCCACAAAGCAGACAATCATCCTGTATTTTACCCAAATATCAAAGTATTCCTTTAATGTCAACTTACCTTTGAATCCAATAGCATCCCAAACACTAAAATGAAGAAACCCTGAGAAAAATGAGACATGCACATTTCTAGATTATCAGATGAAAACAACACAAATGTAAATACTGCCGTGTGACAATTAAAGCATAGTCTTGTATCCCAATGGATGCAAATACCTGTAGTGAATTGAGGAATGCAAAGGCAATATGGATTCCTTCATTTGTTGATGATATCATGGTTCCCACTCCCAAAGACCATGTCAGTCCAAATAAAGGAGTCAAAATGATCACACTTCTTGCAATGACAACCAGTGTATGCTTTTCATCTGACTGGGCCGTGTATGCCACGCCTCTTCTCAGTATTTTGAACAGGACCACAATTACAATCAAAATGTTGATTAAAACTATGGTCAAGGCAGGTATCACCAAAGCCAGAGGGGCCTTTGTCTTCTCCCAGTTCAGCCAACAAGCATCATTTTTCCTGATGTATCCATTTGGTGCTGTAACAGCAACAGTGATGACAGCTATAATTAGAGGGCACCCGTAGCCCAAACTGAAGCCAATGGCCAACATGGTGGACTTGGACATGTAGGAGAAGACCATGACCGTCCGGTAAAGGAGGAGAAGTCCTGACACAAGCATCCAAAAGAATAGAGCAAGGTAGAAAAAGTGCATAAAAAATGTTGCTGTGCTACATGGTCCCACTGGAACTTCATTGCCCTGCCCTGGGGTAACAATAGTAGCAGCAATGATGAAACAAATATTTGCAATCAACAGAGACAAGGTAATGTTTACAATGGAAACATGACGCATGAAGGCAGTGCTGTTTCTGGTAATGGCTTTCCAGACATATCCTTCAATAATGAGACATATAACTAAACTTGCCACAGATATCCCAACTCCAACATAAGTGATTATACTCAAGATGTTTTTTATAGATGAGGGGGTGTCAGGGGCCATCAGAATTGAGAATGAGGTGAGGTGGTTGCAGCTGCAGGTTACTATGTTGTTTATGTCAGAAACAAACTTACACCCCTTATCATCCCAATCACCTAGATTATCACGCAGTGTAAAGTTCCAGAAGACGCACTGTGGGTCCTGTTTAAGGGACTCATTTCGCTTGTTGAATCTTAACGTGACATCCTGAATTGATGCATTTGTTTTCACAAGTACCACGGCAGCATTAATGGCATTATTGATGCTGGTGTCAGAACTGGATGTCTGTGCTGGCATTACATTATTGAGGGTTGAAAAGGTGATGATGGTGATAAAGACATTGTCATTGTTGTTGTTTGGAATGTCAATGACCACACTGGAGTTCAGGTTCGCACTGAAGGAGTTGTTAAATGTGGTTCTGTTAAGCTGGATTCTTTGAGTCGTGAAGTTAAACTTCTCAGTCAACACTTCAGAGAGAGTCTCCAGTGAACCCAGTAATTTTGAGGCGGCATTCTTGGTTTCATTTCCATTCAGAACTTCCCAGGACTCTTTTGCATCGTCAGCAATGATGACATCAACTGTCTTTAGCACGTCCTGCAGATGACAAGACATTCATGGTGAGGATACAACCTCTCACAACACTGCACCAACTGTCAAAAAGTACATTTGTTGGTATAATACACATATCTTTCACTAAGGTTCATCTCACCTGCATGATGCTTTCACTGACAGTGAAACTGGCGTTAAAAACATTTGCAACGCTGTTTAGGATGTCAACAATTGCTGATATGGTTGCAGATGACTTTGCAATTTTTGTTTTGTCATCCTGTACAGCTTTACTTAGATCCGCCATAAGCTGTGGTACGTCCTTCTCACTCAAACCCTGAAAGAATGAAACATTAAAAACACAGAAGGTTATGACAACTTACCATGTTAGCATGAGACAGCTGTGCACCTTTTAGGCCAAAAAGAGTGAAGGGCAGGCTAGAAGGATGTGATGCAGTATATCATCTACCTTTGCAGCATTGAATAATTCCTCAATTCCTGTTAAGATGCAGCTGTCCTCAATTGTCCACACTCCGCCCTTACAGACCACAGTCTTGTTTTCCTCTTGACCTTCATCACATCTTATGCTTGATCTGTTACCTTCATCACATTTAACAGCTTAAGAGGTAAATAATCAATTACTGTTACATAAAAAGAGACTGAAAACAGCAAAGGTATCAGTTATTGGCATTTCATAGCCCGTCACCCACCCTACATATATAACTCAGTTCATCCTGCTCTGATCCACTGCAGCTTTCTATCTTGTAATCATATTGATGCAGTAACCTTTAAGTTGTCATTACTGACCTCTGTGAACAATTGACAATGTGTTTAAGTCAGTATTTCACTATGGCTGTGACTAAATATTTCGATGCTGTGAAAATATATGTGTCACTGCTTTCAGTACAACATTTAATATCAATGAGTGACATGGTGTCTAATACCCCTTTTCGATCAAAGCAGTTCAGAGCTGGTTCAGAGCCGGTGCCTAATCTCAAATGAATGGTGTTTTGACAGCCAAAGAACCAGCTCTTGGCCAGAATATAGATTCCCAATATGTTGTCAATTTATCCACGTAACACATGCAATGTGTTTAGGGGGTTTGAAGGGGCCGCTGGCCTTTGTTACACCATATTTGGTGACCCATCAGATTGTGTGACCTGCAGTGTTGGAAAAGGTACTCAGATCCTTTATTCTGTTTTCAGACAGGGCAGGAAGGAGTTAAACATTACTTTCTTTGTCCACTATTTTGCCTGGCTAACTGAATCATGACTTACCTTTGTAGCAAACAAATGCTTTCTTCTCATCACAGTTCCAGTCCTCCCATCCTCCAGAATGGCTGAAGTCTGCTGCCACACAATTCTTATTGCCGTCATTAGGTTCCGATGTAGACCAGTACCTAAAGGAGGAGTTACTTCCATCAGACCACTTCCAGGAGTCTCTGAAGAGGCCGATCCAGACTGTTTGTCCTGCAGGTATCAGATCCTTCACCTTCTGGTTCTCTTCTTCATTCCTCACACTGGCCAGGTCTGTGTAGTGCTCTCTGCAGTGGCTCTGGGCTTCAGTCCATGTCATGTTAGTGTTGGTGAGGACAAATGTCACATTGGACCCTGAAAATAGACTTGTGTTGATGGTGGAGCTGAATGGGTCAACAGGATTCATATAAACTGACTTCATGACTCAACTTCACACCTTGAATTGAACACAGGGCTCACATGTATGTGCTTTTTATGGAACTGACTACTTTGGACCAAATCTGTAGGAATTTGAACACTAATTTGAAAAGACTGAACCACTAGTTATAACTCTCACCTCTGACATCAGAGCAGACTGCCTGAAAGGAATTGGTACAACTGACACCGTTCCATTGTCCATTATCATACATGTGTGTGCAGTGTTCTCCACTGAGTTCATTGTTTGGCTCCCTAGGGGACCAATTTCTGAACTCAGCCTCCCCGTGTTTGTAGAAATTTCTGTCAGACAGCGACCACCTCCAACTGTTCACGTCATCGTACAGTCCTATCCAGGCTCGCTGAAAGCAAGATTTTATTGTGTTATACAGCATTTGTCCTTGTTCAGCTTAAAGGACGATTCACAATGTTTCCAGTGTGTTAAACCAGCAGTCAGGTGTCCATATGAACAGTGAAAGAGGTTTTCCTGGCTGTAATCATCCCTCCTGTTCATACTGGATATTAAAAGATCTCCTTCATCCACAGTGTGTCCAGATAGACATTTAAAGTGTGTGTGAAGCTTCTGTTCAGCTTCAGCAGTCTGAGTTAGTCATATCAAGTGGATATCTGACACATTTACAGTCTTTTTAGCATCAAATTCTCCTCTTTGTGTTTCCCTGTTGAGCTGCAGGTGGAAGTATAGAAACAAAAAGAGGGACTTTGCCACTAAAAAGACTGTAACGTTGAAAGATATCTACTGGATTTGACTCATTTGGATGCTGAAGCTTCAGATTAGCTTCACATAAACTTTAAATACATTTTTACACAGAAGGAGGACTGTGGATTTAGTCCTCCATCACTTCCATTGTAAGGTCATTATGAAGGATCTTCTGATGGTCAGTATGAACAGGAGGAACGATTACAGCAAGAAACACAGATCAAAAATGGAAATCAAAGAGAGACAGAGTAGATAGTAGAGAAAAGTGAACTCACATAGCTGTATTCCGGGTAGACCATTTTGCTTAAATCTGCCATGTTGTTCAGTATCGTCACATCCTCCATGTTGTCTATCGTGGCCAGGTCAGTGTATTTGTCTCTGCAGTAACTCTGTGCTTCAGTCATGTTCTTTAGCTCATAAACAAAGTGGTACTGACGTTGAACGTGTGATGAGACGGCACACAGCACTGTGATGACAGACATGCACAATAATTAGATCTGACCTAAAAATGACATTACATTTCATTATATTCAGGTGTGTCATTGTTTTTGGCAGTAAAAATTATGGATGTGAACTTTGAATATGGATGTAATGACCATAAAAAACTCAAAATATAATTTTGCATCTCATACATATATGAATATATAAATATAAATATTATATTAAAAAAACACCCCTGACCTAAATCCAACAGGAAGTCCGCAATCAAAGTACGACTTTGTGCCAATTTTGGACCCCGAACAAACGCTATCTCCTCCGAGGGCATTAAGGGCATTAGCTTCAAACTTTGATACATGACTTATGACACTGTGCTGAACAAAAGTTATTAAAAACTTTGTAATAACTTAAACAGTTTAGATTTTATAAGCCCTGAAAGTTGTAGAGCCACATCACACTTTACAATGTAAACCAATGGGGAGTCAATCTATGTGCATGGACATTATGCCAAAATGAGGCTTCTGATGTCTAAACTATAAGTCTGATCACTTTCAAACCTGTATCAATGGAAATGTCCTAGGAAAAGATTTGGCCAAAGTCATGGGATTTATGCAGATATTTCCACAAGAACATTGCTCTAAAATCCTGCTCTCCAACTGACAGGGAGAAGGAGGGGAGACAGGCGAGGGATGGGTAGAGTCAGACCTGTCAGCCAAGCTCTGACAACATCTAGATGTTTGTGACAGAAGCCCTTCGATTGTGCCACACCCTGACATGCGCAAGAGTGTGAAGGCCTGTTCAACACTGCCTGCAGCATTAATTAGGGACCGAGCCCAAAAGGCAGAGGACTACTGTAAAACAGTCGTCTTTGCCTAAGGGCGAGCAGTGTAGGACTGGCCTTCACACCCTTGCGCATGTCGGGGCGTGGCACAATCAAAGGGTTTCTGTCACAAACATGTAGATGTCTTCAGACACTTTGACGTACAAATCTTGAATTTACATGTGTTTTCTATCTTTTACTGTTTTTGAGATATCAGAGTGAGAGTTTTAAAGTCTTTTCTTGCTCCTCCTGTGATTGCATAATCCAATGACTTTGGCCAAATCTTACATTAAAAATCACATTTTTGTGGGAAATTTCAAGTCTACTTTCAGAAAAGTCAAGACTTTTAACCCACATGACCTGGTCAAAGTGTGTTTGACATGTGTCCTGTCAGGTGTGTAGAGACAATAAGTAACTGCAGCTGGACACAGATAAATACTCATATATTTGAATGGAGAGTGTGAGTGAACCAATAGGTGCTCGAGCCTTAATAAAGGAAAAACTGCAGTTCACAGCTACAAAATTTAGTTTTGATTTTATTTTTCTACAACACTTTATCACTTAACAGTCACCCTCACTCCATTTTTCCCTTCCCCTCATAGGTTATCACCATTACTGATTATACATGTAAGACCTATAATTATTGTAAAATTAATGATAATAACCCCAAACTTCATACAAAGTATGTATATAATGTACTGTAAGTATATGGACCTTTCTGCTACATCCCATGAAACTGAGCTACATTCAACTGTCACACCCATCCCCCACCTGTCTTCCCTTCTTCTCCCTGTCAGGTGGAGAGCAGCACTGAAGACGCTCTTCTTGTGGAAATATCTGCATAAATCCCCTGATAGAAGCTTCGACTGTGCCACACACCAACGTGCTCTGGGGTGCGAGGGCCCGAACATCGCTGCTTGCAGCTTTAATTATTTGATTTTTATTACAGAAGAGTAAGAAAATAACTTTTTCTTACATTAAACATAAAAGCACAAATGTCTGAAAAGGTTTTTAAAAATCATACAAACTGTAAATTGAAAAACTAACATTATAAAAGCAACATATTTTATATCAGATTACTTACTGAATACACATACAACAATGTTTTTGTTTCATATCTTCTAATATCAACCATATTTATGAGCAACAATTTTTCATGATGGATGGTTTGTATGTTTTTTAAAATTCAATTCCATTTAGTTTAGTTAAATTACAAGATTAGATTATAAAGATGTTGCAGCAACAATTAGTAACAGAATAATTTAGAGAACAACAGGAAAACTAATTAACATGACAGACACATGAAAACTTGTGTGATACAAATCTGACATTTGTTAAAATGAATACAACGAATGTCCAGAAGCAGTTTGTGCTGCAGCTTTACAGACACAGTCAGGTAATCAGTCCTCACCTGATAAGAAGCAGAAGAACAGAACATGGTGGATATTCATTCTGAGTTTGATCCTGATGCATTCCTTTTTCTATCTCTCTCTTAAAACCTTTTCTTTCTTTTGGCGATCTGGAGACAGTTTTACATGTTTTTATCATCTCATGTCTTGCTCACTGCAACTCCATTTATATGGGAGTGATTCAGTCCTTCCTGCCTTATTTTCAAGTGGTTCAAAATGTAGGAGCGACTTTCCTGACTGGAACAAAAGAGTGAGATCACCTTGCACTGACCTCCCTGGTTATCAGTGAAACATGGGTGTAACTTCATTGGAAGTTTGTCTCACCTTCCCTTCCCCTCCTCTCATTTCTCATGTATGTATATAAATGTATATAAATGTTGGGACTTAGTAGGAGTAGTTTTTGTTATTAGCAATGATTGTGATTATTAATGATTAAAAATCAAAGTTATTAGCAGACCCCGACTCTGGGTTGGCGGCCATCTGCCTTGACCGGTTGGGTTGAGAGAGAGAGATACAGTGAAAGAACAGCAACAACAACAATTAACAAGCAGCAACAAACAGTAGCAACAGCAGGAACAGCTGGCAGAGGGCAGAAGAAGAACGTCAGCACGCCAGCATGGTTTGAATGGGAAGAAGTTTAGTTAGTAATATGCATTAATAGTAATAAAATACATAGAGATGGAGAAGAGGAGAGAGGAGCTCAGTGCATCAATAAAAGTCCCCCGGCAGTCTAGGCCTATAGCAGCATAACTAAGGGCAGTCTAGGCCTATAGCAGCATAACTAAGGGCAGTCTAGGCCTATAGCAGCATAACTAAGGGCTGATCCAAGGCGAGCCTGGTCAGCCTACTCTTAAACATAGAGAGGGTGTCTGCCCCTCGGACCGAATCTGGGAGATGGTTCCACAAGAGAGGAGCCTGATAGCTGAACGCTCTGCCTCCCATTCTACTTTTAAATACTGTAAGAACCACCAGTAAACCTGCATACTGGGAGACCAGTGCTCTAGTGGGATTATACGGTACTATGAGTTCTTTCAGATAAGATGGTGTCTGACCATTTGTTTTGTAAGTAAGAAGAAGGATTTTAAATTCTATTCTGGATTTTACAGGAAGCCAATGCAGTGAAGCTAAGATGGGGGAAATATGATCTCTTTTCTTAGTTTTAGTCAGAACAGGAGCAGCTGCATTCTGGACCAGCTGCAGAGTCTTTATAGACCTGTTAGGGCAGCCTGATAATAATGAGTTACAATAATCAGCCTAGAAGTAACAAATGTGTGGATTATTTTTTCTGCATCTTGTTGGAAAAGGATATGTCTGATTTTAGAGATATTACGAAGGTGAAAAAAGGCAGTCCTTGATATTTGTTTTATGTGGGAGTTAAAGGACATATCCTGATCAAAGATAACTCCCAGATTCCTTACGCTGGTGCTGGAGGCCAGGGTAATGCCATCTAGATTAGATAAATCATTAGATAATGTGTTTCTAAGGTGTTTAGGACCAAACACAATAACTTCAGTTTTATCTGAGTTTAGCAGCAGTAAATTGCAGGTCATCCAGGTCTTTATATCTTTAAGGCTGCTTGGAGTCTAGATAACTGATTGGATTCATCTGGCTTCATTGATAAATATATTTGTGTATCATCTGCATAACAATGAAAATTTATGGAGTGTTTCTGAATAATATTCCCTTAAGGAAGCATATATAAAGTGAATAGTAAAGATCCCAGAACAGAACCTTGAGGAACTCCGTGTCTAACTTTTACATTTATGGAGGATTCATCATTAACATGAACAAACTGAAATCGATCTGATAAACAGGATTTAAACCAGCATAATGCAGAACCTTTAATGCCAGTGAAATGTTCCAGTCTCTGTAACAGGATCTGATGGTCAACTGTGTCAAATGCAGCACTAAGGTCTAACAAGACAAGTACAGAGACAAGTCCTTTGTCTGATGCAGTCAGGAGGTCGTTTGTGACTTTAACCAGCGCTGTCTCTGTGCTATGATGCCTCTAAATCCAGACTGAAAAGCCTCAAATAAATTATTGTTATCTAGAAAATCACATAACTGATTAGCTACTGCTTTCTGGAGGATCTTAGACAAAAAAGGAAGGTTAGATATGGGTCTATAATTGGCTAAGACGTCTGAATCCAGAGTAGGCTTCTTAAGGAGGTTTTAATTACAGCTACTTTAAAGGACTGCGGTACATAGCCTGTTATCAAAGACATATTGATTATATTTAGTAAGGAGGTGCTAATTAAGGGTACAACATCCTTAAACAGTTTCGTTGGGATCTAAGAGACAATTCGAAGGTTTTGATGACGAAATTATAGAAGTTAGCTCAGGAAGGTCTATCTGAGAGAAACAGTCCAGTGTCGATCTGTTCAACTATTGTGTTAATTAAGATGTTAACTTACACTTTGGTGTGAGTTTGAGTGCTTGTGTTTTTGTATGTAAATATTGGCCATAATGTTGAAGAGCTTGCTGTGTATGAATAGTGCAGGGTGAAGAATTAGTTTTTCAGTTATTGTCTGCTATCTATTTTATATCATTTAATTTATTTTCACACTAAATCATATGTTGAGATGACTGTATTCAATTTAAACATGCAGTAATTCATTGTTTTCAGAGTTAGATTATTCTTTTGCACTTTAGCACTTTTTATTTTGAACATACTAGAACATATTTCCTAAAGACACGAAGAACAGCAACAAAATAATGTTTTCTGTATTTTTGTTCATCCTGTTATCAAACGAGTTGAACAGATCTTTGGACGGAGGAACACGGACCCACAGTCTGGATCAACCAGAACAACCTTAAAGCACAAACAAGTCAACATTTCCAGGTGTTTGTTGTATGTGAAGGTTCTTTAGCTGTCATATGAATTATCGGCTAATAACAGATTATAATCGACATATTAACTATAACACAGAAGTCTGTCCTTCAAGATAAAGGGGATATGAGACGTTTTTAGTCGATGATGTTTTTAATTCAACATGTTTGAAACTTGTGAATCATGATATGTACCGTAGTAGATTAGTATGCCTAACATACAATAATTACAATACAATACATACAATAATTTGGATTCAGGACGGTGAGCCTGAGCAAACATACTCAATGCGACAATTTCGTTTCAGTTTTGTGACTGACAGCTTATATTCCTTCTTTTTAAATTCAATTCTGACTTTTGTAAAGATGTTATTATTATTCACCGTGTTGTCCACGTTTCTACATAACACCACACAGTAAGGACACACAGGGTGAACAGTGTAGTTTCACCACTGCAGATCCACGTCAGTAACATCCGCCGTCACATCATCACAAAGCCCAGTGTAAGTACAGTCGGATTCTCTCAGCATTGCAGTTGTCATTGTTTTTTAAGTCCTTATGACTTCTCCTTGACCTCATGATGTTTTCCATCCAGGTCAAAGAAAAGTGCAGAGAAAGAGGAGCGCAGCCTCGGAGTTTGTTGAACCTGCTTTGTGAAACGGACTCCGGTTCCATGTTGGTTCGGATCCAAACATGAAGACAAACATAGAACATTTTGCGCCTTTTTTCTTTAAATGTAAAAGACAAATTATAGAATCTAATATATTATCTCAGTGAAGCTCAGTGGAACTTTTTCCCTTTCAAATCACACAATGCTCCATCCTGGACTCCTTCAAACCAGCCCTGTTCACTCCTGTTCATCCTCTGCTGTTTGTTATTTAAGTTTAGCTTGTTTCTCTTTCTCTAAAGTGTCCTTGGGTTTGAAAGGCGCTAAATAAATCTCATTTATTATTTTTATTATTAACATACGAAACTATACAATAATTATATTCAATCTTCACTCCAGTCTAATGTTCTCCAAACTATGGAGAGCCCTATAAGACAGAACCAATCCACCACCCTGTGCTGCCGCCCAGTGGACGCTACAGAAGTAAACAAGCGAACATCTAAATATCATTAATATTAATATGTGCCCTCCAGTCTGTTGGTTACTTGTACTATTAAGGTTAATCTATCTATGCTCACTGAATAATAACAATTATATGTATATTCACACACAGATCTGCAAAATGTCAGTCAAAGGCGCTTTTATTAATGTAGCACAGATTCATTAATTTGTATGATTTTTTTTTTTTTTTTAATTCTCTTAATTTAAACAGGAGTCAAAGTTTCATTTAGCTCTTCATTCATCACATGGATCTGTAAACCATCATCAGCAGTGATATTTCAGTCTGGTCACCAGAATAAAACGTTGGCATTGTACATTTCTGCAAACCACAGAAACGTTGAATATCTACGTTTCAACACGTGAAATACGTAACAGATCAACATTTGTAAAGTAACGTAGTTCACATGTGATTTATATGAGCTGACTTTCCTTTGAGGAGGAGGGTCGGTGGATTTTCTGGTGAGAAAACCGGATGTTTTTAGTCAGACACCGGCCGTTTTTATTTTATGTTTTATTTGAACCCAAACCATGATCTTTCCCTAAACCCTAACCAGACCTGAACCACAGCGCCATCACACCATAAAACATCTTTATTCAACGGGTAGAAATGTTAATATGATTCTTATTTCACGTGTTGAAACTTAGTCAAGGTTTCTGTGGTTTGCAGAAACGTACAATGCCACTGGTTTGTTCTGGTGACGGGATTGGATCATAGTTCGCTCATATCTGAACCGACTTCACAAAGTTTGTCACAACTGAAGATAAAATAAAAAGAATATTAACAATATGGACGCCATGAAGAGCCAACCAGAGGACGAGTCTGCATAGTTCTGTCTTTGTGCGGACACACAGTTTATAGTTTAATGCATCTGGGCTTCTGCAGAATAAGCACACACACCTCTACACACACCTCTACACACAGCACACCGTCTGTTAACTCCATGTTCAGCCTTTCTATGAAGGACGTCGAGCTCATCAAACTCTTTTATAAACTTTCTTTTTACAGCAAAAGTCTCATGTTTTCTTCCTGAGACTCGTTGTAGCGCTGATGTGTTCAGTTAATTACTGCACTATGTGAGCATTTACGACATCAGGATAAACTACAGTTATACCAACAGACTTTGAGGACTGGAGCAGATTAATATTGATAATTCTGACTTTGAGTTTCTATATCATGTTTGGTTTCAGTAATGTTCAGTTCTCTGTTAGACATCAGGAGGCTCAGTTATATTCAAACTGTCTCAGGACCTGATGAACCAAACTCAAACTTAATCTAAGTAATTAACGAACCAACTAAAAATTTGCTCCAGTACGCATGCGCACACACACATCACATGATTTGTGATTCTCTGCTGGAGGAATAAGAAAAGACAACATCTGGAGTTTGTAACAGATTTATTCCATAAAATACACTTAAAAATATACTTGTATTTAGCTCTATGAAGCAGCGCTGCTACACTTCAACCCACATTTCAAAATAAAACAAAAAGACTCCACACATGACAGCGAGGCTGCGTTTCCACTGACACACACAGGAAGTGAAACCAGTCTCACCTCAAAGTTTAAAAGTGGAGTTAAAGTTTGTTTTCAGTGGAAAAGCAGCCGAACAGCAAACAGATGAAGTTTGACAGAAGAAGATGATATTTGTCTCATTTTGAAATAAAACAAAAATAAAATATGACGGAGCAAAAAAATGCATTTCAAACAGTTTCAAAACGATGATGAAAAAGTGACTTTGTAAACCTTTAAAAGACAAAACACTCCTGAAAGCAGAGAAACGGATTCTACAAAGCAAGCAGCAGTAAAATAAAAGCACAGCTGGATGTTTATAACTCACTATAATCTAATTAGTCTGCTTATAAGCTCTCATATGACGACTTTCACTGTATTTTATTCATTATATGTTTATAATGCAGCCTCAACTCATCACACAACACATTAATAAACACTTAAAGCTGCTTATAACTACATTACAGTGAGTTATAAACTGTTTACTAACCGTTTATAGATGATTATTAATGCTAAATAAACTGTATCTGATTAGCAGAAACATTATTTTGGGGGAATATTGAACGTTTTGTTTTTCTTGGGACACAAATAGTAAAATATTGATATCAGCTTTCAAAAAAATAGACATTTTTAAAAAGGAGGAATTATTTGGTAACGAGGTCGAGACAGGAAACGCTTCAGTGTCGGGTCATGTGACTCCGTTTGTCAATTCATTCAACAGTCAGATTCAAATTCACACAAACAGCAAACAGTTCATTGAATTTCAGCCTTGAAGCCTCACAGTGGATCAGCAGAAGAAGAAATATATATATATATTTATATATATCGTTTTGTAAACAAATGTCTTCTTTAAAAAAATCCAGCTCTCGTCAGTCCAGTTACAGGAAGCAGAGAAGAAGAAGAAGAAGCAGGAAGTCAGAGAGCTGCTCTGAAAACGGCTGAATATAAAATGTTTATTATTTTGTGCATTAACGTGTGTGTGAAGTGTGTTCAGTCACAGAGAGGAAGAGATCCGATCAGTTCTCACATTTTTATGATTGATTAATGATGTGAACAGTTTCCTCCAATCAGCAGCTTTGAACACTCGTCAACGTGATATTAGTGCATAAATCTGTACATGTGCATAGTCTGTAAGGCTTCTCATCTATATTTATATTTATATTTATTTATTTATACATGTTGATCAGATTCATCGTTTCCCTGCGTGAAGGTTCATGTGCTGATAACTTTGTCTCGTCCCTTATCGATTAATTTATTGATCCTACATCAGAAACAAAACCTCTCCGTCAGTTTTGCATCTGTTTTTGTCCCTTATGAAACCACAGGTCTCCATAGCAACCACATCCAAAAACACACATTTACCTCCAGATTCTGTTTTCTTATTATTTTTAACCTTCTGATGGCGTGCTGCGTAAACGCTGCGTCGCCGTGTGAGAGGTCAGCTGACTGATGAGTCATCATTTAAAATAAAAAAGTGCAAGAAAATAATTTTTATCCCTAAAAAAAAAAAAATCAAAGTTGTTTTTGTGAAACTTTCTGAAATTCACAGCAAAGATCATCAGCTGATCTGAAACAGGCTGTTTTATTAATATTTAAATTCACACATTAACTGATTTTAACGCTTTCGTTCCCTTCATGATGCAGACGACAGGAAGTTACAAATGAAAATCAATAACGACGCTGTCAGATATCAAACAGCCTGAACCGACCAATCACAGCTGTTTGTGTGTCCGTTACGTTTTTATGCAGATAGAAGTTTAAAAAAGACAAAGTTTGTTATAAACGCAGCGACGTCTGAAAACGCCTGCAGTTCCCGCTCACCGCCACACGGCGCCGCCAGAGAGAACCAAACAGATGTTCGAGGTTGTTACTTTAACTTTTTAATATTTCGTCGTGTTTACTGAGAAACAAACATCAATGTTTATGTTTGTCAACAACCAGAAACAGCTGACTGGCAGAAGAATCTGTTAAACTGGTTTTACTGGTTTTTACTGGAACTAGAATCCAAACTTTCTACTTTTAAAACGTCTAAACGTCTAAACGTCTTCCTCCTCTAAGTGCTGAAGTTTCTGTAGAATAAACCAACTTTAACTCTTTAAATTAACTCTTATAGTGTATTATTATTATTATTATTATTATTATTATTATTATTATTTAGGATTATCGTGCAGTCGAAGCTGCAGCTCGCACTTTGGAATAAAAGCAGGAAAAACGCCATCAGAGCGCCGCTGAGCCGCTTTACGACGCAGAGAAACAACAAAACAACAAAACATCAGACGGCGAGAAGGAAAGAGGAAATATTCAGAGAAAAAGTCACAATAATATGAAATATAATAATAATAATAAAGATAATTAATCATCTAAAGGAGCCGTATATAACATCATGTGATCTGCTTCGTCCAATCAGAACATTTTGTTTTTTATTTTAATATTTTGACTTTTTTTTTCTCCAAATATTCCGACTTTATTCTCTGAACGCCGCAGATTAGTGATTGTACTCGCCGTGTGTGTGTGTGTGTGTGTGTGTGTGTGTGTTCAGCCCTCCCCCTCTCCTTCCTGCAGGTTGTGTTTAACCAGGAACTCTTTGACGGTTGGCTGATTGTCTAGCCCCGCCCTCTGCTCCTCCAGCTGCTGCAGAAGCTCCTCCCACCGCCGCTTGTCTTTTCCCGTCTGCCACGACAGCCGGACCACCGCCCGCAGCAGCGGCAGCAGGAGGGGGTGTGGCCTGTCCACGTGCACCTGTGACGTGTCAGACTGTGGGAGGGGCTTGTTTTCTAGTGGGAGGGGCTTGTCCTCCGTGCCGCTGTGAGTCTCTGGAGGCGGCGTGGGCGTGGGCGGGGTCAGGACGCGGAGGGCGTGGTCACAGTGATCCCGAGCCTCTTCCAGCTGGTCCACTTCCTGGAAACAGCAGGACAGCCCCACCAGAGTGAAGAACCAATGGGAGGAGGCCGGGGGCGGGGTCTGAGCCTGGTCGTCATAGTAACTGGCCCAGCCCAGTTTGTGTTGCAGTCTCTTGGCGTTGAGCAGCGGACCCAAAGCCTCCTGGTAGCGTCCGACCCTCAACGACAGCAACGACACCACACGTCACACAACACGAACCGTTTAGTCATCAATATATTTATTATATAAAATATTAGATTATTATTAGATTTAAACATCTGCAGCTGAATTTAAAGGTTTAAATATAATTTATTGTAAATATCCAGATGTTTATTTCCAGCTGTTCTCATCTAAAACATCTTCAGAGCAGTTTTTTGATATTTACTGTTAATTGATCTGGTTCGTTATCAATAAGACCGATCAGTTCCTTATAAATAAAATGAGTAATAAGACTTAATGTGACATCAGAGCTGCGTTTTAAAACTATTTAGTAATCAGTTTGAGTCGTTTTTTAAGAATAAAAACTTCTTCTTCTTCTAAAAAAGTGAATATTTTGTTGTTTCTTTCGTCTCTGTGACTTTAAACTGAACATGTTTGTTTTAATTAATCAATTAATAATGAAAATAATCATCAGATTAACGGATAATAAATAGAACAGTTAGTTTAACACTGAAACATTTTATTACTGTTGTGTGTTTAAAGCATTTATTTATTTATCATTTTAATTTCTCTTATTTGTGTTTAAATAGTTTTAATATTAATTAAAAGTTATTTCTATTGAATCATTTTAATTATTTTTGCTACATTATTCTTTTTTATTTTGTAAAACACTTTGAAATGTTCCATATAAATAAATAAATAAATGATTTTCAGTAAAGATCAGAGCTGCTGACATGAAACAAACTGAAACCTTTTTCACTTCTTCTTTTCTTCTTTCAGCCTCAAACAAGTTTAAACTGATTTCATCTGAAATGTTTCTGCAGTTTGAGCCTCAAACTTTCTGCTTCAACACAAAAAGAGACGTTTGTTTTTCTCCACATGGAAAAATGTAAACGTTATTCTGATGATCAGCTGATTGATGGTGGTTACCTGATGATCAGCTGATTGATCGTTGTTACCTGATGATCAGCTGATTGATGGTGGTTACCTGATGATCAGCTGATTGATGGTGGTTACCTGATGAGCAGCTGCCCCGTCTGCAGGTCGCTCAGGTAGAAGAAGTGGCGGACGCACAGCGCCCCCCGCAGGCCGGACAGCGAGCACAGGTGAGACAGGTACTGCTCGAACGCTCGGCTCCGCTTGGCGATCGTCTCCGCCGTGAAGTTACGCCGCAGCTTCTTACCTGCGACGGTTCAAACAGGAAGTCAATGTTCCCTTCTAGAGCAGTCGATCAATCGATCAGACAACTTATTACATCAATCACCAACTGATCTGATCATTGATTAACTGTTGGAGTCCATTTTTAAAGAGGAAAAGTTCCCACATTCGTTGATCAGGGGTTTGATGTCACTTACGTGGGAAACAGACGCGCTCCATCTGGTCTCCGTGGTTACGGCGCAGCGTGGCGTGGAGCCGCTGGAAGTCGGAGTATCGGCGGGTGATGATGGCGGGAGTCTTATCGCTGCCGCCGGACTGGATCACGTGGACGGTGTAGAGCTGGAGAAACACGAAACAGCTCAACACTCTCGTCTTCATCAAACACACACACGGCTGGTACGGAAGTAAAAAAACGTCCAGAATAAACAAATTAAAGCTTCAACGTGACGAACAGAAACTATTTCAAGAAGAAAGAAAATCAGAATCAGCAGGTTGAAGAAAACTGTGATGATGCTTCTGTAAAAACTCTGTGAGGAAAATTTAAGTTTTTACTGAAAAACAAATCTGTTCAAAAAAAAAACTAGAGTTTTATTTATTTATTAATATTTCTGTTGTATATTATGAAAATGTTACATTTTATAAAGTTATGGATTCATTCCTCATAATTTATATTGTATTAATTAATTAATATTATTTTTCTCGAAATATTTTATTTTTTAAATTTTGGAAATTTTATTCTGGAAATATTTGAACTTTTTCTTAAAAACATTCTGACTTTATCTCATAATGTTGCAATTTTTCATAATAATATAACATTATATAATAATAATACTATATAATTATAATTATAATATAATAATATCGTGACTTTTTCTTGTAAAATTAGAACATTACTTCTTTAATTTTATGACTTTTTATTATTTTTATAAAACTATAAACTACATATTTATGTTCCTGCAGACGTCAGACATTTAGAAAGTGTTTGTGTTTATTTGTTTTTATGTTTTATTTGTTAGTTTTTAATGGATTTTATTTTATGTTTTTATTAACTTGTAACATTTATTTTGAAAAGTTCTATATAAATAAATACATTATTATCATTATTGTAATGTTGTGACTTCAGTGCTTTTATTTTCTTCACTACTTCCTGTGTGAACTCACCACATACTTGGAGGAGCCATCTTGAACCACGCTGGCGTCCGTCACCTCGAACAACAAACTGTCGGTCTGGCGGCGCCCGGCGGGGGCGGGGCTTCCTCCACCGAGCCCTCGCAGGCTCCTCCAGCTCTCCTGAAGCTGCCGCGTCAGCAGGGAGGAAGGGGAGGGGCCAACCGGAGACACGCCCACCGGACTGGCATCTGCGGGCGACACACGGGTCATGTGACTGAAGCGGCCGAGTACGAGTGACCCGACATTATTAAACATCAAATACATCATTAATTATTAAAGATAATGTTATAATTTTAATAATCGCTTCACTGTTTTCTGTTTTCCATCTTTATAAATTAAATATCTTTGAGTTTCTGACTGTTGGTCGAACAAAACTAAATATTTACAGACGTTATCTCGACTTCTGGAAACTTAACGCAGAGATTTTAAATGATTTTCTGACCTTTATTGATTAATGAATAATGAGTCTAATTTACATGAGAATCAGTTTCAGCTCTGAGCAGAAGGTTTCAGAGGTTTTATCTTCTTCTCCATCATCATCATCATCATCATCATCATCATCATCATCCAGGAGTCAGTGTGGAGCTGTGCAGTCACATACTGATCAAACTCCAGTTAACTGATCAATAACTGATCAATAACTGATCACAGTGTTACTTTAAAGGCTCTTTAAAGGAAATTTACTTTCCTCCCGAACAAGTTTAAAATCATAAACATTAAAACATCTTCATGTGTCCGACGCCTCGTAAAGATCATTTTTACTGAAGAACATAAATGTTTTTGTCTGAAAGACGCTTCATTTACTTTCAGTGTCTAAATAGTGTCTCTTTACTCAGTACTGTGCTGTTGTGGATATCTGAAGGTTGCAGTTGTTCCTCCTGTTCTCTCAAACAGAAGATAATGTTTGTGTTGTTTTGATAATCAGGAGCCTCGCAGACGGAACAAGACAAAGACCTGAGATACAAACCAGAGGTCACAGAGCTGAAACTGATGAACCAATCAGATTAATATCTCTGCTGGGTTCAGGACTGGTCTCAGAGGCTTTCAGCACCGCAGCAGAACTCTGGTTCCTGTTCTGGTTCTTCAATAAACACTTTCAGCTTTAAGACATCAACGTGTCGCAGAAGCTTTTCTCCACTGAAGACGCCGACCGTCACAACATGTGTAAAGGTTTTTAGGTTTTTAGGTGTTCAAAGTAAAGTGAGAATGCTTTAAATTGTTTAAATTAACAATTAACATAAAGTAAATCAACGTGTTGCTGTCGGTTCACTTTAACAGTTTTCATGGAAACTTGCAGAAAGAATCTTCTCTGTATTTTTTATTTAGTTTGTCTCCGGTGTTTCAGACTGACTGCATGATGTTGGGATCAGGATCGTCTGTCTCTCTTGTTCTTTATGACTCAGCTGTTCGGGTTCACTGTCGTGTCACATTCGGACCAATCAGAAGCCTCGCTGATGGTTTTTATATCGGATAATAATCTAAACATCTGAGGCGCCTGAAACTTTTGCCCGTGACTGTAAATCAGCAGCAGCCTCTGAGTCTTTGTCCAGGTGAGAATCTGACAGCGTGACGTTACCTATAAATAGACGGAGCCTCATATCTGCAGCTCAGTGAACAGGAGTCACTTCACTCTGCAGATAAACTTCACTTTACCAGCTGCAGAAACAACACACCTCACTTTTTACCATTTATTATTATTAACTGTCACACTGTATTCAAAACACCCCCGCTGTTTTCTCCTCTTTGGACTCTTCCAAACTAACGGAGACTTCTGGGTCTAACTGTTGTCAACGGTTACTGAGCGTTTACTAAACGTACTGAACGTTTACTGAATCAGTGTTTCTCCTACAATTATATCAACGAGAACCCGCCAGGACAAAAAATATGTTTTAATGCCAGAATTAACAACAAATATCCATCATTCAGAAATATTTAGTGTTTGGGAGTCTGTGCAGCTGTTCAGGACGGGAGTGAACCTCCGTGTCGTTGCCTGGGAAACGAGCGTAACTCTGTTAGTGACGGTGGATACGAGTGGAGCAGAGGAAAAGGTTAGCAGTAAGTTGTCAGTCTGGCAGTAAATGTACAGCACAGACTACAGTGTGTCAGTTAAATGATGGAAAGTCACGTCTGTTGTTTCTCCAAGTGCTGGAAAAGTGAAGGGAGTTAGCTCCAAAGTTAGCAACGATGGGCTACAGCAAGAAATGTGCGGCTCCTTATGAAAGTAACACGGAGGTTAATCAACCAACTGATCGACCAGCAGACTGCAGACCTTCAATACAAACACAAACAGGAAGTTCAGACAGAACTGCTGCTTTTATGAGGTTTGACATCAGATCCAAACATTAGATTACTGATATGTGTTGACTCTGAGGCGTTACTGTCACCATGCTGTATTCTTATCTGTGTGCTGTTTATAAGTTCACCTTCTTCTCAGACATGCAGTGAACACACGGATCATCACATCAGAGTCGCGTTTCATAACCGACACGCAGCAGATTCATCCGCAGGTCAGCTGACGAGCTGCACGAACGCCGTCATGAAAACTCAAAGCGAGAGCACATTAACGCCTTCTTCTTCTTCACTTCTGTGTCCGTCTGGTTTAGCAGCGAGGCGTTGGCAGTTCCAGTAACGTTTCACTTCCCTTTGAATCATCAGCGACTTTCACCATGTTCTCATTCGCAGCAGAAACAGGAAGTGCTTCTTCTGACTCTCGGCTGAGAAAAAACACCAACTAGAGCTGCAGCGATGAGTCCACTGACAGATAATTAATTAACTATTCTGATAACTGATGAATCATTTGAGGAAGAAAAAGTTCAAATTCTCTGTTTCCTGCTTCATAAATGTTTATATTTCCTTTGTGGATAAAACTTCAGCAAACATTGTTCCACATCTTTCACCATTTTCTGACATTTTACAGCTCAAACAACTGATTCATTAGAAAATAATTAACTGATTGATGGATGATGAAGATAAACAAACTGCTGATTAATTCTCAGATGGTCGACTGATTGATTGACAGTAAAAAAGGTTCTGCTGATATTTGAACCTCATGAATGAACTCAGGCGTGTTCAGGAACAGGAAGTGACCTGCTGACATCACCTCACCTGTGCTGCTAAGCCCCTCCTCCATCGACTCTCCCAGGAAGTCGGAGTCGCTGTCCAGCCCCGAGCCTTCGCCCTCCGCTCCGTCCTCCACTCCTCCTCCTCCTCCAGCGCTGTCGAAGCACAGCGTCCCCCCGAGCCGCTCCGTCACGCACTCCTCCTCCTCCTCCAGCTCCGCCTCCCAACGGTCCTCGTCCCCCACCTCCTCTTCCTCCTCCTCCTCTTCCTGTCCACCTCCGGCTTCCTGCTCGGGCCCCGCCCCCTGACCATCTTTAAACAGCGAGCGCTTCAGACGGTCCAGCAGCCGGGACGCCATGACACCGCCTGGACCGCCTCGAAGAAGAGGAAGACCTGAAGAGACGAAGATGAATTAACAGTTAATGCTTGAAAACAACTAGACCTATGTTCTATATGTTGTTGAGTTGTGTTCTTACATTAATGTTCAAACCCAGAGAAATCTGTCATTTTAATCAAAGTAACGGACCGTTTCATTTGGTGGCCTGTCAATGGCGTCATACCTCCTCTACCAAAGAGCCACAACAACACAACGACAAATGAAACATCTGATTGGATTATAAATGGATTTTTATCCACATCATTTATTCTTTATTCAGATTGATTAACTGCAGTTTGTCAGAGATCAGCTGTGCTTCTCTGGCCTCAACTCTGAAGTCCAACCCCTCCCATCATCTTACACACATACAAGATAATACATGGGCTTTGTTGTGCTTGTTCCACACAAACTGTTAGAAATGGACTTTTATTCAGTTTGAAGCCACATTTTCATGATAAATTTAGCTGGTTTTTAACTTGATCTTTTAGGCGCAAGAAGGATTTTAGTCACTGGACGTCTGGATCTTAAGTTATCAGAGAAATAAACTGGGCAAACGTTAGCAGCAGCTCGGCTAACAGCCCCTCCAGGAAGTCCGCTGCTCGCCCAACATGGTGGAGAAACACTGATTTTTTAGCTGAAACTGCTTTATTCAGTGTTTTTACCTGTAATCAGCGGGTCTGTTTGTTCTGGAGAGGAGGAGACCTCTGCGGGTAAAAACATCCTGAACCATCAACACTGGAGTAATCCTATCCAACTGAAGCTGCTGCTTTAACAACCAAGACAACAACTCCCATCATCCCTTGCTGCTTCACACCGTCATCACACTCCGTCTGTTGTTGTTGTTTTGATTGAGACGCCGAGCGGATTAAATTACATGTTGTTTAACTACATGAAGCTCATAATACTTTTACTGCAGTAAAGAATCTGATTACTTCTCAGATTGAGGTTCTGGTTCTGGTCTTTGTGAACCCGTCAGAGGCAGCAGGTGGACTCGGCTTCAGTTTCAGCGCCGGCAGCGTCTCTGAATGGAAACCATGTCAGACATTAATAATGCAGCTCTGTCAGCCTGCAGCCAGGAAACAAACAGCGAGGCTTCGGTCTGCGGAGGGAAAAGCTTCCTGCAGTCTCTCGACACAATCAGGTGTCTCCATTTAGGAAGACAAACATCTGGAAGACATCAGCGGAGTTGATCTTCCCTGCAGCTCACTGACTAAACAAGCTGAAGCGCCGCAGGGTGAAAGAACTGATTCATGTCGTTATGACTCATTAAACAGGCGTCAGCTGACTCAAACAGTGAAAACAATTAAGTCAGGAAAGGAAATGATTTTAGTATGTGTTGATATGTAAGAAGATGACGAGCAAAGAATCAACATAACTCTCGTTTTTAATGATTTACTGGCTATTTTTACCGTTAACTAATTAATAATTAACTTTATTTGCACACTATTATACATAAGAAATGTTTGACAAAGAGTTACATATTAAAAAACTATTATAAAATGTTCTTGTTGGTTTAGAGAAAACGACTCACAATGCTGACGATCTTTGAAAAAATACTCCATTACAAGTAAAAGTCCATCAGTATTATGAGCTTGATGTAGTTAAAGTATTGCAGTAAAAGTAGTGGTTTGGTCCCTCTGACTGATATATTATTATATATGACATCATTAGATTATTAATAGTGAAGCATCAGTGTTAGAGCAGCATGTTACTGTTGTAGCTGCTGGAAGTGGAGCTAGTTTCTAGTTTTGATCCACAATAACACAATAACAAAGTCACTCTGCTCATTGATGAGGACATAGTTGGACTATAAATTACATTTTATCTGCATGATTTATTCTTTATTGACATTTGGTGACTGCAGTTTGTCAGAGATCAGCTGTGCTTCTCTGGCCTCAGCTCTGAAGTCCAACCCCTCCCATCTGAGAGAGCTGGATCTGAGTGGAAACAAGCTGCAGGATTCAGGAGTGAAGCTGCTGTGTGCATGTCACTGTTGTAGCTGCTGGAGGTGGAGCTAGTTTACACTACTTTATATACAGTTAGCTAGTTTAGTCCACTGGTTCCCAACCTAGGGGTCGGGGCCCTCCAAAGGGTCAGCAGATCAATCTGAGGGGTCTCTGAACAGCAGCAGCTGCTCCTCTGAATCCTGCAGGTTGTTGTTATTCACAATCAACCTGCTGAGATCTACCTTCTAGTCACTGCTACTGTTTACAAGAGGAAGCTGTTGGTGGAGCTGTTAACAACTCATAGACATGTGAAATGTGACCCCGACTACACACTGCTTTTTGTAAGACGTCAAAAGACAAAAAGGTTGGAAACCACTGGTTTCATCTTTAACAATGTGTTGTATTTTAAAAGCTTGTTATATTATCCATTGTGTCAAATCTGCATCTGAAAAGTAACTAAAGCTGTCAAATAAATGTAGTGGAGTAGAAAGTACAATATTTCCCTCTGAAATGTAGAAAGTAGCATCACATGGAAATAAAAAAGTAAAGTACAAGAACCTCTAAACTGGACTTAAATACTTGAGTAAACATATTTAGTGACTTTCCAGCTCTATTCGATAAATAACTTTATATTTACAGGTGTGTTTGTGGTGAAGCAGCTCCTCTGAATGAGTTGTGAAGCAGCAGTTTCGTTTTCGGATGTTTACAGTCGGTTGTTTGACACGTTACCGACAGTAACGTTCAGGCTAAATTAGCTCTGCGGGTTTGAACAGTTGATCCGCAGCTTGTTGTTAAACTGTCCGGCTGCTGTTTATCTATCCCAGCTCCTCCACATTAAAGTTTACCTCTCAAACTAAAACTAAACAGTTTAAAGCTTGTTTCTGTCACCGTGTCCGCTCACAGATGACTGAATAACGGCTAGAAACCGTTAGCTCACATCAGCGCAAAGTTAGCCAACAAGCTAACAAGTTAGTTTCCAGTCGCTGAGTTGCGGCTGTTGATTCATTTGTGGCTCCGTGTTTGGGATCAACTCACCGGGGAGCTGAAGCTCACTGTCCCCGCTGCTGGTTATCCATCTCGGCTCGGTGGGGGTGTAAGTTTCAGCCTGTAGCTCCGGGCGGGTGTGGACGTCAGGCTGGAGCGTCCTGTCGCTGTATCCCGACTCCCGGACGCGTCCCCGGCTGCAGCCTGCGGGAGGAGGCGGCTCGGGAGGCTGCGGAGCTCCGCTGCGTCCAGCAGGGGGCGCCGAGGGGCCGCTGGGTATGGAGGCTCAATACTGACTTAATTATGTACACCAAAAACTGAATACTGCTATTTAAAATGAAATAACTACTGGACACTACCTGTTGAAAATTAAATTGAATGTTGAAATGTTTGACTTTGAAAACTTGAATTTTCTGAATTTAAGTGGTCTGAATGTCACTCAAGTTCAATTTCAAAAAAATTGGTCACATCTCAATTTTACATCTTCAGTTTAACCAGAGATTTTGACATGAATATTAGGACAGGAATTTTATCACATCATACTTTCAGAGTTAAAGTGGATCAGATGTCTGTGAGTTTAAAGTTTAATTAGTTGCTTTTTATTATGATGATGAACAATATATTTATGGATTTAAACAGAGATATAAATGTTTCATTATATGCAGATGATAGATGGAAGTTTGTCATAGAAAGAAACATCAATGAATATCAACTTATTTCTATTCAGACAAACTTTAGAGAGAAATATTATTATTATTATATTTAAAGTTAATCACACAGATGTTTGTGGTTCTGACTGACAGGCTGATTAATGTTTCATATGTACTGTAATGTAAACGACTTTACAAAGATTAGACAGAGTTCAGAGCAGTAAGAACACTGATGATGATGATGATGAAGAACACTGGAAGGTTAATAACAGAGAGGTTTTCCTCCATGTTCCTCTCAGATCTGTGTGTGTTCATCATGTTGTTAAAGACTCTGCAGGTTTCTGAGGATATAAACAGAGGGTTGAAATAATCCTGACGATGAGTAAATAAATATATTTATATCACAGACTGACTGATGGTTCTTCATTTTATCAGCAGACCCGGACGGAGCAGCTCAGAGAGAAGACTTCCGGTTTCTGCTCACGTCAGAGTTAAAGTAAGGAAGAAGCAGATAAATGAGACAAACATGCTCTTAAAGTAAATAACAACAAAGTGATAAAAGCAGCTTATAGAAGAGAGAAAATCACTAATTAGAAACAGACAATAAAGAGAAACGTTATTATAATATATAGAAGTCAGCAGGTTTGTTTTTCTACAGGTCAGTGTTCAGATGAGCTGACTCCAAACACTCCGATACAGCAGGTGGCGGTAAACACCTGTAAAGTTCCGCCAATAAACACGAAGAAGAAGAAGAAGGAGGACGAGCAGGAGGGAGGCGCAGATAGGGGAGGAGGAGGAGGGAGGAGCAGATAGGGGAGGAGGAGGAGGTGTGAGAGGAATGTAGGTCGGCAGCGGCAGCAGCGGGTTGAGTCTCCACCCTGCTGCAGACCTGATCAGATCCTCCGCTCACCTGAACAGGTAAGAAAACCACTAACACTGGATTAAACTGGGACTGGACCAGTAACAGCTGCTGGTGTCTGCAGTGTGTGTGTGTGTTAAAGTGTGTGTTAAAGTGTGTGTGTGTGTGTGTGTTAAAGTGTGTGTGTGTTGAAACGGTTGAGGTGTGTTTGGTCTGCTGGACTCTGTAAAGCTGCTTCAGGTGTTTGTTTGTTTGTCATGTTTCGTGTTTTTTAACGTTTGAATCTCGTTGTTTTATTTTTTATTTTTTTTATATTATCAGATGTGATCAGTTCTGTTCTGAGCTTCATTCAGATGATCAATAGTTGAATGAATGGATCAGTTTATCAGACTTTATTTATTTAGTGTCTCTGAAGCTTCAGTTTTAAACTGGTCTGAAACCAGTATGAAGTTATTTAAACTGGTCCATTCAGGCTCCCGTAGATGCTTTAAATTCTCCCAGAAGAGACCAAACATGTCCGACTGAAGAGTTCACATTCTCTGTAGAGCTGATCAACAGATTATTGATCACAAATATTCTGATCAGCAGTTTAATGTTTCAGACATTTTAAAGCAACAAGTGTGAAAAAAACAATCTGAAAATATTAAACTTATAAACAAACTGATGAATCTGTGAAAATAATCACAGCAGCTCTCATTTATCCAATAATCAAAATTAATCAATTAATCACAGAAACTTTAAACATCAGAGTTTCTGATTTGTGATGTTTGAAATGAACCAAAGTCACAGATGAACTGGAGTTAAACTGGAGTTAAACTGGAGTTAAACTGGAGATAAACTGGAGTTAAACTGGTGTTAAACTGGAGTTAAACTGGAGATAAACTGGAGTTAAACTGGAGATAAACTGGTGTTAAACTGGAGTTAAACTGGAGATAAACTGGTGTTAAACTGGAGTTAAACTGGTGTTAAACTGGTGTTAAACTGGAGTTAAACTGGAGTTAAACTGGAGTTAAACTGGAGATAAACTGGAGTTAAACTGGTGTTAAACTGGAGTTAAACTGGAGATAAACTGGAGTTAAACTGGAGATAAACTGGTGTTAAACTGGAGTTAAACTGGAGATAAACTGGTGTTAAACTGGAGTTAAACTGGTGTTAAACTGGTGTTAAACTGGAGTTAAACTGGAGTTAAACTGGAGATAAACTGGAGTTAAACTGGAGATAAACTGGTGTTAAACTGGAGTTAAACTGGAGATAAACTGGAGTTAAACTGGTGTTAAACTGGAGTTAAACTGGAGTTAAACTGGAGATAAACTGGAGTTAAACTGGAGATAAACTGGTGTTAAACTGGAGTTAAACTGGAGATAAACTGGTGTTAAACTGGAGTTAAACTGGTGTTAAACTGGAGTTAAACTGGAGTTAAACTGGAGATAAACTGGTGTTAAACTGGAGTTAAACTGGAGTTAAACTGGAGTTAAACTGGTGTTAAACTGGAGTTAAACTGGAGTTAAACTGGAGATGAACTGGAGATGAACTGGTGTTAAACTGGAGTTAAACTGGAGTTAAACTGGAGTTAAACTGGAGATAAACTGGAGATGAACTGGTGTTAAACTGGAGTTAAACTGGAGTTAAACTGGAGTTAAACTGGTGTTAAACTGGAGTTAAACTGGAGATGAACTGGAGTTAAACTGGAGATAAACTGGAGTTAAACTGGAGATAAACTGGTGTTAAACTGGAGTTAAACTGGTGTTAAACTGGAGTTAAACTGGAGTTAAACTGGAGATAAACTGGAGTTAAACTGGAGATAAACTGGAGTTAAACTGGTGGTGAAGAAGCTTCGACTCTTCGGCTGCGTCTCAAATCCTTTTAAATCATTTCCGTGTTTCCTTCGCTGGCGTCCCAGCGAGGACGCAGGAAGTGAGGAAACAAGGAAACTGGTGTCTGTCTGGATCGGACCGGCTGTTCAGAACCAGAAACAGAACCAGAAGCAGCCAGTCTGAAGTGGATCAGAAGTGTTAAAACACTGACGTTTCCTCTGAAGCATCAGCTGATCAGCTGTTTCAGAGACGCAGGAAGCATTTCTACTGATGTGTTTATATTATTCATTATTGTGAGTTGTTTATGGATCTTTTATTGATCAGATTGATAAACAAATCAAATATAAAACCTGGAAGTTTATTCTGTAATCCATCCAATAAGGGGGCGTCGGCCGGTAAAGACTCTCACACGTCTCTTCGCCGCTCAGAGCTGAAATAAGAACTTTACAAGATGGCGGACGGGAACGAGCGGCGAGGAAACGTCCCATCAGAGAGCGGCACGCTGCCTCCGTGATGTGATGCGTTTCCTGTTGAAACAGGACGTTGTGGCGCGACGTGAACACACGAAGGCTCAGAAACCAAAAACAACAATCGCGTTTCAGATGATTATAAACTGAGCGGGCAGATCGAAGCCTCTGATTGGCTCACGCCGCTCAGGAGGGCGCTGTCTGGACAGGAAGTGACTTTAAAGCAACGACGACTCACAGCAGGAAACATTTCAGTAGATCTGCTTATTCACTCAGTTGAAGGTTGGAGCACAGATACAGTTGTGTGTTTCATGCTGAGGTTGGACGTTGCCATGGAGACGTCATGCTGTTGTGTTGAAGGCGTGTTTGGAGCTTAGAGCGGGAGTCGCTTTACCGGTCCGACCGCCTGCAGGCCCGGGAGGGGCCGGACGCCGCCGGGAGGCCTCACACAGACGCTCGCCGCCGGCAGAAGCTTCTGTAGAGTCACATGACTTTAACCTTCAAAATAAAAGCATAATACAACTAAATGTTCTCAGCCATCAATCAGATCCAGAGATCTGAACAGTTTGTTGGTTTTAGTGTTTTCAGCACTAATATTGATCATATTGATCATGATTAAAGGGCTTCTTCTGAACACCAGGCCTTATGTTTGTTTGTTTGTTTGTTTGTTTTGGTTCAGGTTTGTTTTCTAGATTATAATGTTTCTCAGTAGCTGTTGGTCATTTGAACGTGGAGGTGCAGATCGATCCATCGCACCGTCGGCTCTGTGAGGTTCAGTGTCTGAGCCACGGACGGTGCGTTCAATGACAGGACGGTGCGTTCAATGACAGGACGGTGCGTTCAATGACAGGACGGGGCGTTCAATGACAGGACGGTGCGTTCAATGACAGGACGGTGCGTTCAATGACAGTCAGAATATGACAGCGTGGAGGAGAAACACTGAGTTTTAATCTGGAGGTTTTTGTTTTGCAGAGATTTATAGAAGCAGCAGGAACACTGTCATTTAAACTGAAGGCAAATTAATCTGAATGTTGAAACGTTCTGTTTTTGTATTTGTGGAAATGTACGTTTATCATTTAAACAACTTGATGTTGATCAAATGTTGATCAGTGTTTCCTAAAGTTTCAGTTTAATGTCAGAGAGACGAAAGAAACCAGAAAATATTCACATTAAGACGCTGAAATCAGAGAAGTTTGACTTTTTCTTCTTTAAAAAAAACCCAAAAACAGTCAGATCGACTAATCGATTGATCAGCTGATCGCTGCGGCTCTAACAGACGACATTAGATGATCAACAAACATCTGTTTACTGTGTGAAGATAAACAGTGAAGCAATGACGTCCCGAGCAGAGAATGAAGTCACGACGACTTATCAGAAGAGATGGAGATTAATTTTCTGTTGATTGATTCATCGTTGCAGCTTCAGGGATCGAACACACGGACTCAAACTAACTCCACACACACACACACACACACACACACACACACACACACACACACACACACGCAGCCTGAACGCCGACCCAACAGGGAAACACAAAGAGGAGAATTTGATGCTAAAAAGACTGTAAATGTGTCAGATATCCACTTGATATGACTAACTCAGACTGCTGAAGCTGAACAGAAGCTTCACACACACTTTAAATGTCTATCTGGACACACTGTGGACTTTAAATGTGACTTCAGGGGAGAAATGTCACAAACAGGTTCAGGCTGCTGCAGGGTGTCACTCTCTCTTTATCTGGTTCAGTGCTGCAGGTCTGGACATGCTCCTCCTCCTCCTCCTCCTCCTCCTCCTCCTCATCATCACCTTCATCAGTCAGACCAGTCCGACCACTCAGCCCGTCACACACCAGCTCCATATTCACACTCTGCTGTTTGTTCTTTTATAATCAGATGAAGCCGAGTTAATGTTTAATATCGCTCATCTGCTTCCTGCTGGACACACACACACACACACACACACACACACAGGAAGTGTTAATCATTGTCCTCCTCTGTGTTGAGTTTTCGGTATTTTTCCACGTTGATGGTGTGATTTTTGACTCACTGACGTTGTGTCACAGTTCGGTTTCACAACGCGAGTGACGACGTCTGCGACTCGTTCTCTGGGTTTAACCTGCTGAATGAGGCTCAGTCTGAACAAACACTGAACCTGTTTCCTGTTTCTGTCGCACATCAAACAGTTTGTCTTCTTCTCTGCAGCTTTTCATTCAGACACAGTTATATAACAGATTCTTATTACTGCAGATTACTGAACATCTGCAGTAAAGTCAGTCAGTCTGAACTATATGAATGAATGATAAGTGTGTGTGTGTGTGTGAAGCTCCAGATGTGACATTATATTTTTATTAATATTAGTATAACTGGTAATAAGATGTTTTATTATCAGACCAAACACAGTCTGAGGATTGTTTTTAGTTGTTTTTGTTTATAATGTGATAAATTATATTCATTTAAGATAATAAAAGTTGTTTTTGAGCAGAAAGAAGAAAAAACACAAAACATGAAAACAAACTAAAATAACTTCAAACAGGCTGAAAGATTTTAGTTTTTATTTCATCACAAACAGTTAAAATCTTGAATGTTTAGCAGAGAAACATTAAATATTAATTATCTACCAACTATTAACACTTCAATTAATAACCGACCTTTGACCTCAGCTTCACCAAATATCTGTAGAGACTCAAACATGAAACTTAAAGGATCTCTGTTGGTTTATTATTAACATCACTCTGTTAATATGATGTTTATATTGTGTCTCTGCTGCTGCTGCTGAACCTCCAGAGATCAATAACCTCTGATCGATCAGCTGTTCTGTTGATCTGTTTTTAAATGCTTCATGTTTCCTCCACAGTTCAATCATGACGTGGCGCTCTCCTCCTCTTCCTCTCCTCTTCTTCTTCTTCTTCTTCTTCTTCTCGGTCGGAGCAGCAGCAGATTTCAGGATCTGCGCCTACAATGTGCAGAAATTCAACAGCGAGAAAGCAGCAAATTACAGAGTGATGCACACTTTGATGCGGGTAACACACACACACACACACACACACACACACACACACACAGACACACACACACACACACACACAGTAACACACACACTCACACACACACACACACACACACACACACACACACACACTCACACACACACACTCACACACAGTAATATCCACAACAAACAAACAAACAATTCGTCCTTTAAAGGTTGTTTGTGATTTTTGTGATATTTCAGTAACAGCTGTTTATTCAGCGAGGTCATTTACAGTCTGTTTGTGAGACAGACATCTGGTTATCACTGTAACAGCTGTAGGTCTGACTGTAATAACATGTAATAACATGTAATAACATGTTATTACATGTTATTACATGTTATTACATGAACAGTAATAACATGTAATAACATGTGTTATTACATGTTATTACATGAACAGTAATAACACTTCTGTGTTTCTTATCTGAGCGGCTTCATCAGTTCGTAACGCATCAGTCTGACTAATGATTCAGTTTCCTTTGAATCATTAGTTTCCTGAATATAACTCTGATAGACGTTCATAGAGTGTCACTCAGTGTTTCCTAAAGTCCAAGAGGACGTCTTCAGATGTCTGTTTCAGTTACCTGCACAGAGACTAAAGAAAGATTCACATTTAAGAAGCTGAATCAGAGAATTTGGACCTTTTTTCTTAAAAATGACTCAAAGTGAGTTCTGAGTGTTAATTTCTGTATAACATCATCAGTTAGTGGAGCTGCTGAGAACAACACTGGAACCTGTGTGTGAAATAAACTGGTGTGACTGGGATCAGCTCGCTGTTGTCCAGCTGCCTCAGTTGTTTTTCTGGGTGTAACTCAGACCCTGACGGATCAGAACCTTTCTAAACCGGTTCTGTGTCGTTTGTGCAGATCGTGGCTCGCTGTGATATCTGCCTCCTGCAGGACGTGACGGATCCGGACGGTTCAGCCGTCAGACGCCTGCTGACGTCTCTCAACAGGTACGGAGAAAGGTACTGAGCAGCTGTGACTAACCACTGCTTCCACTGCAAACTCTGGAAACCAGTCTGAACCACACTGGGACCAGTGCCTCTACTGGTCAGACACTCAGACAGCTGCCCACTGTTTCATCTCGTCATCATTCAAATAAACAAACAGTAAAGTACGGAGGCCTGCTGCTGCCAACATCACCACAATATTTACTTTGTTTTTAAAGACTTTTATTAATTAAACAAGATGTTAAACATGTTATAACTACATATTATTATTATTATTATTATTATTATTATTATAACAACATAGTTTCCTGTTATAATGACAAACTCACTCTGTTTTTAACATTTATTATAACATCACATCATATTATTTTATTATATCACAGATGAACGTGTCAGTAAAACAAACTTCTCTTCTTTTTATAACATTAAACTTCCATCTGATGTTAAATAAAGAAAAAGATCCGCTCAGTGACTGAAGACGATATTTTAGTGAACATCAGGTAGAAAAAGGTTAAATTATATGATGGTTTATATGAATATTAACTTCATCTCTCTGTAATAAAAACACTAAAAACTCTTTTAAAGAAGTTAAAAATATCAAATAAAGGTGAAAAGCTTTTACTGAACGCAGCATGAAAATCACACGATGACGTCACAGATGTAAAAAACAGGAAATGATCACAGCGTCTGTTTCTAACCGCGTTGCCATGACAACAGTTAACCAGACGTGTTTTAAAACATCAAAAAAAGTTAAATTACTTTTCAGTCGCATTAAAATATTCAAATATTTATTAACGTGAGGAGCTGAACAGCTGAGACGACTCTGCTCGACTGTGAGGTCGTAATAATCCTGTTTACACTGAGATTAAAGAACAAACATCCCGCTGAAGGAACAAAACGTTTCTGACTGAAGGAATGTTGACATAAATTATCCCAACTAATAAATCTGAAATCTCAACGAACATATTTATAGAAGTTTTTACCTTCCAGCAGTTAAACTTCACAGCAGCTCAGCAGACCGCCAGAGGAAAACAGATTATAATTTATGATAAATTATAATCTGTTTCTGTATCAGAAAGTCTTATAAACCTTTACTGAAAACACAAAAACAAACTTCACAGTTTAAACCTGCAGTCGTTGTTTTTAGTAGCTGATATTTGAATATTTAAATTTAATCTGTTTAATAAACGTAAATAAATGTTTTTTTAACCAAACAGTAAATTTAAGAGTCAGACATCATTTAACTTCCGTATCAGTCAGTAAGAAAACAGCTGAAAGATTATTAAAATATTATAAAATAAAATAAAATATTACTGAGTTTTGTAATAAAAATTCTGCTTTTTGGACACAAATGTGACGTTTTTATTTCATGTTTGACATTTTTGACTGTTTGAATGTTGACAGAAGTTCAGTCACTAAACACAGCTGTTATTTATATTTATTTATTTATATTTATTTATCATCACTGTGTATTGATAGCTGATGGTGATCATTATGTCTCTGCTGTCTGCCTCCAACAGGGAATCTGACAGGTATGATGGATTTTTACCAGCATGTGTAACAACATCTAATCAAAACCAATCATCACTTTTTAATTATTAAACTTTTTAATTATTAAACTTTTTAATTATTAAACCTTTAATGACGTCTTTACTAATCCTGATGTCTGTAATAACACGTCAGCTGACTGTCGACTGCAGCAAACGTCTCGTCATCAGCAGGTTGATCAGTTATCAGTTAAATAACACTGAATGATCCTGACTTTAATCCAGACTTTAATCCTGACTTTAATCCAGACTTTAATCCAGACTTTAATCCAGACTTTAATCCTGACTTTAATCCAGACTTTAATCCAGACTTTAATCCTGACTTTATGTTGCTGATCATGTTGCAGCGCTGCGTTCGTTCACTGCTGGTTCTGATGTTCTGATGTTTGTCTTCGTTCGTTTGTGTGAAGTTTAAATGTGTTAAATGAACAGTTTGTGTTATTTTTAATGTTCTTTACAGAATGAATAATAATAATAATAATAATAATAATATTTGACTGCATCAGTTGGTTTTTCTCAGTAAATCGTTTGCAGTTAAAGTTGAAATATGTTTCGTCCTCCAGAGTTTGCAGAAAAGCCTCACTGGGATGTTCACTGGGTGGACTGGTGACTGGTGACTGGTTACTGGTTACTGGCTTGTTGGCCAACATAAAGCAGTTGTTGGATGGTTTATTTTCCTCCCACTTCCAGTCTCTGAGCTAAGCTACTAGCTACTAGCTGCTAGCTACTAGCTGCTAACTGCTAGCCAGCTGGTCTCCTCACTTCCTGGACCTTCAGTAGCTGCAGACTGTTCGTCCTAAAATCACAACGAGCTCGTTAAAAAATATTTTCCAGTCCGACTGATTTCCAAAGACGATGAAGATGTGTTGACAGTCAGCTGAGCAGATTTAATCAAGTGTGGTGTTTAATTACATCTAATTACATTAAATTACATCTAATTACATTAAATTACATTTAATTGTATCTAATTATATCTAATGACATTTCATTATATCTGCGGATTAAACTGGGATTTGTTTCTTGTGGAGGATCAAACATCAATCTGAACCTAAACTGATGGTTTCAACTCAAATCATCAGAATTAATCATTAATTAAAGGATTTGTGAATATTAATTATTTTATAAGTGCTTTTATTAATCGTTATATTCGGCCCAGTTTAACAGTCTGATGCTGATCGATCTGATTGATTGAATGATTGATTGATTGATTGATTGATTGATTAAACTGGTGGTCGGTGTGTGTGTGTCTGCTGGTGATGCATGTTTACTGGTCTGGGACCAGTCTGAAGGCAGAAACCAGTATAATGCATGAGAGTGATGATACGTTTTATATAATAACCAAGAACTTTATATCAGGATGAATTCTACTGAAACAAACCAGTAAAACCAGTAAAACCACCCAGTACAACCCCAGTAATGAACATGACTGTGTGTGTGTGTGTGTGTGTGTGGAGGTATGAGGGTTTCCACTACCAGGAAGTGTCCAGTAAGAGTTTGGGAAAGTCTCCCAGCGACCTGCAGAAGTACGTCTTCATCTACAGGTGAGAATCAGCTGATGAGTCAACAGACTCCTCTGTGAGTCTGATCTTAGACCGGTCACATGACTTCCTGTTTCTGAGCGTCTCCTGTGCGTCTCCCGGCAGGACGGAGACGGTGAACGTGACGGAGCAGTTTCAGTACCAGAAGAAGGACGCCTTCGTCAGACAGCCGTTCGTGGTGAAGTTCCACAGCAGGAAGACGGGTCAGTGCAGAAACACGACGCTCCGCCGCCTTCCTCCTCTTAGCTTTTCCACCTTTGTTGCACAAAAATAGAAAATTCATCTTCAGCTTGTTAACATTAAAATCACATCAGATGTTCGTCTTCAGTCTTCTTCCTGTTTGAATGTCGTCTTTCAGCAGTAGGGGAGACCGGGGACGGTTGTAACACCTTGAATGTGTCCAATCAGAAACAAGCTGCAGCCGCTCTGCACACGCTCAGTTAGATAAAAAAAACCACGAATCAGAAAGAAAAAGTTTCCAACAAAAGTGTTCATGAGGAGAAAAAAGGTTTATTTTCTGGATCCTGTCTTGAGATCAAACGTCTACGAATGCAAACATGAATTATTAAAAGTAGAAAACGTGTCAAACTAGACGTCAGGATCATTCAGACGAGGTGAAAACATAACTAGTGATACTGGGACACAACCATAACCCGTTTTTAACCCGTAACACGTTTTTAACAATGAGGGGAAAATCTGAAGGCGTCATTTTGACAGATCACACTGAGGGTGATGAACCATAAACTGAAGTAGTTCACACTCCTGTCCAGTTGGTGGCGAGTGTGCAGATTAATCAGCTGTTATCTGGTCTTGTCTCCTCTTTGGCCTCACGTGCACGACCTCGTTGTCTAGCTGGCTTTATCCATAGCTACATATGATAGCAAAACATCTGAAGTGTCTGAAGTTTCTTCAAAAAGCCAAACAACTGTGATGACGTTGATAAAAGAGTAAAGAAAAACAGGGACTGATGCTGTTGGAGGATGAAGGACAAGAAACAACTGGTGAGGTCTATCAGCCAGCAGCAGCTAATGATACAGACCAGGAGAAAAGATTGAGCTCAGGCTGCAGCAGGTCAGTTTAGTTTAAGTCACTTTAATCCTTGTAAGTGGAGAGTTTCCTCTGTAACAGTACAGGCCCAAATATTTGTTAAATGTCAAAAATAACGCCAAATATTCATTCATTCTTAAATTAACAGCGTTTGGGAGCCTCAGAGCAGCGCTGTCTGGAAACGGCAGTTAACGGTTGTGTCGTTGCCATGGAAACTGTAGCGTAACTTCTTAGCCAGTGAGTGGTGAAGCGAGAGAGAGAGAGTCTGAAGTAACGGTTAATGCTAACGGAGCAGAGGCTAGCTGTTAGCAGCAGCAGTAAGTTGTCAGTGTGTCAGTAAATGTACAGTACAGACTACAGTGTGTCAGTTAATAAACGCTGCAGCTTGTCAACACCATGAAAAGTCACGTCTGTTGTTTCCCCCAACTGCTGGAAAAGTGAAGGTTAGCTCCAAAGTTAGCAACAGTGGGTTAGCCTAGCTTAGCGATGCTAAAAGATATCGACTATCATCAATTTAATTTATTAATTTATTAAAATATAATGACAAATAATAATAATAGACGATGAGGGAATTTTTACGACCCTGTCTGTCAATATGACTGTTAATAATAATGTCTAATGAAACCGCTGGTAACAAAGAGCTACTGAAACAAGCTTCAAATATTTAAAAACCTGAAGGCCTAAATAAACTAGACAGATATATGATATATGATATATAATAGAGAATAAATTAACTGTAAAATGTCATAAAATGATCAGTTAATAACCGTCGGTAGCAACGTGTTTTCTTACAGCAGCTAAACATCAGAAAGAGGAACACAGAGTCACTTCCTTCACTGTTCAGGCTTCACATGAGATAAAACAGTTCAAATCATACGTTTACCATGTGACCATGTGACCCTGCACCCAGGAAACTGACTGACGGCTGATTTATATTCTGGATTAAACTCATTAAATATTCAACTCATTTATTTGATTAATTCAGTTTATTTTAAACTGGTTATATCAGCGGACTGACTGCCAGCTGTTCATGTTTCATAAAACCACTTTAATACTTTAATAATAATTATTATTATTATTTCAGTAGTTTTTCACATTAAAGTTTATAAAATATCAGATTATTTCAGTCTAAATGTTTTTTGATTTATTGGGGAAACTGTAAAAAGCGTTCCAACCGTCCCCGGTCTCCCCTACACACATTAACATCACATATATTTATTTACATCATTTCAACTTTAAAGCTGCTGAGTTATTATATAGAGACACTGAAAGTTCAAACTGAAGCAGAATAATCAGATATAAAGAACGTCTGCTTATTAAATATGTAGTTAATATTTAATAGAAGCTCTTAAAGTAGTTTATTCTGAATATTTAACAGGTGTGACGATGAATCAGATCTCATGTTTCTATCAGACGTGTGTTTGGATATTTGTTGTTTCTGTTGTTTCCTGAGAGGAAACGACGCCTCGCTTCTCTAAAAAAACACAGAATCATGTTTCCTTCATTCTTCTTCTTTGGTCACGACTTTCATCAGAGGAAGTGAAACGTCAAGTTAAAGGAAACAAAAAGACAAAATTTAAAAAAGAGAAAAGGAGAAGCGTCCCAGGAGACGAAGACGACGAGCCTTCACGCAGCGTCGACTCGCTCCGCACCCACTCATTCTTCCTCTTTCTCTGCTTCCTGTTCTTCTTTCTCTCTCTCCTCTCTCTCTCCGTCTCGCAGCGATCAAAGACTTCATCTTGGTTCCTCTGCACAGCGAGCCGAGCAGAGCCGTGCAGGAGATCGACCGGCTCGTCGACGTCTTTCAGGAAGTCAGCGAGAAATGGAAGAACACGGTGAGCAGGAGAGGAAACGCTCAGCTGGTTTCTGTTCCAGTTCGGCTGCTGGGACGCTACTGGTTCCTTCAACTGTGTGTGTGTGTGTGTGTGTGTGTGTGTGTGTGTGTGTGTGTGTGTGTGTGCAGAACGTGATGTTTTTAGGAGACTTCCACGCCGGCTGCGCCTACGTGACCCGACACACCAAGAAAAGCATCAGACTGTTCACCAACACCAAGTTCTCCTGGCTGATCGGAGACAGATTAGACACGACGGTCACCGACGACACCAGCTGTGCATACGACAGGTGTGTGTGTGTGTGTGAGAGAGAGAGTGTGTGTGAGAGAGAGAGTGTGTGTGTGTGGAGGAGGTGGTGTAAGAGGGAGAGGAAGTGAGTAACGGGAGGAAACATTTAAGAGAAGAAGTACATTTTTGACGTCTGAAGGAATATTTTTCTTTAAATATTTTGTGTTAACTGTGTGTGTGTGTGTGTGTGTGTGTGTGTGTGTGTGTGTGTGTCTGTCTGTCTGTCTGTCTGTCTGTCTGTCTGTCTGTCTGTCTGTCTGTCTGTCTGTCTGTCTGTCTGTCTGTCTGTCTGTGTGTGTGTGTGTGTGTGTGTGTGTGTGTGTGTGTGTGTGTCAGGATCGTGGTACACGGCGAGCCCTTCCTGAAGGCGATCTCACCGTTCTCTGCTAAAGTCTTCAACTTTGCCCAAGAGTTCAAACTAACCAGAACCAAGGTTTGTCTACTTCCTTCCTTCCTTCCTGCCTTCCTTCCTTCCTTCCTTCCTGCCTTCCTTCCTTCCTTCCTGCCTTCCTTCCTTCCTTCCTCTTTCTTCCTGTTTCTTTTCTTTTTTTTTACCTCACAGCTGTTAAACAACTATCAGACATTTTTTTATCAAACTGAAATATCTGAGCAGCTCCACATGTTGAACCACATCAGTGAGACTGACATGGAAATATTCAGTTTTATTATAAACATCACACTAACCACACTATATACTGTAAATATATATATTTATATTTATATATAGAACAGTTAGTTTTTGTCAGACTGTAAATAAGGAAAAGCTGATGAATGTATTAAATGGTGAACTGAACCTTTAAAGTCTGAGTTTGATGAGAGCAGAAACATTTTCAGCTCTTTGTTTTAGTTTTTATCTCCTCTGTGAGTCTGATCATAAACTGGTCACATGACTTCCTGTTTCTGAGTCTGTGGGAATAATCTCTCAGCTTTCAGAGCAGAGAGGGTGAGTGGGTGATGAGTGGGTGCGGAGCGAGTCGACGCTGCGTGAAGGCTCGTCGTCTTCGTCTCCTGGGACGCTTCTCCTTTGTCTTTTTTTAAATTTTGTCTTTTTGTTTCCTTTAACTTGACGTTTCACTTCCTCTGATGAAAGTCGTGACCAAAGAAGAAGAATGAAGGAAACATGTTTCTGTTTTTTTAGAGAAGCGAGGCGTCGTTTCCTCTCAGGAAACAACAGAAACAACAAATATCCAAACACACGTCTGATAGAAACGTTTTTCTCCTTCCTGTCTGCAGCAGTTTTTCTCTTTCTGGACATTTTGGATCTTTATTTATAGTCTTAATTCTGCTTGTTGGGAAAATCACACTGATGTGGAAACATCACAGTCTAGCGGCGGGATAACGTCACTAGCGTGTAACATAATCAGCGTGCATTGTGGGAAATGCAGTTTTCAGTCAATGCAGCTTTTGACTTATTTTTTAAAAATCAGACCTTTTTCTCTAACGGGCCACATTTGGCCCGCGGGCCACGAGTTTGACACAAATGCTCTATATAATAATTCAGCAGCTTTAAAGTTGAAATGATGTAAATAAATATATGTGATGTTAATGTGTGTAGGGGAGACCGGGGACGCTTGGAACACTTTTTACAGTTTCCCCAATAAATCAAAAAACATTTAGACTGAAATAATCTGATATTTTATAAACTTTAATGTGAAAAACTACTGAAATAATAATAATAATTATTAAAGTATTAAAGTGGTTTTATGAAACATGAACAGCTGGCAGTCAGTCCGCTGATATAACCAGTTTAAAATAAACTGAATGAAGTAAATACTAAAAATGAAAAAGTTAGAATTTAGTTGAATATATATTTATTTATATTTATACACTGACCTGCTGTCTGTGTGTGTGTGTGTGTGTGTGTGTGTGTGTGTGTGTGTGTGTGTGTGTGTGTGTGTGTGTCTGTGTGTGTGTGTGTGTGTGTGTCTCTGCAGGTTCTGGAGGTCAGCGATCATTTACCTGTGGAGGTGAGACTGAAGAGCTCCGCCCACCTCCCTCAGGCCACGCCCCTCCTGACGCTCCTCAGCGTCGCTGCGATGGCGTCGTACTTCCTGTCGGCTCCGTGAAGCTCGATCGGTTTTTATTTAATAGTTTTTATGGGACAGAAAAAGGAGAAATACGTCTTTTTTTTATTTTTTTTAATCAGTTTGGGTGATGACGTCATATTTATTAGTTGGATAAGCTGTTCTCTCCAGTTATTAATTATCTCCAGAAAGATAAATAATAATCATAAATTCACACGTTATTATTATTATTATTATTATTATCTGTCAGTAATAATAATATTAACTTCTTCCGCCTTTCAAAGCTTCTCCTGAACTTCATTTCAGATATTATGTGTTAATTTTTTAACATGAAACTAATCAGCAGCAAATGTTTTAAATCATTTGGAGAGTTTTTATTTTTTATGCTGTGAAACTGGAAATAACTTTAATCTGACTCTTATTGTTGATGTTTTTAGATTTAAATACCAACATAAAAGATAATTCCAGTTTATTACAACTTATTTTAGTATTTTTAATCATCAGTTGTCTCATTATTAATAATAATAATAATAATAATATAAAAACAGTAACTGAACGAACGCTCGTCTTTAATTACACTTTTAACAGTAATATATAATAATAATATAAATACTAATAAGAGTTGTGAGGTGTTTTATATAAATAGTTTTTAATGGTTTGCTGCTGCTGGGAGGTTTTCAGGTCGTACTGGTCCCAGTTCACTTCCTGTCCTGAATGTTATAAACTAGATTAAATATTAATATCCTGTTGTATAAATGTTCGGCTCTTTCTGCAGGTGAATCTGTTCTGTCATTGATTTGTTTTGTTTTTTCGTGTACAGATGTAAATATTCAGAACATCTCAGGAATGTTTTCAGATTTTTATTGTTTATGTTTGTTTTTTTTTAAATATTCAGTAAACATTTTAATTTTGAAATTAAAATTCTTAAGAAGTCGTTAAATGAAGTCTGTTGATTTTTACAGAATAAAAGCTTCTGTCGGGCTTTAATATACAGATAGTCTGCAGTCATTTAAAGTGAAGAAGCAACGGCTGGTTTGAATTAATGACACAGATTTAATATAAATATCTTTATAAACTGCTGGAGGACAGAAGAGAGTCTGGTCTGTAAGGAAACAACTGTTGGTGAATAAAATGTCACAGAAATGTTTAAAGTTTATAAAAAATGAGTCAAAAAGGGTCAGAATACAGATATTAAAGGTATGCCACGAACAGTAAACAAAGTGTCTTTGCTGAGTCGTGTGATTTTATTGTTTACTTCAATAAATAAGTCGAAGGATCAAAAGACAAATAAAGAAAAAGATCTTTAACTGTTTATTTCCTGCATGAGTAAAAAAGCTGTAAAAAAAACCTGAAGGGTCGTGAGATGATTAATGGGAGAGGAAAGAAGAAAAAACAAAGTTCTAGTCCAAGATGTCTGATTTCACTTTGATCCTCCAATTACAGATTTGACAGTAGAAGGCTGACATTATGATGATCCACAATAACACAATGACAAAGTCACTCTGCTCATTTTAGGGAAAAGCTCATTGATGAGGACATAGTTGGACTATAAATTACATTTTATCTGCATAATTTATTCTTTATTGACATTTGGTGACTGCAGTTTGTCAGAGATCAGCTGTGCTTCTCTGGCCTCAACTCTGAAGTCCAACCCCTCCCATCTGAGAGAGCTGGATCTGAGTGGAAACAAGCTGCAGGATTCAGGAGTGAAGCTGCTGTGTGCATGTTACTGTTGTAGCTGCTGGAGGTGGAGCTAGTTTACACTACTTTATATACAGTTATATACAGTTTCCAACCTAGGGGTCGGGGACCTCCAAAGGGTCAGCAGATAAATCTGAGGGGTCGTGAGATGATTAATGGGAGAGGAAAGAAGAAAAAACAAAGTTCTGATACACAAATCTGTTTTCAGTTTTTGGACTTTTTCTCTAATCTTTGATTTTTGATGAAATATTGGATCATTTGAACATTTATTGAAATGAAAGCATGTGAGAAGTTTAGAGGGAAAAATCACTATTTGGTGGAGCTGTTAACAACTCATAGACATGTGAAATGTGACCCCGACTACACACTGCTTTTTGTAAGACGTCAAAAGACAAAAAGGTTGGAAACCACTGGTTTCATCTTTAACAATGTGTTGTATTTTAAAAGCTTGTTATATTATCCATTGTGTCAAATCTTCATGTGAAAAGTAACTAAAGCTGTCAAATAAATGTAGTGGAGTAGAAAGTACAATATTTCCCTCTGAGATGTAGAAAGTAGCATCACATGGAAATAAAAAAGTAAAGTACAAGAACCTCTAAACTGTAGTAAAGTACTTGAGTAAATGTATTTAGTTACTGTCCAGCTCTAGTCTGCAGTAAGTCACCTGGTACTGATGCGCTGCTGCAGCTCTGCAGCTGCATGTTTGTCAGAACAACTTGTTCCACCAACAAAGAAGACACGCTGGTTCCTCAGAGCAGAGATCGTCTATTGTTGTCAAAGAGGAGGCGCAACTCCAGCTAAACAAACAGAATCAGCTTCATCAGGATCAAGGATAACGCTCTGATGGACATACTGTTTAATAAAGTTTCTATTTGTTTTGTTTAAAGGGTTCACAATTGTTCCAGAGTGTCTCAAACAACAGTTATGAAATCTAAATGTAAAGACTAACAGGATTAGAGCGGCTGTCTGTTGGCGGGCAGGACAGAAGATGCTTGATCAGCTAGTTCATGAGAAAATGACTGACAGGAAAAGTGTGACAACCCGGAAACTGCGGACCTGATGCAGAGGAAGCAGCTTGTCGTTGTTGTTTAACGGTCCCCGGAAACAGCGTCAGAGCGAGATGTCTTCCTCTCAGCGCTCTCTGCTCCTTGTCCCCGGAAACAGCGGCAGAGTGAGAGGTCTCCGCCCCTCGCCGCTCTCTGCTTTAGGAAACGTGGCCTTACGGACTCTCAGCAGCGCCGCTGGATGAATGAGACTCTTTCAAGCTTCGTAGCCTCAGTGTGTCCGTCAGTCTCCCTCTGCAGCTACAGCTCTGAACCACCATGTCCGAGGCAGAACCAGTTCCGGCCTCAACCCCGGAGGCCGCCGCCGCCGCCGCCGTCCTGGACGCCCTTAACGCTACGGACTCCAACGGGACCGAGGCGATGAACGCAACGGCTAAATTCGTGGCCACCCCGGAGGGCACGGCGCTGGCGTACGGCAGCCTGGTGTTCATGGCGCTGCTGCCCATCTTCTTCGGAGCGCTGCGGTCCGTCACCTGCTCCAAATCAAAGGTACCTTCCAGCGGCTGTTTCCCCCCCGGACCGACCGCGGTGAGCAGGCTTCGGTTCAGCCCGGCTGCCGTTAGCCTCCGCCGGAGAGCTAGCTCGCTAACGGCTCGCTAACGACTCGCTAACGGAAATATCTTTGCATATATTTGTCAAACTAAAACCGGAGAAAGTGGAGTTCGGTGTTTAAATAAAGTGCGTGCGTCACATTTATTGACCTACTAAAATAAAAAAGAAGAAGAAGCTGTTTTCCGTTCAGAAAAACGGTCCAGCTGTTTGGATTTAACGGAGATTTTTTAACGTTTAAAGTCTTTAAAGCAACTTGTTGCATCGATAATCTGTTTAAAGATGTTTGTTCTTCACAGTCTTTAAACGGCCACAAACAAAAATAGTCAATAAAAATGTTTTTACCCGTTGAACTGTTTGTCCGGTTTGGGTCACTTTTTACCCGCTGTCCCCGGTGTGTTTACCTGCTGTCCCCGGTGTGTTTACCCGGTGTCCCCGGTGTGTTTACCCGGTGTCCCCGGTGTGTTTACCTGCTGTCCCCGGTGTGTTTACCCGGTGTGTTTAATGTTACCCGGTGTGTTTACCCGGTGTCCCCCGGTGTGTTTACCCGCTGTCCCCGGGGTGTACGGTGCTGGTTTGTTTACCTGCACGGTGCCGGTGTGTTTACCTGTACATACCGGTGTGTTTACCTGTACGGTGCTGGTATGTTTACCTGTACAGTGCCGGTATATTTACCTGCCCGGTGCCGGTGTGTTTACCTGTACGGTGCCGGTATATTTACCTGCACGGTGCCGGTATGTTTACCTGCACGGTGCCGGTGTGTTTACCTGTACAGTGCCGGTATGTTTACCTGCACGGTGCCGGTATTTTCACCTGTACGTACCGGTTGTGAGCTGACGGGATGCTGTTGCTGCTGCAGAAACAGACACGTGTACATCAGGAGTTATTTGCTGTTTTGGGGTTTTTTCAGACATGCGCAGTTGTGTCTGTTGGTTTTAGGTAACAGTTAAAAAAAGTCCCACTTCCTGTGCAGCATGGAGGCGATGATGACGTCAGACAACCGTTACATTAATCACGTACTGTTTAGATAATTATTTTATTTTATTTTGAGTGAAAGCAGGAAATGATCTGGTTCAGTTTGTTAAATGTGACTATTTCCTGGTTTCTTTCGTCTCTGTGACAGTAAACTGAAACATTTCCTCATCTTGATCTTGATCAACATTTTCCACCATTTTGTGAAACAACTAACTGACAGATTAATAATGAAAATAATCTTTAGTTGCTGCATTTAAAGGATTATTATGACTAGTTTGATACAAATTCCATTTTGAGTCAGTTTTTATTCATATCTCAGTATCAGTAAATTACATCATCTGCTCGTAGATCCTCCATAAACACCCCAACCCTGCTCAGAAGCTATTATCATAAAAACTACAACAAACAGCAGGAAGTTTACAGTCTTTATAAAACTATAATAAGTCTATTAGTCCATTTTTCAGCAGAATCACTAAATATTCTCTGGTTCCAGCTTCTCAAACAGGACTGTTTGTGTAAAGAAGCAGCTGTTAAACAAATTAATTATTATTAATTGTCATTAATTATTATTATTAATTATTAATGATGTTTGTGCGTCTTCAGGACGACATTTACAGACAGTTTGATGTTTGCTTCCTTCAGTCACATGACTTCTGAAGCAGCAACATGTTGGTGACATAATAGTGACATGTTGGTGACATAATAGTGACATGTTGGTGACATGTTGGAGACATGTTAGTGACATAATAGTGACATGATAGTGACATGTTGGTGACATGTTGGTGACATGTCGGTGACATAATAGTGACATGTTGGTGACATGATAGTGACATGTTGGTGACACGTTGGTGACATGTTAGTGACATGTTGGTGACATAATAGTGACATGTTGGTGACATGTTGGTGACATGTTGGTGACATGATAGTGACATGTTGGTGACACGTTGGTGACACGTTGGTGACATGTTAGTGACATGTTGGTGACATAATAGTGACATGTTGGTGACATGTTGGTGACATGTTGGTGACATAATAGTGACATGTTGGTGACATGATAGTGACATGTTGGTGACATAATAGTGACCTGTTGGTGACACGTTGGTGACATGTTAGTGACATGTTGGTGACATAATAGTGACATGTTGGTGACATGTTGGTGACATGATAGTGACATGTTGGAGACATGATGGTGACATGATAGTGACATGTTGGTGACATGATAGTGACATGTTGGTGACATGATAGTGACATGTTGGAGACATGTTGGTGACATGTTGGTGACATGATAGTGACATGTTGGTGACATAATAGTGACATGTTAGTGATATGTTGGTGACATAATAGTGACATGTTGGTGACATAATAGTGACATGTTGGTGACATGTTGGTAACATGTTGGTGACATAATAGTGACATGTTGGAGACATGTTGGTGACATGTTGGTGACATGTTGGAGACATGTTGGAGATATGATAGTGACATGTTGGTGACATAATAGTGACATGTTGGTGACATGATAGTGACATGTTGGTGACACGTTGGTGACACGTTGGTGACATGTTAGTGACATGTTGGTGACATAATAGTGACATGTTGGTGACATGATAGTGACATGTTGGTGACATAATAGTGACCTGTTGGTGACACGTTGGTGACATAATAGTGACATGTTGGTGACATGTTGGTGACATAATAGTGACATGTTGGTGACATGTTGGTGACATGATAGTGACATGTTGGTGACATAATAGTGACCTGTTGGTGACACGTTGGTGACATGTTAGTGACACGTTAGTGACATGTTGGTGACATGTTGGTGACATGATAGTGACATGTTGGAGACATGATGGTGACATGATAGTGACATGTTGGTGACATGTTGGTGACATGATAGTGACATGTTGGTGACATGATAGTGACATGTTGGAGACATGTTGGTGACATGTTGGTGACATGATAGTGACATGTTGGTGACATAATAGTGACATGATAGTGACATGTTGGTGACATAATAGTGACATGTTAGTGATATGTTGGTGACATAATAGTGACATGTTGGTGACATAATAGTGACATGTTGGTGACATGTTGGTAACATGTTGGTGACATAATAGTGACATGTTGGAGACATGATAGTGACATGTCAGCTGGTTCAGGTTTCTGTCAGCGGTCTGTAAATGAAATAAATGAGTAGATAATTGTTATTAACCAGTGTGAGAAGCTGCAGACGGGATGATGACAGTCAAACCTGCCGGAAGCCTTTAATGTTGTTCATCTGCATTTATTAAAGAGCCAATCAGAAACAGTTTTGGCTGCTTTGTGACGTGTTTGCGTATAAACGCGTTGAGCAGAAGCAACATGAATATTATTGGCTCACAGTGAGTCTACGGTGGCCAGCAGGGACAAACATGTCGTGTTTGGGTTTGAATCTGGCTCCTGAACGTTGTTGCGTGTCATCCTTCCTCTTCCTCTCTGCTCTTCCTCTCTGCTCTTCCTCTCTGCTCTTCCTCTCTGCTCTTCCTCTTCCTCTCTGCTCTCTGCTCTTCCTCTTCCTCTCTGCTCTTCTGCTGTCCTCCATCTTACAAGAAGCTCAAACACCAGTAAACCTTTTTTTTAAATCACTTAAAACTTGTTTTCCTCTCAGAAATGATTGTTTCTTTTCCTGCATGTGAAACTTGTTGGGTTGTTTTTTTGGGTTCCTGCTTCCAGTCCTGCTCTTTGATCGCTCTCTCTCCTGTCTGTCTGTGCTCATCTGTCCGTCCATCCATCCGTCTGTCCGTCTGTCTGTAGGAGCTCGGAGAAAATGGTTACGATTCTGGGTTCAGAGTGAGTATGAGAGCCGCTGAGAGCACCGAATACACACACTGCAGCACTAACACAACAGCTGTCCACTCTGGAGGAGATTAGCATGGAGTTAATATAATATAATATAATATAATATAATATAATATAATATGATATGATATAATATAATATAATATAATATAATATAATATAATATAATATAATAACTGTGTGTGTGTGTGAAGACTCACAGACTTCTGCAGCCTGTTTAATGTTGTAACAGTCAAACTACACAAAACTACAACTACAGTCTTTATGGATCAAGCAGCATTTTGACTGTTTATTATTATTATTATTATTATTATTATTTAGATGAATTGATCAGTTGTTTATAAAATGTATGGACGTCCTCGTTGTTTTGTCCTCAGAGATCTTCAGTTTACTGTCACACAAACTAAAGAAACCAGAAAATATTCACCTTGTTTCAGAAGCTGAATCAGAGTTTGGACTTTAAAAAATGATTCAAACTGATTAATTGATAATCGATAAAGGCACTAATGGTTTTGGCAGCTTTTCTGATCAGACATGAATCATCACAGTTAATCAGTCTAAAATCATTCAGCTTCAAACAAGCGATTCGATTATTTTCTAATCGATCAATGAAGGTTTTTTTTCTTCCATGAATTGTTTTAATCTGAAAGCAGATGAAGGATAAAAACACTGAAAACTCTCATCTTTCCTGTTTTTCTGATGGTTTTCAGTCAGTAAATCATCCATGTGAGCAGTTAGCTGTAAAATATGATTGTTTTTGTTTTTTAAACTTTATTATTGATCTTTTTTTTTCATGTAAATTCAGAATCAATAAGTGTCTGTGTTTTATTTCTGGTAGATTTGCTGCTGCGTTCCTGCAGCTCAGTAAAATATGTCTGACCTTCACCGCAGAGACAAACTCTGTCACAACACGTTTCTGACCAATCACAGAGCTCCGTGCTGCCGGGCTGACAGAGACTCACAGCACACGCTTTGACTCTTCAAACACGGGCGGAGCTTCAAAAACACCACACGCTAACACCTTTAACTCAGAGTGGAACATATTCAAGCTCCTCCTCCTCCTCCCTCCACCTCCTCCCATCATCTGTCCCAGTTTCCCTCTCTCTGGGGAGCAGACGGAGGAGTTTATAGACGGAGGAGTTTATAGACGGAGGAGTTTATAGACGGAGGACGAATTTATAGACGGAGGAGTTTATAGACGGAGGAGGAGTTTATAGACGGAGGAGGAGTTTATAGACGTAGGAGGAGTTTATAGACGGAGGAGTTTATAGACGGAGGAGGAGTTTATAGACGGAGGAGGAGTTTATAGATGGAGGAGTTTATAGATGGAGGAGTTTATAGACGGAGGAGGAGTTTATAGATGGAGGAGTTTATAGACGGAGGAGGAGTTTATAGACGAAGGAGGAGTTTATAGACGGAGGAGGAGTTTATAGACGGAGGAGTTTATAGAGGGAGGAGGAGTTTATAGAGGGAGGAGGAGTTTATAGAGGGAGGAGTTTATAGACGGAGGAGGAGTTTATAGACGGAGGAGGAGTTTATAGACGGAGGAGGAGTTTATAGAGGGAGGAGGAGTTTATAGAGGGAGGAGGAGTTTATAGAGGGAGGAGGAGTTTATAGACGGAGGAGGAGTTTATAGACGGAGGAGTTCATAGACGGAGGAGTTCATAGATGGAGGAGTTTATAAACGGAGGAGGAGTTTATAAACGGAGGAGGAGTTTATAGACGGAGGAGGAGTTTATAGAGGGAGGAGTTTATAGAGGGAGGAGTTTATAGAGGGAGGAGTTTATAGACGGAGGAGGAGTTTATAGAGGGAGGAGTTTATAGAGGGAGGAGGAGTTTATAGACGGAGGAGGAGTTTATAGACGGAGGAGGAGTTTATAGAGGGAGGAGTTTATAGACGGAGGAGGAGTTTATAGATGGAGGAGTTCATAGATGGAGGAGTTTATAGACAGAGGAGGAGTTTATAGATGGAGTTTATAGACAGAGGAGGAGTTTATAGATGGAGTTTATAGACAGAGGAGGAGTTTATAGATGGAGTTTATAGACAGAGGAGGAGTTTATAGATGGAGTTTATAGACAGAGGAGGAGTTTATAGACGGAGGAGGAGTTCATAGATGGAGGAGTTTATAGACGGAGTCTCTGTGTGTCTTCAGTCTGTTTGTGTCTCAGTTAATATCACATCAATCCAGATCAGGTTCCCAGTAACAGTAACTGACTGGACTGGAGTCTGTACTGGTGTGGAACTGGTCCCAGTCTCTTCCTGTCTGTCTCACGTGTCTCTGTTTGTCTGCAGAACGCGTCGGACATGCCGGAGACCATCACCAGCCGGGACGCCGCCAGGTTCCCCATCATCGCCAGCTGCACTCTGTTTGGACTCTACCTGTTCTTCAAGGTAAACAAGGATGCTCTTCATCATCATCATCACCATCATCATCATCATCATCCTCACCCAGAGCAGCAGAGATGGATGATTTACTCACAAATACATTTCCACATATGAGCTTCTTCTCATGATGCAGGAAGAGAGTTTATTTATTTATGTTTGTCACCATCAGATCAGTGTAAACGTGACATCAGCAGTTCAATTCAACTGAAATGTTTTTAACTGGTGCAGTGTAACGTCTGGTTACCTTGATGGGAGTAAACCAGTAAACCAGTGAAGTGTAATAACAAC